>JBBDGP010002012.1:557500-580000 GCA_037952835.1 Lithobates septentrionalis
ACCTTGCACTATTGACTATTGCAACTCTCTCCTCCTTGACTATCCCCTCTTTGGTCTACCATGAACACTGGAGCCGGACTCATCTAATTACCAACTGCACAGCGTCCTCCACCCCTCTCTGCCAATCCCTCCATTGGCTTCTGCTCACCAAATGAATAAAATTCTAAATACTAACAACAACCTACAAATCTATCCACAACTCCACCCCCAGGTACATCACTAACCTTATCTCATAATATCACCCAAGCCATCCTCTCTGCTTCTCCCAAGACCTCCTGCTTTCAAGTGCCATCATTATCTCCTCCAATGCTCATCTCCAGGACCTCTCTGGAGCCTCTCCCATCCTTTGGAAGTTCCTACTCCAATCTTTCCAGCTGTCAGGGATACCAAAAGCAGGCATCCAGCAGTAGGGATGACCAGGTCTGTGAAGCTACACTTAGGAAACTGAAACCAGACTGTGTATGCTTTAAGTAAGACTTATTTATACAGTGTGTCAGATACCTGACGGGAGACTGAAATGACGAGGTTGGCTTCTCTTGTATCTGCAGCCCAGGTTCCACTATGGATGGGACAGAGGGTACAGAAGGACAATAGGATGTACCGGCAGGTGTTGATAGGAGTGCTTGCAGCAGGTCAGGCAGTCCCCGGCAGGCTGACAGAACATGAGGTCAGGAACAGTAACTGCGCATGGAGATCCAGCCAAAGTTGAAGGGGCACTCCACCTGGGCTGCAGGTTCCAGATGCAAGGCTTGTCAGATCTCCCAGCACACTTGAGACAGGAACTCCCTGAGGTAAGCAGAGCTGATACAGGTGACAGCCAGGTAGGCACTCAAACCGGATGTGGGAACAGAGCCAGGAACAGAAGCATGGTCACAGGGATAGCTGAGGTTAGCAGTAGGCGGGCAGCAAGGTACAGGATCATAGGGCAGAGATGTGGTCAGGAACAGAGCCAGGGTAAGGAACTGGAGACAAGTCAGGATCCAAGTTCATGGCAGAGGCAAGCAGAGTCAGCAACAAGGGAACAAGCACAGTAGTATCAGGAAACAGGGAATAGTTGTCTAGTCAGCAATAAAACATGAGCAGGAGCATCCTTAAATAGCCCATCTGGCGCCAACATGCATTGAGTACGCGCCTGTGCACATTCCTGCTAAGAATGCCACATGCACTTAGAGCTGGGAACAGAGCCTAGAACAGAACCGTGGTCACGGAGGTAGCTGAGGTCAGCAGCAGGCGGGCAGTGAGCTACAGAATCATAAGGCGGATATGTGGTCAGGAACTGGGGACAAGGCAGAAGCAGGATCCAAGTTTGGGTCAGAGGCAAGCCAGGTCAGCAACAAGGGAACAAGCAGCAGAGTAGCAGCAGGATGCAAGTTATAGCTGAAAGACCAATCAGCCCACAACATGAGCTGGAGCCTCCTTAAATAGCCTGTCTGGCACCAACATGCACTGAGTGCACGCCTGTGCGAGTGCGCCTGTGTGCATTCCTGCTAAGAATGCCGTGTGCACTCAGAGCTGGGAACAGAGCAAGGAACAGAAGGTGTGGTCACAGGGATAGCTGAGGTCAGCAGCAGGCGGGCAACGAGGTACAGAATAAAAAGGCAGAGATGTGGTTGGGAACAGAGGGAGGTTGAGAGCATAGCTCCAAACTGTCCTGGATTTCGAGGGACTGTCCCTTTTTTGGAAAAAAGTCCCTCTGTCCCTCTTTCCTCCTCATTTGTCCCTCGATTTGGTCTGATCTATATAGTTGTATATAAAATGCACTTCCTATCCTTCAAAAAGTGTTTTCTAGTGCTAAACCTTTCATCCAAATTCTAAATTGCTGCCATTGTACAGTTCAAAAACCAGCATAAATGAATAATAGTGGTAAAAAAAGCACTTATGGGCTTAACTATTCATTTTTTTGTATAATTCCCCTTTAAGGGGGCCTGAAAGGGAGTGTGTCCTTTGCCTACATATGTTTGCTAATATGTGTCCCTTGTTCCCATCTCAAAAAGTTGGGAGGTATGGTTGGGAGGTATGTACAGTATGTACAGGACAGGAGCAGGATCAGGCAGGAATAAGGTTCAGGATAAATCAGCAAATGGTATCTGGCTAGCAGGCAAACCAAATAAAGCAAGAGGGAAATGCAGAGCAGGGACTAAATACCCTCCCAGCAGCCAACATCAGGTGAAGACTAATTGCTGGGATCTGCTGGCTGCTGGGAGACACCTGCTGGTTGACACTGGAACTACAAACTTCTGGTCTAAGAACCTCAGTGCCGCCAGAAGATCCAGTTCCTGACACCAGCTATCTGCTGTTTTAGGGGGAAGCCTATCCCACGTCCACCCAACAACTGAACGTTTAACAGCAGAGCCCTCCTAACGCTCTTGCATTTCATTTTGTTGTAACTATTCTGACTTTTTATGGAAAATCACTTAGAGCCTTCTCCATGAACCTCTTCCTTCGTAGTAGGAAGCTGCATGGAGATTGAAACTCTGAACATTGACTACTCAGAATAACTGCACTCAGAGCTGGGAACAGAGCAAGGAACAGAAGGTGTGGTCACAGGGATAGCTGAGGTCAGCAGCAGGCGGGGAAAAAGGTACAGAATTATAAGGCAGAGATGTGGTTGGGAACAGAGGGAGGTTGGGAGCATAGCTCCCAACTGTCCCTAATTTGGAGCAATGTTCCTCTGTCCCTCTTTCCTCCTCATTTGTCCATCATTTTGGTCTGGTCTATATAGTTGCATATAAAATGCACTTTCTATCCTTCAAAAAGTGTTTCCTAGTGCTAAACATTTCAAAAACCAGCATAAATGAATAATAGTGGTAAAAAAAGCACTTATGGGCTTAACTATTCATTTGTTTTTGTATAGTTCCCCTTTAAACACTTAGAAGCACTGGAAGATTTTAACCCCTTCCTAACCAGAGTACTTTTTGCGATTCGGCACTGCGTCGCTTTAACGGACAATTGCGGGGCCGTGCGCCGTTGCACCCAAACAAAATTGACGTCCTTTCCCCCCCCACAAATAGAGCTTTCTTTTGGTGGTATTTGATCACCTCTGCGTTTTTTTTATTTTTTGCGCTATAAACAAAAAAAGCACAACAATTTAAAAAAAAAAAGCAATATTTTTTACTTTTTGCTATAATAAATATCCCCCAATAATATATAAAAAACAAATTTCTTCATCAGTTTAGGCTGATATGTATTCTTCTACATATTTTTGGTAACAAAAAAATTGCAATAAGCGTATATTGATTGGTTTGTGCAAAAGTTATAGCGTCTACAAAATAGGGGATAGATTTATGGCATTTTTATTATTAATTTAGTAATGGCGGCGATCTGCAATTTTTATCATGACTGCGACATTATGGCGGACACATCGGACACTTTTGACACTATTTTTGGACCATTGTCATTTATACAGCGATCAGTGCTATAAAAATGCACTGATTACTGTGTAAATGACACTGGCAGGGAAGGGGTTAAGAAACACTAGGGGGTGATGAAGGGGTTTAGTGTGTCCTAGGGAGTGATTCTAACTGTGGGGGGAGGGATGGGCTACCTAGGACATGACAGCGATCACTGCTCCCGATGACAGGGAGCAGTAGATATGTTTCATGTTACAAGGCGGAAAACAGGGAAATGCCTTGTTTATAGGCATCTCCCTGTTCTGCAGCTCCGTGACAGGATCGCGGGACACCGGCGGACATCGAGTCCGTGGGACCTGCGGGCACGGTCACGGAGCGCGCGCGCCCACAATGCCACGTCTTAAAGGGGACGTACCTGTACGCCCATTTACTCAGCCATGCAGTTGTGCTGACGTATATCGTCCTGCGCTGGTCGGCAACCGGTTAAGGGGGCCTGACAGGGGGCGTGTCCTTTGCCTACACACATTTGCTAATAGGTGCCCCTCGTTCCCATCTCAAAAAGTTGGGAGGTATGGTTGGGAGGTATGTACAGGTACAGGACAGGAGCAGGAATAAGGTTCGGGATAAATCAGCAAATGGTATCTGGCTGGCAGGCAAACCAACTAAAGCAAGAGGGAAATGCAGAGCAGGGACTAAATACCCTCCCAGCAGCCAACATCAGGTGAAGACTAATTGCTGGGATCTGCTGGGAGACACCTGCTGGTTGACGCTGGAACTACAAGCTTCTGGTCTAAGAACCTCAGTGACGCCAGAAGATCCAGTTCCTGACACCAGCTATCTGCTGTTTTGTCCACCTTTAGGCGATCCCTGAAAACCCATCTCTAGAGGGAAGCCAATCCCACGTCCACCCAACAACTGAACGTTTAATTCTCTTATCAACTCCTTACTGCAGAGTTAATACTTTTTGTATCACTCGTCCCTCTCTATTTGACTGTAAGCTTTCTACAGCAGAGCTCTTGCATTTCATTTTATTGTAACTATTCTGACTTTTTATGGAAAATCACTTAGAGCCTTCTCCATGAACCTCTTCCTTCCGTAGTAGGAAGCTGCATGGAGACTGAAACTCTGAACATCGACTACTCAGAATAACTGCACTCAGAGCTGATTTAATATTCCATCAATTCAAGTATTATCAGTTGTGGGACCAGATCATTCCTTTTATCTAATTAGAGTGAGCTGCTGCAAGTACAAGAGTTCTTTAGCCTTTAATCAATGAACTTTTTTTTTTTTTTTTGTGCAAAACAGATTTAAAAAAAAAAAAAATGAAAACACGATGATCAATAGCGGCGTCTATATTCTCGTCCCGCCTCCAGGAACAAGCCGTACGTTATTCCCCCATAAAACATTCTAAATACATAGCTCACATAAATACTTAAACAGCCGTGAATGGAAAAATGAATTTACGTCGGCTTCTTGTTCCCCGTTCCCCAGGTGTTGTGCTTTTTTTTTTTTTTTTTTTCCTTTTTTTTTTTTTGGTGATGTAGAAGTTTTCCCCCCGCCGTCGCTGCCGCGCTCGTCTCTGTACAGGCGGCTCCCCGCCGCTTCTTGTATTATGTTTTCTAAAACATCTATTTAGATGCAGATGACCCGAGACTGTAAAAATATCATAGTCTGGATCGGGTCATATAAATGATAATAATGTAGTGATTAAGTTGTTGCAAGATGTTTCTTATTGGGCGCGCGTGCGGCTCGTAGCATCTCCCGGCATCTCATTTCCATTATAATTAGGGGAGAAGACGAGGATTTCATTACCAATTAGAGCTCGAATAGTGTCGTTTGTTAGTCTGCCGAAAGCCGTTATCAGAATATGGCTTATTGCCGCGCATAGAGGCCTCCCCCCCCCCCTCGCAACGGCAGAGATTCAGGTCCGCCGCCACTTGGATGAAGGCGAGATTTAAACCTTCCCACCTGCGGCGACACCTGTGATTCCGTCGGCGGGAATCTG
The DNA here is from genome assembly GCA_037952835.1 of Lithobates septentrionalis. Classification (NCBI taxonomy): domain Eukaryota; kingdom Metazoa; phylum Chordata; class Amphibia; order Anura; family Ranidae; genus Lithobates; species Lithobates septentrionalis. Next base: position 562,856 of record JBBDGP010002012.1, read on the forward strand.
CGACAAGTCGTAGCTTTGATTATTCGGTTGTTTACTATTTGATCCTAAAGCTGAACTTGGGGCTGCTACAAAAGATGCAAATTATTACTGCAGCTCTGTATTCTAATATACAGTACATCATTAAACTGTTTTCTTTTTTTTCTTTTTTTTTTTTTTTAAAGCAGAACATTTTCATTTAAATATATTCATAAATAGCCACAGAGAGAAGCCACTTCGCATGAACCAAATGCCTTTGCAAACCCACATATCCACTTGCTGACCAGGCCTTTTTCTGACAATTGTTGTTTTTACAAGTAAAAATCAATATTTTTTGCTAGAAAATTGCTTAGAACACATGGCTGTTGAGGTGCTGCACATGTTTTCACCTGTGACTACTGCGGACCGTCCACTAAATGTGATTGACTGCGTATGTCAAGTGGTTTCTGAAATGTATGTCCTTGTGGTGTGACGGTTTTGAATTTATCTAGTGAATAAATTTGCAGCTGACTGACCACACACCTCCGCTCCATCCACCAAGCTGGTGATAATTGCCGTTTTGTAAGCAATTAGCCATGAGGATGAAGACTTCAGGGTTTTTTTTGCTTATAACTGCAGGTTGGACACAGTTCCATCGCATAATATGAGAACCCTGCTCAGACTGGATATATCCTCCAGGAGAGATATATATACTCACTAGACATTTACAAATAAGTTGTACACTGCTTTGGCAGTCATAAATCCCCTCCTAAATGATTACGAGCAATCTTTGAGAGTACGGGTGGATTCAGGGTGGTCTTTGGATGGTGCTTCTCGGTCTGGCCTAGACGGATGCCTCATTCCCAGTATTTGAGAGCCTTCCTTCGGCTGCTGGTGAAACAATTTTATGTTTGGGAACTACAGCATTTGGAGTGGTGCAAATCGCAAGGCCCCTAAGGAAGATCTGCACTTTATTGAAACGCGTCGGACATTCATTTGCTCCCTCCCTCCCTATCTTCAGCTGGTTTTCCCCTTATATACATGTTTTTGTATCATGAGTGATATGCATTCTATGTTTACTGAAGATTGATTGTTAAATACATTTTGTACATTTTTTACTACCACTGCCTTGCGTCCATTCAAAGTCCCATTTTTCTGAGGAATCTTGTTCTTTAACTAGTTATTTAGTGTGTGGACATTCCTTTATCGGGATTAAAAAGGTCTGTGGCCAGGAATGACGTGAAGATGTGCCTATGGCAAAGAGCAGCAGGGCTCAAGTTGGCGGAAGGGTCGGCCTCAACAGGTTGGGTCATGTTCTAGCACAGTGGTTCTCAACTCCAGTCCTCGGGACCCACCAACAGGCCAGATTTTAAGTATTACCTTGGGGAGTTGCAGACTAGAATACTGCAATCACTGAGCAGCAAGTGATATCACCTGTGATGTATTTCAGCTATCTTGCAAACCTGTCCTGTTGGTGGGCCCTGAGGACTGGAGTTGAGAACCACTGTTCTAGCAGGACTAGAGCAGGGGTAGGGTCTTGTGCTTGGTGCCAAAGTCAGACAACCATGCAGCCCCTCTTACATCCATTAGCCGAGTTGGGGGCCCAGGGGCAGAGAGAGGACTTTTTATTTTTTATGTATTTGTGGACCACAGCTCCCAGCTTTTATAATAATGTTCCTTGGGCTCCAGTAGTAGAGCAGGAGGGCCTGGGGCAGAGAGAAGACCTTTTTTTTTTGCTTTAGGAAGCAGACAGAGTAATATTGAATGACTTAGCTCCCGAAAGTCACTCCTAACCTCTGCACACGGTACGTTATATACTCCTCAACCTGCACTCTGTACAATACATACTCCTGACACCTGCACTCTGCAGAATACATACTCCTGATACCTGCACTCTGTATGAAGGTTTAAGTTTTGCTTGCTAAGTATCGAATTTATCTTGGAAATGTCCCATTGAGTAATGGATATAATGAAATACTCTTTCCGTGAGCATTAGGGGGTCCATTTTAATTAAAACCTGAACAAAGCAGACTAATTGAGAGCTCCAGTTTAGCGCTATGATCCACTGCACTGTGCTAAGTGTTGGGTATGTAGGAGTTTTTTTGATAGGATATAATGCAGCCATTCTCAAGCAGGGTTCTGTGGAAACCCAGAGTTTCTCCAAAGGCTGCTAGGTGTATCTTGAGATGGTATGTACGAGTTTTTTCAATGCAATAGTGTACAGAAGGGACAGGTGTCACTATAATCCATCCATTCTCAACCCGGGTCCTATGAAACCCTAGGGTCCCTCCAAAAACTGCTAAGGGTACCTTGAGATGGTATGTAGGCATTTTTCAGCAGGATATGGTACAAAAAGCACAGGTGTCACCATCAGTCAACCCTGCTCAACCAGGGTTCCTCCAAAGGTTGCAAGCGGAAGCTTAAAATGGCATCTAGGAGTTTTTCGGTACAGAAGGGGCAGGTGCCAATATAATGCAGACATTCTTAAACAGGGACCTCCATAGGCTGCTAGGGGTAACTTGAAATGATATTTAGAAGTTTTTTGTAGGATAGGGTACAAAAAGGACAGGTGTCACTATAACGCAATGATTCTCCACCAGTATTCCATGGAACCTCACGGTTCCTCCAAAGGCTGTTAGGTGTAGCTTGAGTGGGTATGTAGGAGTTTTCTGATGGTATAGAGTACAGAGGGAACAGTTCTCACAATAATGCAGTCATTCTAAACCAAGGGTTAACGGGACCCTAGGGTTCCTCCAAAGACTGCTAGGGGTAGCTTGATATGGCATGTGAGAGTTTTTCAGTGAGAGGGTACAGAAGGGACAGGTGTCGCTATAATACAGCTTTTCTCAACTAGGCTTCCATGAAACTCTAGGGTTCCCTCAAAGGCTGCTAGGGGTAACTTGAGTTGTGGCTGATTGACCTCTGATTTAGTAGGGCCTAAATAGTTTCAGAGCCAACGCAGTTCGGCAGAGTCAGCAGCTTGACATCAGAGACGTATTTAGCTGCCTGTAAGGCTGGCAGTTGGATCACCGCTGTAAGAGGGGTCTTTCTCCAAATGAACACCAATAGAGGAGGCATTTTTTTCCACTGATACACAATAATGTTGTTTTAGCAATGGTTCCCAGGGACCTGAAATAAAGTTTAGGTGTTCTTTTGTTGTAAAAAGGTTGGAACTTCCACAAAAGCCATGGGAGGTGACAGGGAAGAAGTACTTTCAAATTGTAAAGTAATAGAGTCATAGATTTATAGAGGAACAAGGTCACCTGACTGCTGAGGTCTGTAGAGTATTGTTTTATTATATCAAAGTCACTCTAACTATATGCCATGGAAGATGAACCCTCACAGGCCAGACTGTCTCCTTGGTTCCCTACAATCAGCTGGGTACCCAGACCCTGGAGTCTGCTCTTGGTCCATTGTGGTCCACCGTCCAAAAAAAGGGCTGCGCACCGAAGACGTTCAACTCCAGCCAAGGTTTATTGCAATGACCGGACACTGCTCACTCCCACCCAAAGCCATGTGCCCAACATGTTTCACCTACAGAAAGGCTTAATCATGGGGATACCCATGATTAAGCCCTGCTATAGGTGTTGGGGGCATGGCTTTGGGTGGGAGTGAGTGAGTGGTGTGTCGTCATTACAATAAACCTTGGCTGGAGTTGAAAATATTTGGTCTGAGTGGCTCATTATTTGGATCATATGCCATGAAAGTTTTATTCCCAGTTCAATGTTAATATGAATATATTTCACACTAGGTATTCAAAACAAATTCCCTGTCCTTCATGAAGCCGCACATCCTGCTAATCTACTGAGAAAGCGCACGTTTATTACTTTTTTTTTTTTTACCTGTTTTCCAGATCCAGAATTTCAAAGACGATTCGTTAATGTAAACTAAGACACTGATTCTGCTTGTCAACTAAACTCTTAGATCTGAACGAAGGGAAGACATCAAAGAAAACATCTATCCACTACATATGTCACTTATCAATGCTACAATCATCGGATTCACTCAGAAGTCCCAATTCATTACCAGCCATCAAAAGTCACGACTAGTGATGGAGGCACCGCTCTTGTTAAAAGAGGACCCAATTTTCTGCCATCTATTTTTGGAAAATAAATTCACAGATGCTTTGTGGCAAGTTCAGAGTAAAAAAAAAAAAAGTTCAGGATGTTAAAAGAAGTTTTATTATAACAGTTTTACATTCTGCTTGGTCTAGTTGGGTTGTGGGGTAAGGAAAATGAGCAGATTTTCCCCATTTTGACCAGGCATAGGCTTTGACTATTCAATTTGAGGGTGGATTTGAGGGTGTTTCTGGTGTACATTGGTCCTCCTGGTCTGCTAGATCTTGGTGCCAGGAGCCCAAGGTTGATAGTTTTGGTGCTGGACTTTAGGCTCCAGTAGCAAATGGAAATCCCAAAGCTTCTTGAATCATCTCTAAATTGAAATTGACCCCTTACGCCACTGCAAATGATAGAAGCTCAGTTTGTGGTTCTCCACTGAAAAAATGTGTAGAAAACAGTAATCCAGATCATCCTAAAATTACCCGCTTGTCAACGGGGCAATTGTTTAATTGTTTGCACGCATGTTAAAATCAGGTTTTTTTTGCTAGAAATTACTGTAAACCCCCCTGAAAATGTATATATTTTCTGAAAGCAGAGATGCTGGATAAAGAAGTGGTGGTAGTTACAATTTTTAATGTTGCACAATATTTGTGCAGCTATTTATCAAATGCATGTTTTGGGCAGAACAATGGTGAAGTGGTTAGCACTTCCACCAACCTGCGTGAGTTACCTCCGGGTACTCTGGTTTCTTCCCACACTCCAAGAAAGAAAAGAAAGAAAGAAAGAAAGAAAGAAAGAAAGAAAGAAAGAAAGAAAGAAAGAAAGAAAGAAAGAAAGAAAGGAAAAGAAAAGAAAAAGAGATGAATGGAAGGAAGGAGGGAAGCAAGAAAGAAAGGAAAGGGAAGGAAAGAAAGAAGGAAAGAAAGAAAGAAAGAAAGAAACAAGGAAAGAAAAAGAAAGAAAGAAAGAAAGAAAGAAAGAAAGAGAAAAGAAAGAAGGAAAAGAAAGGAAGCAGGAAAAGAAAAGAAAGAAAAAGAGAAGAATGGAAGGAAGGAGGGAAGCGGGGAAGGAAAAGAAAGGAAGGAAAGAAAGAAATAAAGAAAACGACCAGAAGAAAAAAGAAAGAAAGAAAGAAAGAAAGAAAGAAAGAAAGAAAGAAAGAAAGAAAGAAAGAAAGAAAGAAAGAAAGAAAGAAAGAAAAAGAGAAAAGGAAGGAAGAAAAGAAAAGAAAAAGAGAAGAATGGAAGGGAGGAGGAAAGCAGGGAAGGAAAAGGAAAGAAAAGAAAGAAAGAAAGAAAGAAAGAAAGAAAGAAAGAAAGAAAGAAAGAAAGAAAAGAAAAACGGGAGGAATGGAAGGAAGGAGGAAGGCAGGGAAGGAAAATGAAAGAAAGAAAGAAAGAAAGAAAGAAAGAAAGAAAGAAAGAAAGAAAGAAAGAAAGAAAGAAAGAAAGAAAGAAAGAAAGAAAAGGAAGGGAGAAAAGAAAAAGAGAAATGGAAGGAAGAAAAGAAAAAGAGAAGAATGGAAGGAAGGAGGAAAGCAGGGAAGGAAAAGAAAGAAAGAAAGAAAGAAAGAAAGAAAGAAAGAAAGAAAGAAAGAAAGAAAGAGAGAAAAGGAAGGAAGAAAAGAAAAAGAGAACGGAAGGAAGGAGGAAAGCAGAGAAGGAAAAGGAAAGAAAGAAAGAAAGAAAGAAAGAAAGAAAGAAAGAAAGAAAGAAAGAAAAGAAAAGAAAAAGAGATGAATGGAAGGAAGGAGGGAAGCAAGAAAGAAAGGAAAGGGAAGGAAAGAAAGAAGGAACGAAAGAAAGAAAGAAACAAGGAAAGAAAAAGAAAGAAAGAAAGAAAGAGAAAAGAAAGAAGGAAAAGAAAGAAAGCAGGAAAAGAAAAGAAAGAAAAAGAGAGGAATGGAAGGAAGGAGGGAAGCGGGGAAGGAAAAGAAAGGAAGGAAAGAAAGAAGAAAATGACCAGAAGAAAAAAAGACATAGAAAAAAATGGAAGGAGAGAGGGAAGGAAGAAAGGAAGGAAGGAAGGAAGGAAGGAAGGAAGGAAGGAAGGAAGGAAGGACAGGGAATTTCAGGGAAGGTCAGAGGTAGACAGACAATCTAGGAGAATACTCTTCCGGTACATGTTGCCATTTTTACAATCTATTTTCTTTGGCGATATCGTTTTATGAGTCTTCTGATACTTGAGTGAACATGATCACATGTGGAACGGCTCATAATCCTAAAAGGATGGCCATAAATAATTGACTTCATATTTTGCTTCCTCAGCTCTTAGCGGCTCTCAGATGATGATGTGGAACGGCTTCATAACATGTAATGCGAGTCTTTTATCTGGCTGCCAGGAGGGAAGCACCTCTTATTATTGGCAATATGTAAGCAAATCGTCCTGTGCATTAAAATGTATCACGGAGATGTCTTTCCACTAATTAAATGCTTGATGTTGCTGGTTGGCTATTGTCCTCTACAAATGGCCTGTATGTAATGGATGATATTAAGTTATAATCAATACTCATGTAAGATTTACTATCCCATTTAATGCAGACAGCTACAACGCCATAGAATAAATAATAGATGAAGGAGACTCTGGTTTAGTGCTGCTAATTCCAAAATATGGAACCGGCCAATTATTATTCACACGTTATGCTCTCCCATTGTAGATTGGGATGTTTTATCTGCACAAAGATACATAAACCTGTCAATGGGAGCCCAACGCATTGTACAAATGGCCTTAACTTCTTAATTAACTAAATATAACATAATCCTTTATGTGGTCCTGACACCAGGCTGGGCCATTCAACGAAAGCATAAGTAGAGTTTACCATCAGAGAAAATCACATGACAAAATGGTCAATAGATCCCGAGATACAGTCGGCTCAAGTCTCATGCAGGTCCTGATGTTTCCCGTAAAAGTCTACCTAGCTCCCCCTCCCCCCTTTCAACTGCCTTGTCTTCCTATTGGCCTATTATTTTGATTGGCAGTTTTACAAATAAGAACAGGTTCTTAGTATGCAGGCTAAGCATTTGTGAATACCTGACCATCACATCTATGGCCTCATGCCCACAAACGCTTAGCATCTCCTGTATGGTTTAAGGTGTAACGTCGCTGTTGCTTTCTGACACCCGGAGAGCCACATGTGCCACATACGGCCACCAATAAAAGTTAATGGCTGTAAGTGGCATTTACCCGTGTCAATGGCTGTGTTGGTGTTTAGCCATGCTTGCACCTGCAGTGCCTCTTCTGCAGAAGCCATTGGCATTTATCCAAGCATGGCCACCTACAGCCATTCAATTGTCAGCTGTATTCGGCATGCACCGCTAAGTGTCCACACGCCTATATGAGCTTGTTGGACATCCTATTGCAAAACCATGGTCACTGAAATGTAGTTGTCCAACTTTGTAGCCATAACAGCTTCTGCTCTACTGGGGAGGCCTTCCACAAGGCATTGAGGTGTGGCTGTGGGAATTTGTGCCCGTTCAGCCAAAACAACATTTGTGAGGTCAGGCACTGTTGGATAGGAAGCTTGCAAACTAAGCAAGATTATTAATGCCCTTGTTCCTGACCAATGACTTTTAATCTGTCCAATAGAGGCAGCGAGAGAAGACACCAAAGTAGTAGTTGGAGTAATCAAAGAAGTATGGAACAGAGTAGCACAGAAAAATTCCAGATGATACCCCTGATAAAGTCATGTAAGCTGATGACGCACCGTGTTGTGTGGAGCCGGGTGATGTCATTACGGATAGTGAATTACATAATCCAGATGATATATTCATATATATCGCAAACATCTCTTTTATCTACAGTGCCTTGAAAAAGTATTCACACCCGTTGAAATTTAGTAATGTAAGCTGATGATGATCCAGATGATATAAATAAATATATATATATATATATATATATATATATATATATATATATATATATATATATATAGAGATATACATATAGATATCTATATATAGATATATACATATATCGCAAAAATCTCTTTTATCTACAGTGCCTTGAAAAATTATTCATACCCCCTTGAAATTTTCCACATTTTGTCATGTTACAACCAAAAACGTAAATGTATTTTATTGCAATTTTATGTGATAGACCAACACAAAGTGGCACATAATTGTGAAGTGGAAGGAAAATGATAAATGTTTTTCAACATTCTTTACAAATCAATATGTGAAAAGTGTGGTGTACATTTGTATGGCGCCCCCCGGAGTCAATATTTTGTAGAACCCCCTTTCTCTGCAATTACAGCTGCAAGTCTTTTTGGGGATGTCTCTACCAGCTTTGCACATATAAAGAGAGACATTTCTGCCCATTCTTCTTCGAAAAATATCTCAAGCTCTGTCAGATTGGATGGAGAGCGTCTGTGAACAGCAATTTTCAAGTCTTGCCACAGATTCTCAATTGGATTTAGGTCTGGACTTTGACTGGGCCATTCTAACACATGAATATGCTTTGATCGAAACCATTCCATTGTAGCTCTGGCTGTATGTTTAGGGTCGTTGTCCTACTGGAAGGTGAACCTCCGCCCCAGTCTCAAGTCTTTTGCAGACTCTAACAGGTTTTCTTCTAAGATTGCCCTGTATTTGGCTCCATCCATCTTCCCATCAACTCTGACCAGCTTCCCTGTCCCTGCTGAAGAAAAGCATCCCCACATCATGATGCTGCCACCACCATGTTTCACGGTGGGGATGGTGTGTCCAGGGTGATGCGCAGTGTTGGTTTTCCGTCACACATAGCGTTTTGCTTTTAGGCCAGAAAGTTCAATTTTGGTCTCATTTGACCAGATCACCTTCTTCCACATGTTTGCTGTGTCCCCCACATGGCTTCTCGCAAACTGCAAATAGGACTTCTTATGACTTTCTTTCTCCAATGTCTTTCTTCTTGTCACTCTTCCATAAAGGGCAGATTTGTGGAGAACACGACTAATAGTTGTCCTGTGGACAGATTCTCCCACCTGAGCTGTGGATCTCTGCAGCTCCTCCAGAGTTACCATGGACCTCTTGGCTCTTCTCTGATGAATGTTCTCCTTGCCCGGCCGGTCAGTTTAGGTGGACGGCCATGTCTTGGTAGGTTTGTAGTTATACCATACTCTTTCCATTTTCCGATGATGGATTGAACAGAGCTCCGTGAGATGTTCAAAGCTTGGGGTATTTTTTTTGTAACCTAACCCTGCTTTAAACTTCTCCACAACTTTATCCCTGACCTGTCTGGTGTGTTCCTTGGCCTTTGTGATGCTGTTTGTTCACTAAGGTTCTCTAACAAACCTCTGAGGGCTTCACAGAACAGCTGTATTTATACTGAGATTAAATGACACACAGGTGGACTCTATCTACTAATTAGGTGACTTCTGAAGGCAATTGGTTCCACTAGATTTTAGTTAGGGGTATCAGAGTAAAAGGGGCTGAATACAAATGTACCCCACACTTTTCACATATTTATTTAAAAAAAAATGTAAAAAACATTTATCATTTTCCTTCCACTTCACAATTATGTGCCACTTTGTGTTGTTTGTGTTAGTCTATCAGATCAAAATTCCCAATAAAATACATTTACGTTTTTGGTTGTAACATGACAAAATGTGGAAAATTTCAAGGGGTATGAATACTTTTTCAAGGCACTGTATATGAGTGCATTTGAGTTTTAATAAAGTACATTTTAACCAAGGTTACTACATTATTATGACTTTCTATATGGTTTGAGCCTATTTGTAGTTACGAGGTGGATGTTCTTTAAAGGGGAAATGCAAGTACTGTTAGAAGTTTTGGATAATCAGATCTTATTTGTATACCACAAACCCAGCTGTTGCCTTCAGGACAAAGATACGTATATTTGACCTGTATACATGATATGGGTCGAAGCCTGGAGGTGAGGACATGGTGGTGGAGCACATGTTTGTCTTGACAGCACCGGGGGGTTGTGGTTTCACAGACCTGAATATTTTCACTTTGAAGTGGAAGGACTTTGTTTGTCACAGATATAATTGTATGATTGTATTGTCTATTGTTTGTCACATAATCACGGCCATTATTTTGCAAGTGACCAAAAATAGTTTTTGTTGTTATAGATATTTTTTTTTATGTTATTGTAATCAGTTTTTGTTTTTTATGCAATCACTAGTTTTTGTTTTGAAGCGGCACAATGCTATTTTTTATTTATTTTTAGTATTGGTTGATATAGTGATAGCTAGTTGAAGAGGAATATTTTCACCAGTGCGTTTGCCGGCAAATACACTCACCGGTCACTTTATTAGGCAGTGGCGGCCCGTCCATCGGGGGCGCATGGGCGGTGCCCCCCCACCCCCACCCCACCCAGCAGCCAGAAAAAAAAATAGAAAAAGATGTTCCTTAAGTGCACTGTGTTCGGGCGCCGGACACAGTGCACTATGGGAAAAGCCACATCAATGCAATCAGGAGATTGTAGACGAGGCGCTTCATTTGCAGGCTTTTGACCTGCTTTGTGGCGCAATCCACAGTGACGAGCAGCTTCCGCCCGTAGTATTACTACGGGCGGGAGCTTTGTTATTCAAGTGCAGAGGTTACTTCCGGTTTCCCTGTTTCAGAGAACCCAGACGTGATGTCAGCAGCTCCGTGGAACGCACGGCGCGAGCGGAGCTGCCTCCAAGGTAAGTGAGGCTCAGGGCTGCATTTAATGGGGCACAGCAAGGCTGCATTAGATGGGGCACAGCGAGGCTGCATTAGATCGGGCACAGTGAGGCTGCATTTGAGGGGCACAGTGGCTGCATATGATGGGCACAGTAGCTGTATTTGATGGGGCACAGTGGCGGCATTTGATGGCAAAGTGGGAGCATTTGATATGGCACAGTGGCTGTGTTTTATGGGCACAGTGGCTGCGTTTGATGGCACAGTGGTGGCAATTGATGGGAATAGTGGCTGCGTTTGGCACAGTGGCTGTGTTTGATGGTACAATGTCAGCAATTGATGGGCACAGTGGCTGCGTTTGATGGGGCAGAGTGAGGCTGCATTTGATGGGGCACAGTGGCTGCATAAGATGGGCACAGTGGCTGCATATGATGGGTACAGGAGCTGTATTTGATGGGGCACAGTGGGAGCATTTGATGGCACAGTGGCGAAAATTGATGGGCACAGGGGCTGCGTTTGGCACAGTGGCTGTGTTTGATGGTGAAGTGGTGGCAATTGATGGGCACTGTGGCTGCGTTTGATGGCACAGTGGCGGAAATTGATGGGCACAGTGGCTGCGTTTGGCACAGTGGCTGTGTTTGATGGTGAAGTGGTGGCAATTGATGTGCACAGTGGCTGCATTTGATGGGCACAGTGGCTGCGTTTGATGGGCACAGTGAGGCTGCAATTGATGTTTTTTTTCCAGAATTTTTCAGTTTGTTATTGCCCTCCCAAAAATTTTGAGCACCAGCCGCCACTGTTATTAGGTGCACCTGTTCAATTGCTTGGTAACACAAATTGCTAATCAGGCTGGTCTGAGTATTTCTGGGATTTTCACCCACAACCATCTCTCAGGTTTACAGAGAATGGTGGGAAAAAGAGAAAATATCCAGTGAGCGGCACTTGTATGGAGGAAAATGCATTGTCGATGTCAGAGGTGAATGGGCAGACTGGTTCCAGATGATAGAAAGACAACAGTAACTCAAATAACCACTCGTTACATCCAAGGTATGCAGAATACCATCTCTGAAAGCACAACACATCCAACCTTGAAACAGATGGGCTACAGCAGCAGAAAATGACACCGGGTGCCGCTCCTGTCAGCTAAGAACAGGAAACTGAAGCTACAATTGGCACAGAATCACCAAAATTGGAGAATAGAAGATTGGAAAAACGTTGCCTGGTCTGATAAGTCTGGATTTCAGCTGCGACATTCAGATGGTGGGGTCAAAATTTGGCGCATGGATCCATCCTGCCTTGTATCACCAGTTCAGGCTGGTGGTGGTATAATGGTGTGGGGGGATATTTTCTTGGCACACTTTGGGCCCCTTAGTACCAATTGATCATGATTTACACACCACATCCTACCTGAGTATTGTTGCTGACCATGTCCATCCCTTTATGACTACAGTGTCCCCATCTTCTGATGGCTCCTTCCAGCAGGATAATGCACCATGTCACAAAGCTCCAATCATCTCACCACTGGACAATGAGGTCCCTGTACTCCAATGGCCTCCACACTCACCACATCTCATCCAATAGAGCACCCTTTGGGATGTGGTGGAAAACGGGAGATTGGCGTCATGGATGTGCAGCTGACAAATCTGCAGCAACTGTGTGATGCTATCATGTCACTATGGACCAAAATCTCTGAGGAACGTTTCCAACACCTTGTTGTATCTATGCCACCAAGAATGAAGGCAAAAGGGGGTCCAACCCACTACTAGTAAGGTGGACCTAATAAAGGGGGTCCAACCTGGTATTAGCAAGGTGGACCTAATAGAGTGGCTGGTGAGTGTATTTTTAAAGTACAATTCCTGCTGGACATTCACAAGACACATTTACCATCGGTGAATGTTCACTGCGTGGATCTGACAGCCGATGAATGTGAGAGAACGGGGACAGTGCAGAGCGGAGCTCTCTGAGGTGCTGAAATTGTTTTCATGTCATTTCAGCACTCGGAGAACTGATTTTTTTTTCTTTTTGTTTTCCCTAAAGAAGATGTAATAATCCCAATCACTAAAATCTCATTAAAGCTTTTAATGTTTTAATTTAATTTCAAAAGTTATTTTCAGGCTCTTTGAATTTGCTTTCAGTGGTTAATTATAAAATTGAAGGTGTTTTGCTATATGTCCAATCATTCCAAAAAAAAAAAAGAAGAAAAGCAAAATGTGTTTAATATGTCAGAGATTGTGTAAGCTTTTCCTGCACTATACTCTTATCAGTTACATTATTTTATTCCCTTACATTGTTTAGTATTTTTACATTATTATTTTTTTTTAATTTTGTATTATTTTGTTATTATTTTATTTTATTATTATTTTTATGTTATTATTTTGTTTTTATTGTTTATTACTACATACATTCTTGGATTGTTCTCCTGTTGGCTATAAAACAAATCCTCAAACGGGTAGTCTGGGGGCATGGGGTCAGGACGGGAATACTAGATGCGGCAAGTTTGCACCCAATGGAGCCCTTTTATCACTGACAGAAATAGTCATGAAATTCGGTAAGATACGAATGGCAGAATGGAAACATCACCAAATGAAGAGCTTTTTCAAGAAATCTAAACCATTAAGACCCATGAATTCACTCACAACATTTGAGAGGCAGTGTGTACAGACTTTAGAGTCTGGACATATGCTATCTCGAATGTATAGAATGATTTTAAAGGAACAAGAAAGGAAACCCCCATACTTTGTAAAAGAGTGGGAGAAGGAGCTAGGCCAAGCATGGACAGATAAACAAATTAATAGAATGATATCGTTAACATTCACTACATCTATAAGCTCGAAAGTGCAGGAGACGGCATATAAATTCCTGGCGAGATGGTACAGGACACCAGTAAAACTAGCACAAATCTTCCCAGCATCTAGCGATAGATGTTGGAGGGGGTGTGGACAGAGGGGAACATTTCTCCATATCTGGTGGACATGCCCAATAATTAAATCATTCTGGGAATCAGTGGCCCCATGGATTGAGAAACTAACAGCGGACCCCTTGGAATTCGGACCCATACAATATTTGTTCCATGGGAACCCTAGATCTGTCAAAAAGTATAGGGAAAGCATAACCCCACACTTAATAAACGCAGCAAAAAAACTGATTCCGAAGTTCTGGAGGCAGGACCGGAGCCCATCAGTCATGGAGTGGAGAAATGAGGTTAATATAATAAAGGAAGCTGAGAGGTGGGCTCATGTGGTTAAAAACCAAAAAAAAGAAATTTGAAATTATATGGGCAAAATGGGAACAGTGCGATAGTGAGATAACGGAAGAGGGGAGCTAATAATGGATAATGGAAGTAGAAATGGTATAGTCATTAAGAAATAAGATAATCCCAGAAAGAAAGAATTAAATATTAACATGACTTCTCCAATGCCAATTAAGTAAAGGGGGGGGGGGGGGGGGTAAGATAATGTATGGACATATGGTCTCATTTTTCCGAGGGAGGGTTTTTTTTTTTTTTTTTTCTGTCTTCCATTCACCCTGATTCCCCTAATTAACACTGAGTGGTGAGGGTAAGGTGGGGTAGGGGGTTTGTGTTTTTTTTTTTTTTTTTTTTTTTTTTTTCTCTCTCCTCTCCCTCTTATCTCTTTCTTCTAAATAGGAACTATAAGGACCACAATGATTTATAACACGATTTAGAAAAAGGGGGATTTCACTGTATAATTCAGTTTATAAGTCCACACACTGGGGGAAGAGTAGAGTTAAACCAATACTAAGAAAGGGGGGAGGGAAAGAGGCACAATTTATTGATTATGGTCTATAGTGATCTAAGACACGTATTGAATTAAGGGGAAATTCACCGATTTAAAGTAATAAGCACGTTTAGATATGGGGGAGGAGTTGAGTAAAGTGGCATTAAAGATGAGAGGGAAGAATCACAGAAGGGAAAGGAGGGGGAGGAGAGGAAGGGGGGAAGAGGGAGGGAGGAAAGGGGAAGGGGAAAGGGGCTAAAATTTTTTTTTTTTTTTTTTTTTTTTTTTTTTACAGTTTGGGGAAGTCACTTATAATTTATAATATTGTTATGCACGTTTGTAGGTTGGGGAAAGGGAGTTGGAGCAATATAAGGATAAGGGTGGTTGGAGATATTGATAAGGAGGAAGATTGTGGACCCCCTTTTTTTTTTTTTTTTGTTTGTTTTGTTTTGCTGTTGTCCTACCCTGGTTAAATGGGATATATGGGGTAATTGGTGTTTTGTTATTGGATCTTGGGTTGAAAGTAGGGGTATAGTAAGTTGAACGAATGTTATTGTAGGATGTACCGTATAAATGAATAAGTATGTATTTTGTATTATATAAATGAATAAAATTTTGATTATTAAAAAAAAAAACAAATCCTCAAATGTCTTGTCCTCAAGTGACAACGCCGGTTCTCAGCAGATACAGTAAGGTGAGTGAGGGTTGTCACCCTAGGATAGGAAGTGTGTTAATGGTAAACATGTGCGGTTCGTTTCGTTCCGAATTCAAATTCGGACGGACTTTACATAGTAGGTGAGGTTGAAAAAAGACACAAGTCCATCAAGTCCAACTTTCATTTTTTTTCGGAAATTCGGATTTGTCCGAATTTCCGAATTAGAATAGTACTGAATTTAAACGAATCCGAAATAACGAAAGAAAAAATTGGACGAAATTCAATTTTGAATAGTTTTTCAATTTTGAATAGTTTTCAAATTTCCAAAGAGAATAAAATAGAATAGAAAAAAAAGGATTAGAATAGAAAATTTTTATTTATTTTTTTCTATTCTATTCCTTTATTTTCTATTCTATTTTCTTTTCTTTGGAAATTTTTAGAATTGGAAAACTATTCGAAATTGATTCAAAAACTTCTCAAATTGATCTGAATTTAAAAAAATTTGAATCAATTTGAAAACAAATAAACTAAACTAATTCCAAAAAAAATTTGGACGAAATTCAAATTCGAATCGTTTTCGAATAGTTTTCGAATAAGTTTTCAAATTTCCAAAGAGAATAAAATAGAATAGAAAAAAAAAAGGAATAGAATAGAATATTTTTATTTTTTTTTCTATTCTATTCCTTTATTTTCTATTCTATTTTCTTTTCTTTGGGAATTTTTCGAATTCGAAAACTATTCGAAATTGATTCAAAAACTTTTTGAATCGATCCAAATTCAAATTCGAAAAATTTGAATCGATTTGAAAACGAATAAATAAAACTAATACCAAAAAAAAATTTTTTGGATGAAATTCAAATTTGAATAGTTTTTGAATACTTTTCGAATACTTTTCGAATTTGAATAGTTTTTTTCCTATTCTATTCCTTTATTTTCTATTCTATTTTCTTTTCTTTGGAAATTTTTCAAATTCGAAAACTATTCGAAATTGATTCAAAAACTTTTCGAATCGATCCAAATTCAAATTCGAAAAATTTGAATCGATTTGAAAACGAATAAATAAAACTAGTTCCAAAAAAAAAAATTGGATGAAATTCAAATTTGAATCGTTTTTGAATACTTTTCGAATTTGAATAGTTTTTTTTCTATTCTATTCCTTTATTTTCTATTCTATTTTCTTTTCTTTGGAAATTTTTAGAATTGGAAAACTATTCGAAATTGATTCATAAACTTTTTGAATCGATCTGAATTTGAAAAATTTGAATCAATTTGAAAATGATTAAAGAAAATTAATTCCAAAAAAAATTGTACGAAATTCAAATTCGAATAATTTTCGAATAGTTTTCGAATACTTTTCGAATTGGAATCGTTTTCAAATTTCCAAAGAGAATAAAATAGAATAGAAAAAAAAGGAATGGAATAGAAAATTTTTATTTATTTTTTTCTATTCTATTCTTTTATTTTCTATTCTATCTTCTTTTCTTTGGAAATTTTTCAAATTCGAAAACTATTTGAAATTGATTCAAAAACTTTTCGAATCGATCCAAATTCAAATTTGAAAAATTCGAATCGATTTGAAAACGAATAAATGAAATTAATCCCAAAAAAAAATTTGGACGAAATTCAAATTTGAATAGTTTTTGAATAGTTTTCGAATACTTTTCGAATTTGAATAGTTTTTTTTCTATTCTATAAAATAGAATAGAAAAAAAAAAGGAATAGAATAGAATATTTTTTTTTTCCTATTCTATTCCTTTATTTTCTATTCTATTCTCTTTTCTTTGGAAATTTTTAGAATTGGAAAACTATTCGAAATTGATTCAAAAACTCTTTGAATCGATCTGAATTTGAAAAACTTGAATCAATTTGAAAACGAATAAACTAAACTAATTCCAAAAAAAATTTGGACGAAATTCAAATTTGAATAGTTCTCGAATAGTTTTTGAATGCTTTTCGAATTTGAATACATTTTCAAATTTCCAAAGAAAATAAAATAGAATAGAAGAAAAAGGAATAGAAAAGGAATAGAATAGAAAATGTTTATTTATTTTTTTTTATTATTCTATTTCGAAAACTATTCGAAATTGATTCAAAAACATTTTGAATCGATCCAAATTCAATTCGAAAAATTTGAATCA
>JBBDGP010002012.1:585000-652500 GCA_037952835.1 Lithobates septentrionalis
AGTTAATACCACTTTACATAAAATTCTGCATCTTTTATTCCATGTTCAGGTTAAAAACTGACACAATGATCAATACATGTGTCATAATATATAGAGTTAGAAACAAGTACATGTAAATATTGATGTATATTTTAGATATAAGCAACATTGCGGCTATAGACAGGTAGGTGCATAATAGCCTATATCTCAGCGCGTTTCGTCAAGCAATGTTCGTTTCTTCAAGGTTAGTCAAATCCAGTATATACATCAACATTAAGTAGTTGTAAACCCTAAACATTTTTTACCTTAACCACTAGCAGTTATACGGCGGCAGGTCGGCTCTCCTGCGCGAATCGCCGTAGCTGTACGTCGGCTTGCGCAGTTGTGATAGCGGGTGGGCACGCGCCGGAACGCTCTCGCTCCCGCTGCACGCTGTGGGAGCGTGTCCGCGGGTCGGGCAGACTTGATGTCCGCCGCCAACCCGGGATCGCTTAGTACAGAGGCAGAATGGGGATTTGCCTTTGTGAACAAGGCGGATCCTCATTCTGACAGGAGACATGACAGAGATCAACGTAAAAAAAAAAATTATTTTATTTTTTTCTATGTAAATTTTTGTTGTTGTTTTTGAATAGTTGTGTGTTCACACCTATGTCCCTAAATTTTACTATTTTAATATTCTATGATAGTAATTGTATAATTAGATGAAAAATGCCAAACGAACATGACATGGACGTAACATATATCTTGAGCATGAGTACTTATGGTGAATTTTTATTTGTAGTTGATCAGATGCCACATTTTATCTCCTGAGGAAGCTCCAGCGAGCGAAACATGTCGAGAAAGTGTTATTAACCTCTGTATCACATCTTTATTGGAATTACTGTATTTGTTAATTTGAAATTGTCTTATGCCTTTTTTAAAGATTTATAAATAAAATATATATTGTGTTATCAATATTATGTAAATATTTACTCTTTTATTTTGTTTACAAAAGTTTTATTTGGAAGTTCAGATTACAAAAATATAAATGTTGTTCATGTTACAGGGTATAGATATAAACCTTAATATACATTGATATGTGAGTAAAAGGTATGATGGCGAGTCAGGTACAAATGAAAAGTGATATTCATTCAGTAGAACATTTTCACATGTAATATTGTAATAAAAACTGTTAAGTTATATTCCAGTAAGACCATTTCTTTTTATGGATATCTGTAGAGTCATTGAGAGTGTGATAAACCCATTCTGTAATTTTAATTGATTCCATTCTTGCTGTGACTTGTTGCCATAATATATTGTTTGTCTTCCAATTGTATGCAATCATCCAATGGATGGAACTGCACAATGAGTGGAATAATCTCATGCATGGTATGGGAATATTTGGTATTTTTGCATATAAAAGACAAATATGGGGGGAGAGAGTAATTTTTTGTTGGGAGGAGGATTCTATAAAGTTCGTGGCTTTGAGCCAGATATGTTTGATATGTTTGCATTCCCAGAAAATATGTAAAAGGGTACCTGGTTCCGTACATCCTCTAAAACAATATGGGGAGACTGTGGGGTAATATGTATGAAGTTTGGATGGGGTTAAATACCATCTAGAGAATAATTTAAGTGGGGAATCTCTGAAAGAGATGGCTTTATTACATTTTCGGAGGTTTTCAGACATGGAGGACCATTCCTCAGTACTGAATGTAGTCGCCATGTCCGATTCCCATTTTAACATCTGTGTTGATTTGTCAGGTGCTGCAAAGTTATTGAGGTAATGATAGAGTCTTGAAATAAGACCTCTATCATTAGATAAAGAGATACATATATGTTCAAATGTGGTGTTGACACTGGATGTTGTGAGAGCAAAAAATTTATTATAAAAGGATTTAATAAGATGGTAGTTATGAAGCTCAGATGCTGGTAGACCATGGGTGGATTGTAATGATAGAAAAGGGGGAAACTCCCACTTTGATTGAAGGGATCTGAGAGTGGTTAAATTTTTGTCGATCCATATGGAAAAGGAGGATCTATTGTTGTATGCAGTAGGGAATCTGGGATCTCCCAGAAATGAGGCTAAAGGTGGAGTTTTAGAGGATAGTTTGAAAGTATCTTTGTATTTATTCCATAGTTGGAAAGAGTGAGCGACTATGATGTTGTATTTAAGGAGTCTTTTGTAAGATGTGATGTTAGACCATAGTATTCCTTGTAGGTGAAGTGGGAGGATAGAGGTGGATTCAAATTTTTTCCAAGGTGTTACCTGGGAAGTAGTGAACCATTGTGTAATCTGGGTTAGTCTGGCTGCTAAAAAATATAGCCAGATATTAGGAAGGCCAAATCCCCCTGATGTTTGAGGTCTGTGCATAAGGGAGTAACTACATCTCGGTTTTTTTCCGGACCAGATGAATTTGTTTATAATTCTTTGAATATATAATATTTTAGATTTTGGGACATTAATAGGAAGTGCTCGAAAGTAATATAAAAGTTTAGGGAGGATAGTCATTTTAACTGCACATATCCTTCCAAGAAGAGATATGTGGAAAGAGGACCAGGACGTTAGGAGGGAGGAGATTTGAGAGAATAATGGGATGTAATTAGTTTTATATAGTAAGTTATGTAAAGGGGTTATATAGACCCCAAGGTATCGAAATGATTTGGCACACCATATGAATGGGAAGTTGTTAGACAATAAATTTTGAGTGTTTTGGCTGTAGTTGATTGGCATGGCTGAGCATTTAGTTGTGTTAATTTTAAGACCAGAGAGGGAATGAAAGGAGTTGAGTTCTTTAAGGAGAGATGGGATTGATGTGTGGGGTTCTGTGAGGAATATAAGAGCGTCATCAGCGTATAAGCTAATTTTAAATTCATTAGTATCCTTAGTGTATCCCTTTATGTCAATATTGTTTCTGATTTTTTGGGCTAATGGTTCAATAGCAAGAGCAAACAATAGAGGTGAAAGGGGACAGCCTTGTCTAGTACCTCTGCTAAGTGGGAAAAACTCTGAGTTGTGACCAGGAATTTTGATTCTAGTGTGGGGGGCGTGGTATAATGCATTGAAGCCCTGTAAAAATTTATCTGAGATCCCATATTTAGGTAATAAATAGTTTAGATAGGACCAGCTGACACTGTCAAAAGCCTTATGTATATCTAGGCTAAGAAGGCATAGTTGTTTGGAGTGTAAGTTTGCATCTTGTATTATGTTTGTTACTAATCTAATATTATCCACAATCTGGCGATTAGGGATAAAGCCAGTTTGGTCAATGTGGATTAAGTTTGGGATCACTATAGCTAGTCTATCCGATAGGAGTCTGCCGAAAATCTTTAAATCGTTATTGAGAACCGAGATAGGACGATAATTTTGAGGAAGGGAATGGTCTTTGAATGGTTTGGGAATAAGTGAGAGGTTGGCTAGAAGCATTTCGTCAGGAAAGTGACCGCCATTAAGTACTTGGTTATAGAGATTTTTAAGATGTGGGATTAGAAGTGGGGCAAATTTTTTATAGTATGAGGAGGAGAAGCCATCTGGGCCTGGTGCTGTAGATGTCTTGAGCGATTTAATTATTTTTAATATTTCAGTATCTGTGCAAGGGGCATTAAGGTGTTCTATTTGTTGTGGGTTAAGATGAGGAAGAGGGATATCATCCAACCAGGATTTGGAGTTGATATCAAGGGGTGGTTGTGGGCTGGAAAGCAAGTCTTTGTAGAAAGTAGAAAATATATTAAGAACTCCATGAGGATGAGTAATCATGTTACCCAAATGATCTCTAAGTTTATAAGAGTGTGGGGGTTTGTGATCCTGGTTTAGTTTTTTAGCAAACATAGTTGAAGGAGAATTACTATGTAAAAAAAATTTGGCTCTTGAAAATCTGAGAGATTTTTCTGTGTTGGCTGATAAAATAAGATCTAAGGCTCTACGTTTTTCCTGAATCTGTTTAGTGAGTTCTTGTGAAGGGTTGTGTTGTAATTTATTATATAAGGCATTAAGATCTCTAGTTAAACTTTTGATGTTAATAAGTTTTTCTTTATTTTTATTTGCAGTGAGGCTAATTAATTGTCCACGTAATACCGCTTTATGGGCGACCCAAAGCATGGTAGGGGGGGTTTCATCGTTTATATTTTCTGTGAAGTAATTATCAATATGTGTCATGATCGACTGTGTTGTAGTTGGATCTGTTAATATCGAATCATTTAATCTCCAGTTGTAAGGGGAGGGTGAAAGACCTATGTGGGAGGTTTCAAATGAAGTGATATCATGATCTGACCAAGGGCAAGGAAAAATATCTGCTCTAGATGAGTTAGCAAGAAGTATTGGGGTGCAAAAAATGTAGTCTAGTGTATACATCATGTGGATGTGAGTAGTGTGTATATGATCTGATACCGGTATTATGTGCTCTCCATGAGTCGATGAGTTGAAGTTTGTTTATAGATCTATTTAGGGATTTAGAGAAAGCTTTGGAAGAAGGGGACACTTTACTTCTGTCCAAAGAAGGGTGTGATGTGTGATTAAAGTCACCACCCAATATAATGTGGGGGGAGTCATATCTGTTTAGTGTTTC
This sequence comes from Lithobates septentrionalis, assembly GCA_037952835.1. Lineage (NCBI taxonomy): Eukaryota > Metazoa > Chordata > Amphibia > Anura > Ranidae > Lithobates > Lithobates septentrionalis. Next base: position 589,524 of record JBBDGP010002012.1, read on the forward strand.
AAAAAAGTTGGAAAAAAAAGTGGATTGTGACTCATTAGGGGCATATATTGAGGCTATTGTAATAGCTTTGTTATTTAATAGTCCTTTTATGATAATGTATCTACTATCTGGATCTTTGTATAAGTTTTGTATGTCTAGGACAATAGTATTGCGAATAAAAATAGCAACTCCACGCGTTTTATTCTGAAAAGTAGTGTAATAAAATTGGCTATATGCTTTGTCTAAATAATTTGGGTGATTGGATTCAGCAAAATGTGTTTCTTGCAAGAGAATAATATCAGCCCCTAATCTTTTATAATGTTGAAATGCTTTTTTCCTTTTATGTGGTGAGTTAAAACCCTGAGTATTATGGGAAAGAATTTTCAAAACCATTGGTCATATTTTGTTGGGGTATGTTTGGAAAGAAAACTCATTCTTAATGAAAAATATAGAGATGTATATGGAGAGCAAAAATGTGAGTAGAAAGGAAAGGATCTTTTTGGTGATAAGGGTGTGTAGCGTATATACCATGGAGGGTGAAATGGTGTCATAAATAGTACCACACAACATACCATCAAAATGTGGTAACCCTGAACATATTGACAATGTCTAAAATAGGTTATTTGAACACATTTAAATGAACTTCCAGAGTTAATTGAATTTTTTGCATTAGCCGTATAGGCTGAACTTTCATGTGAAAAAAAAAATTAGTATAAACCAAGGGACAAGAAATTTCTTGTCACTATAATATAACCATAGCTTCATAGGACAAATATGTCCAATTCCTGCAAATGCAATCGAACACAACATCCACCAAAAAAGGGATATTGCGGTCGACCACATGGGCAGGTAGGGGAACAATCCAGCGACGGCGGACGTAACAGGCACTTTAAACAAGTTATTATTTGACTAAGCGTACCATATACCAGGGGGGCCTAAAAAAAAAAAGTAAAACCTGGCCCAAAAACAAATGTTAGGAGAAAAATCTTATGTAAAGTAGCAATCAAATCTATCCCCATTAAAGTGGAGAGATTGTCCATGTTTCCAAAAATAGTAAATCTGAGTCTTGCATAAATACTATTAATAAAGACAATCATCAAATGTTGCAGTATGGTCATTAGTGTGAAGGAAGTGGGGAGGGAGGATGACTTGGGGTAGGGGGGGGGGGGAGTGGGAAAGGGGGTGGGTAAAGGAAGAGGGAGGGAGAAAAAAAAAGAAAAGAAAAAGAAAAAAAAACAAAAAAAACCACACTTTATCTTCCTTTCTTCTTTCTTCTCATGTCTTCTTCTTCTGGGGGGTCAGAAAGAGGAAAGTCTTGGTGATAGTTCAGACCACTGATGAAAACAGGTTGAAGCTGCTATGTTGGCAGAAATCATTTGCGATGCTGTGGGGGAACTGTAGATCTGATGTTGATTTAAGTTCCTTAAAGGTACGGTATATGTTATGAAAAACTTTGGTCAGGATCTCCTTAGTGAAAGGGTTGAAGGAGTGCAGGAGGAAATTAGATTGCCTGATCCTGAAATGGTTGGCGCCATCTTCTTTGCTCCAATGTGTTGCGTCTTGAGGATGGAGTATGTGTTCACATCTTGATTAAGATTGTATAGGGATTCATAGTATTCTTTGAAGGCGTTAGCTATATCTTTGGGGTTATTATATATGCTATTGTTCTTGTGGTGTTTAAGCACTGAAATATGGGCCCGAGCTTGACGTTTTTTAAGTTGTGAAGCTAAAAGTTTGCTCGCCTTATTACCGTGGGAGTAGTATGAGAGTTTAAGCCTTTTAAAGTATAAGTCATAATCATTTTTTAATGTTAGTTTCAGTTCCTCCCTGCATTTGTTTAGTTGGAGGAGTAGTGAGTGATCGGGTGATTGTTTGTGTTTCATCTCCAGATCCGAAATGTGTTTGTGTAGTTGTTCTATATGCCACATTTTTTTCCTCTTTTCCCTAGCAGCTATGTGAATAAGTACCCCTCTGGAGAAGGCCTTGTGCGCACACCATACTGTGCTAGGGTGAGTACCCTGGTTTTCATTTAATGTAAAATATTCTTCTAGTTTCTTTAGAATTTCTTCCCTAATGTTGGGTAGAGAAAGAAGGTAGGTGTTGTTACGCCATAGGGGTGTAATGTTGGTTTTGCGGGTATCCATAATGTCTATCGTAATTGGGGCATGGTCGGACCATGTGATGGTATGGATGTCCGCTTTGACCACATTTTGTAGGGTGTATTTATCTGTGAGGAAGAAATCGATTCTAGAGTAGGATTTATGTAATGATGAGAAGTACGTGTAGTCCCTCTCTGTGGTGTGGAGGCATCGCCACGGGTCGTATAGTTCCTCTGATAGGCAATAATGACCCAGGGATGGTCTACGCCTCCTCCCCACCGAGGAGGAGTCCATTTCGTCATTCAAAATCACATTGAAATCCCCACATATTAGTAAATTGCCTTTCCACAAACATTTAGCCCTTTGTAAGATTTTACGTATGAATCTCATTGGTCTTTTTATGGGAGCATATACATTTACCAGTGTATACATTTGGTTGTTGATTTCAACAATCAAGATTATATACCTACCAAGGTCATCAGAGTATTGTTCTAGCAGTTTGAACATGACAGAGTCTTTAATAGCTACTAATACACCATTACGTTTGCAAGAGTTATTTGCAGTAAAAACGTGCGGGAATTTGATGTGGGTGCAGTTTGGAGTGTTCAGAGTTGAAAAATGTGTTTCCTGCACACAGAGAATGTCACAGTTTTTCTGCAGGGCCGTTTTCCACATCATTCTGCGTTTAAATGGGCTGTTGAGTCCTCTAGCATTAAGAGACATTAGTCTAAGAGACATTCATTTCTTTTGTGGTGCTTTGAAGCCATCTAGTGGTGCAATGTGGTATTTGTATGAAAAAGGTTAGAGCATCTAGTACAGTGGAAGGGATTTTCTGCTTGTTATACTTGCGAGGTGAAGGCTCCAGTGCAATGGAGGTATTGGTAAAATAACTGTGAAAATTAGTAGAGAGAACAATAGAACAGTCAACATTAACTGGGTGAATTTGGGAATATCCCAGAAATCAAAGTGGGGTAAAGTCATAAGTTTATCTTTAGGGTACAGCCGTACATCAGGTGCTACTTACATTAGCTTCAATGAAGCATGGAAGGTAGATTGGAACTGCGGGGCAGATTTTCCAAGAATGTAGTAGGTAGGTCTCATCGCATGTGAGCGGTGAGAAGCGGTCTTCATTTGTGTCTTCCTCTGGAGCCGCGATTATTATAATGGCCCGTTCTAGAGGGTGCAGAGCCCATGTCTCCTGGGTTATTCTCGGTAGGAAGAATTTCCCACTTGCGTAGCAACTCCAGGCCCTTTTCTAGGGACGAGATGGTATAAGATTCATTGCCTCTTTGAATCAGCAGTTTGGCTGGGAAGCCCCATCGATATATTATCTTGTGGTTCCGCAGCGCTTTGGTGATCGGTATGAGGTTATTCCTGGCGGACATGGTGGCTTGTGAGAGGTCAGCGTATAGGGTGATCCCCGCATACGGATCTGGGAGAGTGTTGTTTTGCCTAGAGAACCGCATGAGTTGGTCCTTAACATGGAAGAAATGAATCCTAGCGATTACATCTCTAGGAATTTTCTCTGGGAGGTGTGGTGGTTTGTGCAGCCTATGGGCTCTATCAATGATGACATCTGCAGGTGTAAGGGTTGGAAGCGTTTTCATCATTAATTGTTGGAGGAATAGGCTCAGATCAGCTGGTTTTATAGATTCGGGGATCCCCCTAAATTTCACGTTGTTCCTGCGTGAGCGGTCTTCAAGGTCGGCGACCTTTAGTCTGAGGGCTTTAAGTTCATCTTCCACATCCACATGCGCATCTACAAGCTCATTATGGGCCGCAGAGAAGTCATCCATTTTAGTCTCCATATCGTCAATTCTGTTACCTAGTACTGTCATTTCTTTGCGTGTGGAGCGCAGGACATTAGTGATGTCTTGCTGTATAGCTCCCCTCAGGGTGAGAATCATCTCCTTCATAGTGATGTCTGTCATAGGCAGGCCTGATGTGGGGAGAGCATCCAGTTTTTGATTATAAATGTTAGTTTGCTCCATGTCAGTTTCCTCACTATTCAGGTCCTCAGTGTCAGCTGGAGTGTTTAGCCTCCTCTTTTGTTTAAGAGGGCTGTTTGAGGCTGAATGTGGGGTTAAAGTTGCAGTGTCCTGGTCAGGGAGTTCACTGACTTCATAGCAGGCTGTGCTGCTGTGAGGAGATGACGCACCGGCGCCATCTTGTGACAGTCTGGCCGGGACCGTCATGTAAAAGTCGGTCAGCTTTCTGGGTATCTCTCTCTCCTTTCGTTTGGCCATCAGTGCGGATTAGTTCCCCACTAATTCCGCCGCTCGTGTGGCCGTTTTGTGCTTGCTTCTAGCCGCTATGAGTAGCTTAGAAGCACCTGGTGTGACGGAGCTCTCTCTTCACTGCTCCATCAGCTCCGGCCCTTGAGGATGGAGTAGACCAGATGGGAGAGGGTCTTGGGGTAGAAGGAAATTTATTTGGTGGTTCTGGATCAAGCAAACGTAGCTTCACCAAAAGCTCTTTCCCCTCAATGACGTTATATACTGTGTATGTTGAGCCATTATATGGGACAGTGAGTTTGAATGGAAATCCCCATCTGTATTTTATTCTTGCTGCTTGTAGAATATTGGTGACCTCCTTCATCCTGCGTCTTCTGTCTAAGGTGGCAGGTGAGATATCAGGGTAGACTTGCAGCCTTTTCCCATCTAGTGCAATATTTGGAGAGTTTCTTGATGCACGCATGATGTCTTCTTTCACCAGAAAATCTTTCATGCACATGATGATATCTCTGGGTGGTTTATCTGGTGGGGGTTTAGGGCGTAAGGCTCTGTGTATTCTGTCGCACACAAAGGCTGATAATGGTTTATCAGGTAAAAGATTGTGAAAAATCTTGGAAACAGTGGGCATAAGATCTGTAACTGTTTCTGGGACACCGCGCAGCCTGATGTTATGGCGTCTGTTTCTGTTATCTAAGTCTTCGACTTGCGCCTGCATAAAGGCAAAACTGTCAGCTAGTGTCTCATAATCCTTTCTCAGATCATTATGAGCAAGAGAGAGTTCATCATGTTTGGTTTCAAGAATGTCTGTGCGACTACCTATGCTGGCAATCTCTTGAGATAAGGCAGTGGTAGATTTAAGGACTTCACTCTCAATCTTGTCAACTAATTTCTCAAAAATAGAGGTGAGACTAGCATCAAGATCAGCTTTAGATAGAGGAGAAGTGTACTCACAGTTCCCATTGTTGAGAGAGGGGTTGGATGGATTGGATTGCAAACCCTTTCCTGAGGCCGCATGTAAGCTGGCGCCGGCGCCATCTTGGGACATCTTCCTATTATGTCTGCCTGCAGCGTCCAGGAGAAAGTGAGTAAGGTTGTGTTGTGGGCAGCGATTTTGCCCGGATCTTCTTGCAGGCATGCACGGGTATGTTGCCCAGGTATGGGTGAAGTTTTCGCCGTGGGACGAGCGTTCTGGCCCTGGATTATCGGCCTGTGTTGTCTGGGTCAGACGGAGCTGTGGCTACTCGCGTCCGTGCCGCATCGCGCCGCGCATGCGCCCCCAATATTTACTCTTTTATTGAACACCTAAAAAGTCCCGAGGCCTATGACCTCTAATCCCTCATTCTGTTTACCGTGATGAATAAATTTGTTTTTTTTACACTTTTTTTTTGGATATGTGTGATGAATAAATTAGTTTTTTTATACTTTTTTTTGGATATGTGTGATGAATAAATTCGTTTTTTTATACTTTGTTTTTTTGGATATGTATTTTAACCACCAAAAAAAAACTCTATTTGGAGGAAGAAAATGACGTCAACTTTGGGTACAGCGTCACACGATCGCGCAATTGTCAGTTAAAGCGACGCGGTGCCGTATCGCAGAAAAATGGCCTGGTCATTAAGGGGGCAAATCCTTCCCGGGGCTGAAGTGGTTAAAGGGGATTGTAAACCCTTCCGTATTTCCAGGGAAGTGAACAGCCTCAGATGATACACAGTGATGAAACACATCTCCTTATATAAGACTTATTTGAATATCTGCTGTCTTCATTCTTTATGAAGTGAACATTGTGTTAGAGATTTTTTTTCTTCCTGTTGTAGGGGGCTAACGTGTGCTGAAGTGGTCCTAAAGCTGTCCTGCCTGGTCTGGAGGAAGCTGTGCCAAGAAAGAGACCCAGGGGAGGCCCCTGGCTGGAGAGAGCCAGGAAGAAGGCTGGTCTCTCAGAAGGGCTTGTTGACTCACTTGGAGAATGCATTCAAATTTAGGAACGCAATTACAGTGTTGTTATCCGGAACATAAACTGTGCTTAGGTGTACAAAAATATTTTAGGGGAAAGCTGCAAACATGTTACAAGATATTATCATAGTCATAGAAAATATAAAAAAGAAAATGTTGCGCTATCTCCAACATTGTGAACAAGTTAATTATGATCAAAATTCAAATAGGTCTGCAGAAAATGAGCGTTATAAATAAAAATGTATTATTCATGTGCAAAGTCCAAAAGTGAAATAAATATCCAGCAAAACGTGTGATGAAGGTGACCACATCCATAAACGGTTAGGAGATGAAGGTGTCTCAAAGGAAAGTTGAAAGGTCCTCCACAAGGTTAAAGGGTTACCAGATAGCCACAACCTTCTGGTAACAGCAAGGTCAGAACGCACATCTAGCCCAAAAGGCTCATAGGAAGCTTCCCAAACAGGATCCTTAGAATGTTAGGTATACTCCGCTCCTCATTAAGGGTACCTTCAGAGAGATTCCTTGACCATAAATCCATGTGGTGCCATGCATTTAGAAAATGTCAAATCACTTTCTAGACAATCTCCGATGTACAAAATGGCTTCCCGCAAACTTCCGGTAATGCAATGATGTCACAGCAGGCTCCTCCCTATGTGTTTCGTCACACCTGACATCTTCTGGTGATTACAATGTTGCTGGTTCGGCTTAGACGCTGGGAAGCTGGACATTGATCTAGAGAGTCTGTAAGTGATCTGCTAGGGTATCTGGAACCCCTAACCATCACCAAAGCGCTTTCCCCGACTTGCTGATGCCCCGACTTAGTTGGGGTAGGCGGAACACTTTGGTGGGGGTGGGTCATCCACACCTCTTGACCTTTCACCTCTGGGGGACACGCCTGCTGACCTTTGACCTTTGGGGTGGTCCCTATTCCAATCCCTGAGTCCTAGCCTTGTTCTTCCAGGGGAAACCCTAACCCCAACCCCAACCTTAACCCCACGCCTACTGACCTTTGACCTTTGTGGGTGGTCCCTATTCCAATCCCTGAGTCCTAGCCTTGTTCTTCCAGGGGAAACCCTAACCCCAACCCTAACCCCTAACCCTAACCCCTAACCCTAACCCCAACCCCAACCCTAACCCTAACCCCTAACCCTGTTTTACAATAAATTCTATGAAAAGACAAAAGTGAGTGGCGCCCAATATCTTTTCTCAGTCCCCCCTCCCCCCCTTTTAGCCATGGACTCAGCCCTGGGGGGGGTGAAATGCTAACCCGCCCCTGGTCTCTAAATTTGTCTTCTTGCCTTTGGGGTGTCAGAGGGGTGCTACACGAGTGAAAAGCGTTGGTAGGGATTGTACATCGGATGGAGTAGTCTGTTTTAATGGATGACTCAATAAGTTTTTTTTTAAGGCTTTTATATGGTGAGTGATTCCTTTTCCTTCCATTTTTTTGCATCCTCTGTACTAGGGATGAGCCGAACACCCCCCTGTTCGGTTCGCACCAGAACATGCGAACAGGAAAAAAATTCGTTCGAACACGCGAACACCGTTAAAGTCTATGGGACACGAACATGAATAATCAAAAGTGCTAATTTTAAAGGCTAATATGCAAGTTATTGTCAATAAAAGTGTTTGGGGACCTGGGTCTTGCCCCAGGGGACATGAATCAATGCAAAAAAAAGTTTTAAAAACAGCCGTTTTTTCAGGAGCAGTGATTTTAATAATGCTTAAAGTCAAACAATAAAAGTGCAATATCCCTTTAAATTTCATACCTGGGGGGTGTCTATAGTATGCCTGTAAAGGGGCGCATGTTTCCCGTGTTTAGAACAGTCTGACAGCAAAATGACATTTTGAAGGAAAAAACACATTTAAAACTACCGCGGCTATTGCATTGCCGACAATACACATAGAAGTTCATTGATAAAAACGGCATGGGAATTCCCCACAGGGCAACCCCGAACCAAAATTAAAAAAAAAAAAAATGATGTGGGAGTCCCCCTAAATTCCATACAAGGCCCTTCAGGTCTGGTATGGATATTAAGGGGAACCCCAGCCAAAATTTTTTAAAAAAATTGACGTGGGGTTCCCCCTAAATTCCATACCAGACCCTTCAGGTCTGGTATGGATTTTAAGGGGAACCCCGCGCCAAAAAAAAAAAAAAATACGGCGTGGGGTCCCCCTAAAAATCCATACCAGACCCTTATCCGAGCACGCAACCTGGCAGGCCGCAGGAAAAGAGGGGGGACGAGAGTGCGGCCCCCCCCCCTCCTGAACCGTACCAGGCCACATGCCCTCAACATTGGGAGGGTGCTTTGGGGTAGCTCCCCAAAACACCTTGTCCCCATGTTGATGAAGACAAGGGCCTCATCCCCACAACCCTGGCCGGTGGTTGTGGGGGTCTGCGGGCGGGGGGCTTATCGGAATCTGGAAGCCCCCTTTAACAAGGGGATCCCCAGATCCCGGCCCCCCCCTGTGTGAAATGGTAAGGGGGTACTTACCCCTACCATTTCACTAAAAAACTGTCAAAAATGTTAAAAATGACAAGAGACAGTTTTTGACAATTCCTTTATTTAAATGCTTCTTCTTTCTTCCTTCATCTTCTTCTTCTTCTGGTTCTTCTGGCTCTTCTGGTTCTTCCTCCGGCGTTCTCGTCCAGCATCTCCTCCGCGGCGTCTTCTATCTTCTTCTCCTCGGGCTGCTCCGCACCCATGGCATGAGGGGAGGCTCCCGCTCTTCTCTTCATCTTCTTCTCTTCTTCATCTTCTTCTTCTTCTTCTTCTTCTTTTCTTCTTCCTTCTTCTCTTCTTCATTTCTTCTCCGGGCCGCTCCGCAGCCATGCTGGCATGGTGGGAGGCTCCCGCTGTGTGACGGCGTCTCTTCGTCTGACGGTTCTTAAATAATGGGGGGCGGGGCCATCCGGTGACCCCGCCCCCCCTCTGACGCACGGGACATGACGGGACTTCCCTGTGGCATTCCCCGTGACGTCACAGGGAAGTCCCGTCAAGTCACCGTGCGTCAGAGGGGGGCGGGGTCACCGGGTGGCCCCGCCCCCCATTATTTAAGAACCGTCAGACGAAGAAACGCCGTCACACAGCGGGAGCCTCCCACCATGCCAGCATGGCTGCGGAGCGGCCCGGAGAAGAAATGAAGAAGAGAAGAAGGAAGAAGAGAAGAAGAAGAAGAAGAAGATGAAGAAGAAGATAAAGAAGAGAAGAAGATGAAGAGAAGAGCGGGAGCCTCCCCCCCCATGCCATGGGTGCGGAGCGGCCCGAGGAGAAGAAGATAGAAGACGCCGCGGAGGAGATGCTGGACGAGAACGCCGGAGGAAGAACCAAAAGAGCCAGAAGAACCAGAAGAAGATGAAGGAGAAAGAAGAAGCATTTAAATAAAGGAATTGTCAAAAACTGTCTCTTGTCATTTTTAACATTTTTGACAGTTTTTTAGTGAAATGGTAGGGGTAAGTACCCCCTTACCATTTCACACAGGGGGGGGGCCGGGATCTGGGGGTCCCCTTGTTAAAGGGGGCTTCCAGATTCCGATAAGCCCCCCGCCCGCAGACCCCCACAACCACCGGCCAGGGTTGTGGGGATGAGGCCCTTGTCTTCATCAACATGGGGACAAGGTGTTTTGGGGGGCTACCCCAAAGCACCCTCCCAATGTTGAGGGCATGTGGCCTGGTACGGTTCAGGAGGGGGGGGGGGGCGCACTCTCGTCCCCCCCTCTTTTCCTGCGGCCTGCCAGGTTGCGTGCTCGGATAAGGGTCTGGTATGGATTTTTAGGGGGACCCCACGCCGTTTTTTTTTTTTTTGGCGCGGGGTTCCCCTTAAAATCCATACCAGACCTGAAGGGTCTGGTATGGAATTTAGGGGGAACCCCACGTCAATTTTTTTTTTAAATTTTGGCTGGGGTTCCCCTTAATATCCATACCAGACCTGAAGGGCCTTGTATGGAATTTAGGGGGACCCCCACATCATTTTTTTTTTTTTTATTTTGGTTCGGGGTTGCCCTGTGGGGAATTCCCATGCCGTTTTTATCAATGAACTTCTATGTGTATTGTCGGCAATGCAATAGCCGCGGGTAGTTTTAAATGAGTTTTTTCCTTCCAAATGTCATTTTGCTGTCAGACTGTTCTAAACACAGGAAACATGCGCCCCTTTACAGGCATACTATAGACACCCCCCAGCTACGAAATTTAAAGGGATATTACACTTTTATTGTTTGACTTTAAGCATTAATAAAATCACTGTTCCTGAAAAAACGTCCGTTTTTAAAACTTTTTTTTGCATTGATACATGTCCCCTGGGGCAGGACCCGGGTCCCCAAACACTTTTTATGACAATAACTTGCATATAAGCCTTTAAAATTAGCACTTTTGATTTCTCCCATAGACTTTTAAAGGGTGTTCCGCGGCATTCGAATTTGCCGCGAACACCCCAAATTGTTCGCTGTTCGGCGAACTTGCGAACAGCCAATGTTCGAGTAGAACATGAGTTCGACTCGAACTCGAAGCTCATCCCTACTCTGTACAAACAGACAAGAGAACGTTCAATACCAATAACCCATCAGTTTGAACAAAAGCCATCAGCTCTTTTGACTTTCCTTTTTTGTTGCAAATAATTGTTTATTGATTGAGCTGACCATTTAGTACAATAGATTTTTGAAACTTTTGCAATTCCTTCATGGACAAATAAACATTCTTTGAAATTATATCATAACCTGCATGACCGGCGTTATGAAAGCCATATAAAACAGGGTCATTTTCAGCCAATTTCAGAGACTTTCAGCCATTTGTTTATTGCAAAAAAAGGGAGCTCTGGTTGGAATTCTTACATCCCCTATTTTGCTGTCCGTCGCGGACGCAACTATCTGCAATCCTGGGCCAGTCACCATTCAGACTGAATCATTCTAAGCGCTGTACAACCCACATCCTGCAAACACCCCATCACCGGGTCACCAGGGACTCCCAGTAGAGCGTTGCAGAGACCTGGAGTTGGACTTTGACAGTCTTGTTAGAATTTGTTGGCGGTAGGTTGCACCAGTGTCAGGATAAGGTCATTCAGCATCCAGGGTGAAGATGGGAAGCTCCACCACCCCCTCAGCACAATACCACCAACCCCCCTTCCCTGTTGGGTGGAAAAGAGGACAGGACTAATAGTAGCTGAGTCTTGGGGAAAGCAAAAGAATTGTCAAAGGATCTGCTGGAAAGGGTATTTGAACTGTATAAAAACAGGAAAGGGATATAAAAAGATATCCAAGGAATTGAGAATGCCAGTCAGCAGTGTTCAAACTCTCATCAAGAAGTGAAAAATTAGGGGTTCTGTTGAAACCAAACCACGGTCAGGTAGACCAACTAGAATTTCAGCCACAACTGCCAGGAAAATTGTTCGGGATGCAAAGAAAAACCCACAAATAACTTCAGGTGAAATACAGGACTCTCTGAAAACATGTGGTGTGGCTGTTTCAAGATGCACAATAAGGAGGCACTTGAAGAAAGATGGGCTACATGGTCAAGTCGCCAGAAGAAAGCCATTACTAACGCAAATGCCACAAAGTATCCCACTTACAATACGCCAAACAGCACAGAGACAAGCCTCAAACCTTCTGGCACAAAGTCATTTGGAGCGATGAGACCAAAATTGAGCTTTTTGACCACAACCATAAATGCTTCATTTGGAGAGAAGTCAACAAGTCCTATAATGAAAGGTATACCATTCCTACTGTGAAACACGGAGGTGGATCGCTGATGTTTTGGGGATGTGTGAGCTACAAAGGCACAGGAAATTTGTGAAGTTCAATGTAGTTTAGCTGGCTGGCTCTGCAGGCTGAGCCTCTGTCGCATCCCCCTGACTTCTGGAAACTTCTAGTAAGTTCCAGAACTTAGTGTGTGGGGATATACAGATGAAAGCCTGAAAATTCAAGGAATCTCTGCCAATCCCTGGGTAAGGATGGCCCAAAAAGTGGGGGAGATAGCTCTTAAATATGGTAGAGCTTGGCCATGTGGAGAGAGATCCCAGGATCCGGAGGCCTGGAGGGGAACCCTGTGCTGGGAGACTCTGCCTCTGGGCAGAAGGTGCCAGAGGGAGAGAGAGATAGAGAAAGAGAAGGAAGGAAGCTGAAATGAACCCTCATCCCCTTGAGCCTCAGCTAGGCTTGGTTGAGACACCCTGGAAGCACATGGGACTGGTTCAGCAGGAGGCCTGACCAGAAGTTACCATCCCTGCTACAGGACACTAGGGACTGAGAGAGTAACCTCTGTTTGTTCATTGCCCACAGCCTATAGGGGAAGGAAGCCAGGTGCAATACCAAGCCAGCCATTTAGGAGGGACCTCTAGTGCCAAACCCTTACCCCCTGCTTGGGAAGGATGGTGCTGAAATATCAGTGCCAGTCTGTTTGGAAGAAGTCTCACATAGCAACAGGCTGGAGTTGGACTCAAAGGTTTTTTTTTTTAAGTTACGGTAGTTTTGGGCATCCCATACTTCCCTATACCCCATCCAAATTGTTTACCCCAATAAACATCAAAATCAATGCTCTTGGACAGGTGTACTGACTGTGTAATTGCCGAAAATGTGCGTTGACTGGCTGTGCAGAAGAAGGGGGACCCAAAATCCAGCAGCCCTTGAGGGGGTAGCGCTACACTATGTTGGTGGTGTCACAGAGAAGAACAAAATGTCCCTGCGTCAGTGATGTCTCTGTAAGGAACACCACTACAATGCCCCACCTCTCCAGTAAACCCGCCTGAACTTTCCCACCAGGAAGCTGCCACTACTAAGAGGCGGAGGCATTCTCTGCCCCACAGCAGTATGTATACTTGCCCCTTGTGGGTCAGGGAATGCCCCAGTTACCTATGATTGGCAGTCAGCATTGACCGCTTCCTGGCGGGATAACTTAGGCGGGTTCAGTTCTCATCACCCATCTCTCCCTCAAAGAAGATCTCTCTCTCGAACACCATCCCCCCCTACTACAGATCGTCATCCCCTCCAATCCAAGTACAGAGCTCTTCCACCCACCCCCAGCTACTTACCCTGTCCTCAGTGCAGGAGGAGTAGCTGCCAGGAGATTGGGCTGCCATGTTTTGCAAGCACTCTCTGCTCTGCAGCATGAAAGCCCAGCCTCCTGGCAGCCGCTTCTCCTGCTCCAAGGAGGCGTTCACTTGAGGCACATTGTCATTCGTAAACCAAAGCTGGCACAGGAAGCCATATTCTGCGGCAACTGCTAGGTCTAGTGCCGATGGGGGCTCCAGAAAATGAAGCTCCGCTGACAGGAGTGACACTGCAGTCACTCCTGTTAGTGAGGAGGGACGAAGTGAGCTCTCAGTATGCCCCCTAAACTTAGAGTTGCTGTACCTGGGGCATGTTCGCCTTCTGCTCCCCCTCCCCTCCCTTTGAGCCCTGGGTTGCATTAATGTGTTTGGTTATTGGTGACCAAAAATGGTTAAAATTGCCTGACAAATGTGGTATGTATAGCCATCATTAGGAACATTGTTACACAAAGCTCAATACAAACCCTGCTGATAGATTTTACTGCTGAGTTTCTCGTTTCTTCAATCACTAGTATCATTTTCCTTATAACCTGATCTGCTTTTCCATTTCAGTTTTGCAGTATCTGCTGAAGAAGAAGGTAAAAATATGGATAATTCTCCTTATTTCACTGCTTCTGACACCTCTACTAAAACCAAAGGAAACTCTTTTTTTCACCCTCAGCATCAGGCAGTTTCATCACACATGCACTTAACCACTTGCGTTCCACGGCAATTTTTAAATTTTTCACGCATACACTACCAAAAGTATTAACAAAAGTATTGGGACACCTGTTTTTTCATGCACATGAACCCTACGTCTTAGTCCGTAGGGTTCAATATTGAGTTCCCCCCCCCCTTTGCAGCTATAACAGCTTCAACTCTTCCGGGAAGGCCGTCCACAAGGTTTAGGAGTGTGTCTATGGGATTGTTTGACCATTCTTCCAGAAGCGCATTTGTGAGGTCAGGCACTGATGTTGGACGAGAAGGCCTTGCTCGCAGCCTCCGCACTAATTTATCCCAAAGATGTTCTATCGGGTTGAGGTCAGACCAGTCAAGTTCCTCCACCCCAAACTCGCTCATCCATGTCTTTATGGACCTTGCTTTGTGCACTGGTGCGCAGTCATGTTGGAAACGGAAGGGGCCATCCCCAAACTGTTCCCACAAAGTTGGGGGCATGAAATTGCCCAAAATGTCTTGGTATGCTGACGCCTTTGTAGTTCCCCTCACTGGAACTAAGGGGCCAAGCCCAACCCCTGAAAAACAACCCCCACACCATAATCCCCCCTCCACCAAATTATTTTGACCAGTGCACAGGCAAGGTCCATAAAGACATGGATGAGCGAGTTGGGGGGGGGGGGGGGACTTGACTGGCCTGTGCAGAGTGCAGAGTGCAGGTCAAGTAGCCCAGGTGTCTTCAGGGTGGGAGGAAAGGAGGAGGGGCTTCCCCAGCTAATAATGCTTGCATGACTGAGCTAAGGGCAGGTGGATTCCAGGAAATAAATGCTACATCAAGCGTCTGCCCATAGTCAAGATGGCTGCGGACAGAAATGCAAAGGGGGTGTTTTTCAAAGTGATTTCTCAGCAAAATAAAGCATGGAGGCATGGATGGGGGGGGGGGGGTTGCTTTGAATATTAAAAATGAACTAAATAGCTTTCTGGTTTGTGGTGATCAGATGCAGTAAAGATCCGCTTTAAGATTTCACATAACCCAATATAGGTCCAAAGAGGATGACCTGGATGACCAGATTAATGTTTTTTAGACTCATGTGTATGTATATATATATATATACATACACATGAGTCTAAAAAACACTAATCTGAGAGGATCTTGGACATTTGAAGACTTGATTCCTGAAGCAGTTCTTGAAGGCATAGGTAGAAATGGAAAAGTCTTTTATGTTGATTTGAAGGAATTCTGGAAGACTGTCCCTAGGAGGTCCTGCTCTCAATCTGTGAAGTGGTGGATACTCCCCTTTTGAAGACTGGGATAGAAGACAGATACATTTCCCTGGGTACTGACTACCAGCAAGACTTCTGGGGAGCTGCTTGAAATGTCATCTTGGGTCTTGGTAGACAAAAATGCAGCTGAGTTGTGGCTTAGACCAGTGTTTCTCAACTCCAGTCCTCAAGGCGCACCAACAGGTCATGTTTTCAGGATTTCCCTCAGATGAAACAGCTGTGGTAATTACTAAGGCAGTGAAACTGATCAAATCACATGTGCAAAATAGTGGAAATCCTGAAAACATGACCTGTTGGTGCGCCTTGAGGACTGGAGTTGAGAAACACTGGCTTAGACCATGTCTCCTTTGCAAGTAATGAGGAATCAAATTCTTTGGGGCTCTCCCTGGCTCTTCTTACTTGAAACATTACTGTTTTGCCGATGCCAGGTATAGTTCCATTGATGGCAGGACTTGCCTGAGGTTGCAGCTGGTTCACTGCAAGCAACCCTGTATTATCTACTTACTTCTCAGCCTTTTGGTTAATCATGGGTAGGCTCTTCTGTTGTTGTAGTTATCCAGTAGGGGTATTCCACCATCATCCTTGTCTTTTGACTGGGCTGGCTGTATATTATCCCTGCAAGGTGCATGGATTAGGGGGGCGGCGCCCCTAATGGAGCGGCCGCTGCTGGTTTCTATTGTGCCAACACGTGTGTGCAGAGTGTAGGACCAAACTTTTGCCCTTACATTTGTAGGGCCCTCCTAGGTAGGGTACTGGACAGGCTAGGTAATTTTTTTTTGGACTCCCCTGTAATCAGTGGAACAGTTTGTGATGGTTTGGGGCGGTCCTGGACTGCAGCCTTTATTGCTTCCGCCTGTTTTCTGGAGGATTCCAGAATATAATGGGTTGGGAGGAGGCAAATCAGCAGCTTGAATATTTTTGTTTTCTTAGCCAAATTCCTGGGAGAGGATGCCCAATAGATGGCTGGGAAGTGAATAAATAGTCTGGTGGTCCTCAGTCTTGTCCAGGAAGAGAAGATTCCAGCCTGAAGAGCCGCTGTACTTTTAGGCAGCCCAGTTTCTACCTGTGCTCATTGAAGTCTCAGCTGCGATTTAAGCGGGGGGGGGGGGGGGCTGTTTGCCCAAGCTCTGTGAAACTAATCAAGGGATTCCACTGGTCTGGAGAAATGTGTGGCTGATTTTGGAAGGAGTCACCCACGTATGCAGAGACATTGTGAGTACAGACCTGAGTGTAGGATCCTAATGACTGTTGCTGCTGCTATTCTTTGTACCTCAATACTAGTGCATGCCTGGCCTGGGACATTTCTGATGATGGCCCCAGTGCATTTCACTTTCCTGGACCATTGCTATAGGGACTATCCTAAGAAGTAGTGACAAAGGGGAGAGTGTTCTCTGAGTACTGTTCAGCATTCATGGAGTATCTCACCCCCCCCCCCCCCCCAACCCCTAGATTGTTCATTGAGCCAGGCTGCTGGCAAGGAACCTGAGGCAAAAACCAGTGGCCCTTACGGGGTGTGGGGGTTGTACTACACATTAAACCTGCTTTGGTCATTTAACAGTATGCATTATGGGTGTTCAACCTGTGGCCCTACAGCTGTTGTGGGGGTCCCATAAGGCATTGCAAGGTTGACAGTTACAAGCATGACTCCCAAAGGCAGAGGCATAATGGGACTTGTAGTTCTGCAGAAGCTGGAGGGTGACAGGTTGAGCAGCCATGGTATAGACCCTGACAGATGTATCTGGTTGTCCATGAGGACCTGCTTCTAACTCTTTTTGTAAGTCTTTTGTGATGTAGCTCACTACATTTGGATATGATCATTGGAGGTCACTGTTCTTGCCTCTCCCTGCCATGATCTGACTTAGGTGTACAATCCTTGGTGGACGTAGAATTTTGCTGAAAGGGGCTTTGATATAAGCCTGATGCATGTTCAATACATCACTATCACTTTCTGAGCACTTGTAACTTCAGCCTTTCAGTCTTTGGCAAAGTGCCCCATGAATTCACAACATCTGAAGCATGGTTCTTTAGAAACTCCTTGCGTCCTTCAAAGAGCTTTCCTTTGAATACACAACACTTTTGTGAGTGCATGTGGTTTGTCGTGATCAAGACAGTAGGCGTTTGGATCTTTTCACCTTTCGTCACTGTCGCTACTGGTAAGTGGGTGTACCTTCCATCTTTCTGAAGAAGACAATGTATGTTTCTAGACTGCCTGTATTTAGTGTTGAAGTTTTCTTTTCCAGTAGTTGAAGGACTTGGAATGCTCGAGTGGATAATTGGGAAGCTTGGATCATTCTTAGGTTCGGGTAAGTCTTTGATGAACTTTCTGCCCGCCCATTGAGTTCAGTAGTGTAGGGAGATTCAATGTCTGGAGACTGAAAGAGAAAACCAGTTGACCCGGGCCGGGCCAGTAGAGTGAAGGGGGAGAATCTCTCCACCGTGTGAGGAGTCCCCATGTCGGGATAGGAGTTAATGGAGACACAGTAAGGAAGCCGAAGATACACTGAGACCTAGTAAGGAGGGGGAACCGAGTGATCTGCAAGTGAGTGACATTGATCCCCCCCACATCACTGCCACTGATGCCACCACCACCCCCACACACACCGCCGCCACTGATCCCTTCCCAGCACATCATCATCACTGCCACGGATCCCCCCCACACCACCACCACCGCTACTGATGCCTTCCCCCACACCACTGCCACTGACCCCCCCCCCACACATACCACCACCGCTGCCACCTATCCCATCCCCCCAACCACCATCCTTGCCACTAATCCCATGCCCCCCTCACCACTGCCACTGAAGCCAACCCCCCCCACCATCATCACTGCTGCCACTCATCCCCCCTACCATTACCACTCATCCCATCCCACCACCCTTGCCATTGATCCCATGCCCCCCTCACCGCTGCCACTCATCCCACCCCCCCACCACCATTACCACCACCACTGATTCCATCCCCCCCTCATCGCCGCCACCCATCCCTCCCTCACCACCATTGCCACGCATCCCATCTCACCACCACCGCCACTTCCAATCATCCCATCCACCATCACTGCTCCTCATCCCATCCCATCCCCCCTCCACCACCACTACCACTGATCCCATCCCCACCCAACCACCACTGCTACCACTGATCCCATCCCCCACCACCACCGCTGCCACTCATTCCAGGGGTGTAACTACAGGGTTTGCAATTGCAATGGCCTACCACCACTAATCCCATCTCCCCCTCACCACCGCCACCCATACCCCCCTCGCTGCCGCCAATCATCCCACCCCCCCTACCACCATTGCCACTCATCCCATCTGACCACCACCACCACTTCCAATCATCCCATCCCACTGCCACTCATCCCATTCCATCCCCCCTTCACCACCGCTGCCACTGATCCAATCCCCACCCAACCACCACTGCTTCCACTGATCCCATCCCCCACCACCGCTGCCACTCATTACAGTGGCACAACAACAGGGTTTCGAAATTGCAATGGCCCACCACCACTAATCCCATCTCCCCCCTCACCACCGCCACCCATTCCCCCCTAGCCGCCGCCACTCATCCCACCCCCCCTACCATCATTGCCTCTCATCCCATCTCACCACCACCACCACTTCCAATCATCCCATCCCACCACCACTGCCACTCATCCCATTCCTTCCCCCCTCCACCACCACTGCCACTGATCCCATCCCCACCCAACCACCACTGCTTCCACTGATCCCATCCCCCACCACTACCGCTGCCACTCCAGGGGCGTAACAACAGGGTCCACAGTTGCAATGGCCCATGTGTTACTTCTGTGCACCTGCATAGGGGGGCATATAGAGGAACAGATCCCCTCCATTTTTCTCCTGCAGCCGCTAAAAGCATGCTTCTCCTCCTCTCGATCCCATAGGCATTCAGCAGCTGCAGGAGGAATATGGTGGGGATTTGTTCTTATATATGCCGCCCCTCCTATCCAGGTCCTGCTGCCCTCGGGCCCCCGGGATCAGTAGGAAGGGCCCTAGCCGGGGGTCAGGTGGGCCCTCCATGGTTTCTTGCACCGGGGGGGGCCCTGAAGGTTCTAGTTATGCCTCCGGAGTAAGCTATTTCAGTCCAGGAGAGGAACTTTTTTTTTTTTTTTTTGCTATAAAATATATTTTTCTTGTCTTTGTAACATCTCAATTATCGCATTGCCTGTGCTGCCATTTCTTTGTTATATGTGTTACTTTGCAAAGAGCCATGGAAGGTAATGCTGCTATATAAATAAACTATAATAATACATAATAAAAGAAAAGATTTTTCACATTTATCATAATACACGTTGACTGGCTGTCATTGTTTTTAGTTCCATTTGTCTTCGGAGTAAGTAAGTAACACTGGGGGATTTGTAAATAATGACAGCTCTATTATAAAACCTTTCTATCAGCAGACCGATCTAGAATTTTCTCAGCAGCGACTTGTCACAGATTAGCGCAATTAGAAAGCGGGCAAGATAACCGGAGAAATGGACGTGTTATATTAATACATTTTAACTTCTGTAACAGACAGGAAAATTGCACGGGTGCTCGTAACACAAACTGGATTATTTCATATTTTTCTAAAGAATGATTGTTTAAATAAAGAAAAAGTAGCGACTTCCTCTGTTATTACATCTGTCAATGGAATGTCTTGTTTCTTCGTGTTTAATGGATAAAATACATGATCTAGAGATGAAACACTCTAATTAAATCTGGACAGTTCAAGCTGAGCTTATGATGAAAAAATAAATAAAAATCCACCAACTTTAGTGAAAATCGCACATTAAAACCATCAGCAAATACTGAGATTTAGCGCAGCTCTGTCCCAACTACTATTTTATACATGTGTGCAGTGGCGTCGGTAGGGGGGCTGGAGCCCTGAATGGATCCCCGAAAAGCCCCGGGGGCTCAGGCATGCACCCTTCCATTGTTAGCTCCGAGCGCCGCCGAGTGCGGCCTAGTAACATAGGAAGTCCCGCCTTTTGGAGCCTGCAGAGCCTATGATGGACGTCCCACTGGTCCAATGCCGGGACCGCGGGACGTGTGACGTCCATCATAGGCCCTGAAGGCTCCAGAAGGCGGGAATTACAATGCGGCCGCTGCGCCACATCACTGTGAGATCCCCGCTCGGCGTTCGGGCGGGCGGCTCGCCTCTCCTTTCCGGCTGCCTGCTGTGATGATGACGGGTCGGGCGCACCGCACACCACAGCTGAGCTGAGCTGCTGCAGGACACATGAAGTCTGTCTCCTGGTCAGGTAGGTCAGTGTATGTATGTCAGGTAGGTAGATCGGTCAGTGTATGTATGTCAGGTAGGTAGATCGGTCAGTGTATGTATGTCAGGTAGGTAGATCGGTCAGTGTATGTATGTCAGGTAGGTAGATCGGTGAGTGTATGTATGTCAGGGAGGTAGATCGGTGAGTGCATGTATGTCAGGTAGGTAGATCGGTCAGTGTATGTATGTCAGGTAGGTAGATCGGTGAGTGTATGTATGTCAGGTAGGTAGATCGGTCAGTGTATGTATGTCAGGTAGGTAAAAACTGTTGATGTACTGGGATTTTCACACACAATCATCTCTCTGGTTTACAGAGAATCCAAGGTATGCAGAATACCATCTCTGAACGAACAACGCATCCAACCTTAAAGCAGATGGACTACAGCAGCAGAAGACCACACCCGGTGCCACTCCTGTCAGCTAAGAACAGGAAACTGAGGCTACAATTCGCACAGGATCACCAAAATTGGACAATAGAAGATTGGAAAAACGTTGTCTGGTCTGATGAGTCTGGATTTCAGCTGCGACATTCAGATGGTGGGGTCAGAATTTGGCATTAACAACATGAAAGCATGGATCCTTACTGCCTTGTATCAACAGTTCAGGCTGGTGATGGGGGTGTAATGGTGTGAGGGATATTTTCTTGGCACACTTTGGGCCCCTTAGTACCAACTGAGCATGATTTAAACTCCACAGCCTAACTGAGTATTGTTGGTGACCATGTCCATCCCTTTATGACTACAGTGTCCCCATCTTCTGATGGCTCCTTCCAGCAGGATAATGCACCATGTCACAAAGCTCCAATCATCTCACCACTGGACAATGAGGTCCCTGTACTCCAATGGCCTCCACGCTCACCACATCTCATCCAATAGAGCACCTTTGGGATGTGGTGGGAAGGGGAGATCGGCATCATGGATGTGCAGCCAACTGCGTGATGCCATCATGTCACTATGGAGCAAAAATGTCTGAGGAACGTTTCCAACACCTTTTTGAGTCTATGCCACCAACAATTAAGGCAGTTCTGAAGGCAAAAGGGGGTCCAACCCGGTACTAGGAAGGTGTACCTAAAAAAGTGTGTATGTACTGCGTGTGGTGGATAATTAAAATGTTTCTAATTAATAAAAATCTCTCTCCAATAAAACTAGACAAGGGACTTTATTAACTAGACAGCGCAACATCTGTGCCAATAAAGTTGCTCTACTTAGATTAGCAATTAATTAGGTGTCCGGTCAAAGGTCACTGCTAGCTAATTGGCTGTTCCGAGCTTTAATCTCTTTGTGATGTATAAAAAATAAAGACAATTTAAACCCCCTCTTTAATCTTCTCGCTCCTAGCCGGCTCCAAGTGTGGCAGTTCAATGGAGGTATGAAAGTCAGGCACACCTGCCGCTCCTCTGCCCGCTCTTCATTGAATATGCTTTACACCAACCGCTGTCCTGCATTGTCTAACGCCTGCAATTAGGTCTTCTAATTAACACGGCCCCCCCTCACCTGCGGCTTTTCTTTTTTACGCTGTCATGTTTTCACTGTCTGTGCTTTGCTGGGAAATGTTTTGCTGACCTTTTATCCTGAGATATCAGCAGGCATTTCCTCTCTTAATTAACAGGCTGATTGAAGTGGCCGCAACACTGCAAAAAAAAAAATCAAGATCTTTGAAGTGGCAAAAGAAGATTGTTTAATGGACACATAAGCCTGCGTTGGGTTATTTAAAGTGCATGTTGGGGTCAAAGACTAAAAATCCTACATCTCTGCAATATATGTCCATTTCCCTGTATAGTATCCCTTTAAGAAAATTGCATGTATAGAAAAACACTGGTTTCTGATCTTGGCAGAAATATGGCCGGAGCTGGACCATGTAATTGGCTAAATATGACCATGTGGTGATATCAGGTCAATCATGTCACCGGTATCCCCGTCCCTTTGTTACATGGGACCGTGGGGTATAGTCACGGCTGATAGGGCTGGTGGCCCGCTCCCATGTAGCTCATCCCATTTTGTAATTTCCTGTTGTGGGCTTAAATCCTAAATAGTGTTGTCAGCTCTGTTCATTCTTCCTCCTCTGGACTACGGGACCTCTTTCTATTTCCTCATCTCCATAAGCCACCATCATCTCATCTCAATCCTAAGTAGTGTTGTCAGCTCTGTCCATTCATCCTCTTCGGGACTAGAGGGCCTCTCCCTATCTCCTTGTCTCAATGAGCCACCGTCATATTATCTCAATCCTAAGTAGTGCTGTCAGTTCTGTAAATTCATCCTCTTATGGACTACAAAAGATCTTTCTATCTCCTTGTCTACATAAGCCACCATCAACTCATCTCAATCCTAAGTAGTGTTGTCAGCTCTGTCCATTCATCCTCTTCGGGACTAGAGGACCTCTCCCTATCCCCTTGTCTCAATGAGCCACCATCATATCATCTAAATCCTAGGTAGTGCTGTCAGTTCTGTCCATTCATCCTCTTCTGGACTACAGAAGATCTTTCTATCTCCTCATCTCCATAAGCCACCATCAATTCATCTCAATCCTAAGTAGTGTTGTCAGCTCTGTCCATTCATCCTCTTCCGGACTAGAGGACCTCTCCCTATCTCCTTGTCTCAATGAGCCACCGTCATATTATCTCAATCCTAAGTAGTGCTGTCAGTTCTGTACATTCATCCTCTTATGGACTACAGAAGATCTTTCTATCTCCTTGTCTACATAAGCCACCATCATCTCATCTCAATCTTAAGTAGTGTTGTCAGCTCTGTTCATTCATCCTCTTCTGGACTACAGAAGATCTTTCTATCTCCTTGTCTACATACAGTAAGCCACCATCAACTCATCTCAATCCTAAGTAGTGTTGTCAGCTCTGTCCATTCATCCTGTTCGGGACTAGAGGACCTCTCCCTATCCCCTTGTCTCAATGAGCCACCATCATATCATCTAAATCCTAAGTAGTGTTGTCAGCTCTGTCCATTCATCCTGTGCGGGACTACAGAAGATCTTTCTTTCTCCTTGTCTACATAAGCCACCATCATCTTGGAACACTCCCCCCCCCTGCAGGAGTCACTGGTGATGATGGGTTCTTTGCTCTGCCGCCACTCTTAAAGTTCTTCGGTCCCCAATAACACACCTGGTTATAGGTAGGGGGGCGCTCACACATGGGTATGATCTAGTTAACGAACGGAAAAATCAATGAACAGGCAATCAAAGCAGATTTCAGTATACTATACTGGATAGTGGACATGTGCACTGCCCAAATTTATTTATTTTTTTCGTTTTCGTTTCATTTGTTTTTTTTTTTTGTTTTTTTTTTGGATCATTCGTTATGATCGATATTCGTTATTTTAAATAAATTCATAAACTCGGATCAATTCAAACTAGTTATGTCCCATCCGTATAGATGCGGTATTCGTTAATTCAATAATTCTTAAATTCAGTTAAATTCAAATTCGTCACGTTACGAATCTCTGAATGAAATAGTAACGAACAGTAACGAATTTAATTGAAATCCATTCAAATGTGTTTCATCTAATTGTTTTCAAAGGAATTCCAACTTTTTAGAACAATTAGTATTCGGATCGGTCAAAAAAAAAACAATTGACCGATTTGAATTCTATGTGAAGAAATAGCTGGCTGCTAAGCAGTGGGCCGGGAAGCCGGCCGCCTGCGTCCTTAACAACCAATAACTCATCTGTCAGCGGGCTTCTTCCCGGACAGATGAATATAAAGATAAGGAATGCAATTGCCCGGCAATAGAAAAATGTTTTAAAAAATGGCGTAGGGTTCCCCCCCCCCAGTCCATATCAGGCCCTTCGGGCCCCACACCAACATTAAAACCCCACTCCAAAATGAAAAATTAAACGGTGTGGGGTCCCCCCCAAAATCCATACTAGACCCTTATCCGAGCATGCAGCCCGGCAGATCAGGAAAGGAGTGACGGACGAGTGAGTGCCCCCCCCCCCTGAACTATACCAGGCCACATGCCCTCAACATGGGGGGGGGGTGGGTGCTTTGGGGCACAGAGCCCCCCCCAACCCCAAAGCACCTTATCCCCATGTCATTGGGGACAAAGGCCTCTTCCCGTCAACCATGGGTTGTGGTTGTCGGTGTCTGCCCGGCAATAGAAAAAACAAAAAAACAAAATTAAATCAACATGAGGACAAGGTGCTTTGGGGTGGGGGGGCGCAAAGCAAAGAAGCACCCACCCCCCCATGTTGAGGGCATGTGGCCTGGTGTGGTTCAGGAGGGGGGGTGCTCACTTCTTGTTGCCCCCCCCCTTTCCTGACCTGCCAGGCTGCATGATCGGATAAGGGTCTGGTATGGATTTTGGGGGGGGACCCCACGCCATTTTTTTTAAACATTTTCCTATTGCTGGGCAATGCCGGTACTCTTCATCTTTATATTCATCTGCCATTGGGGAAGCCCACTGACAGATGATGACTCACGGTGGTTAAGGACGCGGGCGGCCGACTTCCCGGCCCGCTGCTTAACAACCAGCTATTTCTTTTTTTTTTTTGTTCTTATTTTCAGATCTTGGTTCTTTCGAATTTTCGGATATTCGTTCTTATTTTCAGATTTTAGTTCTTTCTAAATTTTCAGATTTTCGAATTTTTGGATTTTCGAACTTCGGATTTTGACGCTCTTTCGAATTTTCGTTCTTTTAGAAAATGTGTTATTAGAAAAATTCGTTCAATGGTCTTTCGTTAATTTTGGTAATCTCCGAATTAAGGAAGGACCGTTTAACAAATATGCCAAATTTTTACGAAAAACTTGTTTCGGAACAAAACAAATTGCACATGTCTACTGTATAGGTGAGTACTGACCCACAACCTGGTAATAAATTTAACTGTAACAAAATTAATCCAAACTATACTGATGCAAACAGGTTCAACGTATTCTCATTAACTAATCCAAGAAAATAAAGGTCCTCGTGTGCGCACTACGCATACAACCCCGATACCGGGACAGCTTTTCATTGGGAAAAGGTGGAGCTTTTCTGAAAAATGATACTGTCATATATTGTGATAGGTCAGGTATTTATTTATACAGGCTTGTAAAGTTACTGAAAAGTCTAATTTAATTGCCTGAAGTGCTTAATAGGTGAAAGAAAGTTTATTTTTCCTCGAAATCTTTTTACAATCTATAGTACAGTAGGACTGTATATTTTACTATAGTAAAATAGGACTGACAAATGACAATTCATTCTTGGATGATGATAATAATAATAACAATAATAATAATAATGTTATTGCTGTTATATTTACGATTAAGGTAATAATAATAATAATAATAATAATAATAATAATAATAAAAATAATGTTATTATTGTTATATTTACGATTAAGATAATAATAATACTATTATTATTAATTATTCATATTATTGTTGTTGTTATTTTTGTGAATAATAATAATAATAATAATAATAATAATAATAATAATAATAAAAATAATAATTATAATGTTATTGTTGCTATGTTGATGATTATGATAATGATGATGATTATTATGATTATTGTTATTGTAATTATTATTATTATGAATTATTGTTGTTGTTAATAATGTGATTATTATTCTGATGATGATTGCTTATTATTATTAGTATTATTAATCATTATTATGATTATTATGATGATGATGATGATGAGGATTATTATTATTATTATTATTATTAGTAGTAGTAGTAGTAGTAGTAGTAGTAGTAGTAGTATTTTGACTATTAGTAGTAGTAGTATTATCTACTACTACTACTACTACTACTACTAATAAATCATTTTATTGTGTTGTAATAAACATTTATTATTATTATTATTATTATTATTATTATTATTATTATTATTATTATTAGTAGTAGTAGTAGTAGTAGTAGTAGTAGTAGTAGTAGTAGCAGTAGTAGTAGAATGTAGTAGTAGTATTTGACTATTAGTAGTAGTATTATTCACACTACTACTACTACTAATAATAATGTTTATTACAATTCAATAAAAATTATTATGTCAATTGATTATTAAATGACAACAATAATAATACTAATAATACTACTATTACTACTGCTACTAATAATAATAATAATAATATGTTATTTGCTGTTATAATTATTGTTGTTGATAATAATAATAATAATAATAACAACAACAATGCTGTTCTTGTTTTTATGATGATGATGATGATGATTATTATTTTTATTATCAACAACAACAAACAGCAAACAACAACATATTATTATTATTATTATTATTATTATTATTATTATTATTATTATTATTATTATTATTTTATGCTATTTAAAACTTAAAATGAACAGCTTACAGGAAAAAGTAACAATGTATCTATTTTTGCTTTAAGGTCAGTGGTATACCATTGTAAGCATTTTTCCTGATGCAGTGGGCTGTATTGGTAAAGAAAAGGCATGTCGCCTTGTATACAGAATACAATATATTGACCTTTTAAAGGTCTTTATGCAAGGAGCGGTGTGATGGCATTTCAGTGTGTCCGCCGAGCCCTGCCCCCGTCACCTGCACCATGACACGGGCCAACATCATAAACAGCACTTCACCATTGACTGCCATTCTGTCACACGGTGGGGGAGCTCCGGAGAGAAAGAATGTTTTGGAACCTTTTAGTGCCAAACCTTCACTTATAACGTTTTTTTTATTTTGTTTGTTTTTTTTGTCAATGTACAGCTTTTTCTTCTAATATTTGCATTAAATGTCAGATACACAATTAGCCAAAATCTCACACGGCAGGAGCCGCCGTCACTCAAACTGACATATTATTTTTACCTATTTATCACTGTAGCATATTGCAGACATATTTGTCAAGACCTTGCAATTTAGGGCAAATCAAAAATATTTAATCTGCATACACGGGCGGAAGGGACGTGGGCGCACAATTTGCATTATTACAGCAAAAGTTTTTTTTATAGCATTTTCACTATATATACACTGTGTGTGTGTGTGTATATATATATATATACAGTGGGGACGGAAAGTATTCAGACCCCCTTAAATTTTTCACTCTTTGTTATATTGCAGCCATTTACTAAAATCATTTAAGTTAATTTTTTCCCTCATTAATGTACACACAGCACCCCATATTGTACACACAGCACCCCATATTGTACACACAGCACCCCATATTGTACACACAGCACCCCATATTGTACACACAGCACCTCATATTGTACACACAGCACTCCATATTGTACACACAGCACCCCATATTGTACACACAGCACCCCATATTGACAGAAAAACACAGAATTGTTGACATTTTTGCAGATTTATTAAAAAAGAAAAACTGAAATATCACATGGTCCTAAGTATTCGGACCCTTTGCTCAGTATTTAGTAGAAGCCCCTTTTGATATAATACAGCCATGAGTCTTTTTGGGAAAGATGCAACAAGTTTTTCACACCTGGAGATGCTCAATTGGGTTTAAGTCAGGGCTCTGGCTGGGCCATTCAAGAGCAGTCACGGAGTTGTTGTGAAGCCACTTCTTCGTTATTTTAGCTGTGTGCTTAGGGTCATTGTCTTGTTGGAAGGTAAACCTTTGGCTCA
Organism: Lithobates septentrionalis; assembly: GCA_037952835.1. Taxonomy (NCBI): domain Eukaryota; kingdom Metazoa; phylum Chordata; class Amphibia; order Anura; family Ranidae; genus Lithobates; species Lithobates septentrionalis. The sequence continues at coordinate 617,572 of JBBDGP010002012.1, forward strand.
GTCTGAGGTCCTGAGCACTCTGGAGGAGGTTTTCTTCCAGGATATCCCTGTACTTGGCCGCATTCATCTTTCCCTCGATTGCAACCAGTCGTCCTGTCCCTGCAGCTGAACCCCCCCCCCCCCCCACAGCACGATGCTGCCACCACCATGCTTCACTGTTGGGACTGTATTGGACATGTGATGAGCAGTGCCTGGTTTTCTCCACACATACAGCTTAGAATTAAGGCCAAAAAGTTCTATCTTGGTCTCATCAGACCAGAGAATCTTATTTCTCACCATCTTGGAGTCCTTCAGGTGTTTTTTAGCAAACTCCATGCGGGCTTTCATGTGTCTTGCACTGAGGAGAGGCTTCCGTCGGGCCACTCTGCCATAAAGCCCCGACTGGTGGAGGGCTGCAGTGATGGTTGACTTTCTACAACTTTCTCCCATCTCCCGACTGCATCTCTGGAGCTCAGCCACAGTGACACCCCTAAGTGAAAATGTCCAAATTGGACCCAAAGTGTCAGAATTATGTGTGGCTGCCATTATTCTCCAGCACTGCCCTAACCCTCTTGGGCATGGGGTTCACCAGAGCTTCACAGGTTGCCACTGGAGTCCTCTTCCACTCCTCCATGATGACATCACAGAGCTGGTGGATGTTAGAGACCTTGTGCTCCTCCATCTTCTGTTTGTAGATGCCCCACAGATGATCAATAGGGTTTAGGTCTGGAGACATGGTTGGCCAGTCCGTCACTTTAGCTTCTTTAGCAAGGCACTGGTCGTCTTGGAGGTGTGTTTGGGGTCGTTATCATGTTGGTATCATCTTTAAAAGAGGCTTCCTTCTGGGGCAACAGCCATGCAGACCAATTTGATGCAGTGTGCGGCGTATGGTCTGAGCACTGACAGGCTGACCCCCCACCCCTACAACCTCTGCAGCAATACTGGCAGCACTCATACGTCTATTTCCCAAAGACAACCTCTGGATATGACGCTGAGCACGTGACCTCAACCTCTTTGGTGGACCATGGCGAGGCCTGTTCTGAGTGGAACCTGTCCTGTTATACCGCTGTATGTTCTTGGCCACCGTGCTGCAGCTCAGTTTCAGGGTCTTGGCAATCTTCTTATAGCCTAGGCCATCTTTATGTAGAGCAACAATTCTTTTTTTCAGATCCTCAGAGAGTTCTTTGCCATGAGGTGCCATGTTGAACTTCCAGTGACCAGTATGAGAGAGTGAGAGCGATAACACCAAATTGAACACACCTGCTCCCCATTCACACCTGAGACCTTGTAACACTAACGAGTCACATGACACCGGGGAGGGAAAAGGGTTAATTGGTCCCAATTTGGACATTTTCACTTAGGGGTGTACTCACTTTTGTTGCCAGCGGTTTAGACACTAATGGCTGTGTGTTGAGTTATTTTGAGGGGACAGCAAATTGACACTGTTGTACAAGCTGTACACTCACTACTTTACATTGTAGCAAAGTGTCATTTCTTCAGTGTTGTCACATGAAAAGATAGAAGAAAAGATTTAAAAACATGTGAGGGGTGTACTCACTTTTGTGAGATACTGTATATTAATTCGCTTTTTTAGAAAGTTACTCACATAGGTATGCACCTCAAAGCTCAAACACACACGTGTGTGTATATATATATATATATACTGATGGTGTCAGTAGGGCAGTGGGTGGAGTCAGTCATTTTTTTTTTTGTATTTTATTTTTTACAATTCTATTTTTTAATTATTTTTTTTTTACAAATTTTTTAGGAGCTTTGGTGCAATATCAGGGTTTTAAAAAGGGGGATCTGCGCCACACAGAGTTATTAGGGTGTGCCGAGGCACACCTAGCACACCCTGTGAGCACGCCTTACTCAAAAGCTTGTAAGTTGCTGTACAGCAGAGCTCAGAGTAGAAGGAGAAGAAGCAGGACAAAGAGCCAATAAGTGCACGTGCTGGCAAGAAGCATGCTGATAGAAGGAAAAGTCAGAGTGGCAGCCTGAGCTCAACGGAAGTGAGTTAAAGTGTCACTAAAGCCACATCATATAAAACAATCAATAAATGGTGTATTCCATGCTGTTCACACTCACTAAATCACTATGAGATTCATTTTCTGTAATTTGCAAAAGTCCCTGGTTGATCCTGCTGCTCTCTGTCTCCCCCTTCTGTTCAGGTCCCCAATTCAGTGAGGGATTTTACAGAGCAGTGTTGGCAGCTCTGCACATGCTCAGTTTTCAGTGAGTTTCTATGCTGAGCATTTCCTCTCTATCACATCTGAGCAGCCCATGTGACCATAGAGTCACACATGTGGACGTATACACGATGACAGCCCACGCCCTCCCTCCTCCTCCACGCCCACTAACCAGCTAAACACAATGAGGAGGCAGGATATTACATGTAGATTGATGGCGGCTTCACCTCCCTGTTATTCTAAGACACAGGCTGGAGGGGCGTGAGACAGCCTACAACTGGCAGAAATCCGCCCACGCCATGGTATTGCTAAAAAATAATAAAGATTTGATTTCAAATATCTATTTGTATGCCAATTTAAAACAGTGTATGGATATTATTTATTGATATTATTTATTTAATTATTTGATTGATTTTTATTCTGTTTTTTTTTGTTTGTTTTTTTTGTTTTTAAGCTCCTCCTGCTTATGTTTCCCTGCAGACAGGCTGTGAGAGAGCTGCATGTGACAGTTTATCCATTAGGAAAAAAGATATTTTGTTTTTTTTAATTATTTTTTTTAATGCTTTTTATGTTTTTGTATTTTTATTTTATTTTATTATTATTAAAATAATTACAGTGTCGTCATCCATATACAGAAAGAGAATGGAGAATGTAAATTGAACAGTGTGTGTTTAGTATCACTTTAAATTATGCTGGCCATCAAACAAGTTGGAGAACTGAGGACATCTAATGGCAGGAAAGGTGCACTGCAAGGGGACAGCTTTAGATTAAAGGTGAGTAATGCGACAAAAGCTGCTCTTTTACTTTCTTTTTTATTTATTTATTTATTTTTTGTTTTTTTGTTTTTAAAGCTCCTCCTGCTTATGTTTCCCTGCAGACAGGCTGTGAGAGAGCTGCATGTGACAGTTGTATATCCATTAGGAAAAAAGATACTTTGTTTTTTTTTATTATTATTATTTTTGCATTTTTTTTAATTTTTTTTAATGTTTTTGTTTTTTATTATTTGATTGATTTTTATTCAGTTTTTTTTTTTATTAGTTTTTTTTGTTTTGTTTTTAAGCTCCTCCTGCTTATGTTTCCCTGCAGACAGGCTGTGAGAGAGCTGCATGTGACAGTTTATCCATTAGGAAAAAAGATATTTTGTTTTTATTTAATTATTTTTTTAATGTTTTTTATGTTTTTGTATTTTTATTTTAATTTATTATTATTAAAATAATTACAGTGTCGTCATCCATATACAGAAAGAGAATGGAGAATGTAAATTGAACAGTGTGTGTTTAGTATCACTTTAAATGATGCTGGCCATCAAACAAGTTGGAGAACTGAGGACATCTAATGGCAGGAAAGGTGCACTGCAAGGGGACAGCTTCCGATTTAAGGTGAGTAATGCAACAAAAGCTGCTCTTTTACTTCCTTCTTTATTTATTTTTTTATTTTTTTGTTTTTTTTTTATTTTAAAGCTCCTCCTGCTTATGTTTCCCTGCAGACAGGCTGTGAGAGAGCTGCATGTGACAGTTGTATATCCATTAGGAAAAAAGATACTTTGTTTTTTTTTATTATTATTATTTTTGCATTTTTTTAATGGTTTTTTTATGTTTTTGTTTTTTATTATTTGATTGATTTTTATTCAGTTTTTTTTTTATTTGTTTTTTTTTTTTTTGTTTTTAAGCTCCTCCTGCTTATGTTTCCCTGCAGACAGGCTGTGAGAGAGCTGCATGTGACAGTTTATCCATTAGGAAAAAAGATATTTTGTTTTTTTTATTTTATTTTTTTTTAATGTTTTTTATGTTTTTGTTTTTTTATTTTATTTTATTATTATTAAAATAATTACAGTGTCGTCATCCATATACAGAAAGAGAATGGAGAATGTAAATTGAACAGTGTGTGTTTAGTATCACTTTAAATGATGCTGGCCATCAAACAAGCTGGAGAACTGAGGACATCTAATGGCAGGAAAGGTGCACTGCAAGGGGACAGCTTCAGATTAAAGGCGAGTAATGCGACAAAAGCTGCTCTTTTACTTTCTTTTTAACAGCTGTTGTTTTTTTTTGTTTTTGTTTTTTTTTTTTAACTCTCTTTAGGCAATCCAGTCAAGTTTTGTGTTTCTTCCTTTGTCCCTTCTGTTAATGTGATGCCCATAAAAGAAAAAAGGGGCTACAACTGTACAGCGGTTAAAGCAACGCTATAGGCAGTTGTTCTCTCGGCTTTGCTGTATAACCATTCTCTGTATTTGTTGCTAAAATCGAAAGGTGTCAGACCTCATTTATTTTATTATGTTGATCACCTGTATGGTTATTTTTTCATTTTTCCAGGCTATAACACCCCCCCCCCCCCCCCCCCATGCTTGTAAACAATAATCAGCGATGGCAGCTCTCATATTTCTACTCTGACAGGTTCACTTTAAAGAAACGCATTTGAAAGGCTCTCCTGAAACTTTGAAGATCAGAGGATAGTCAGCCGGTAGCAGTGAATTCCAAAGAGCAGCGCTGGAAGGATCCCAAGGATGGGTGAGGAGCAGTTTAAAGGGAAGGTGAGAGTTTCAGGCAATTATTAGTGGAACGGGGTGGTCTGAGCGGTATGTTGGTGGGAAAAGACAGAAGGTACTATATGAGAAGATGGACTTAGTAGGAGAAGAAGAATTTTAAATATTAGCCTTGGAAAGAACTGACAGCCAACTCAGGGCTTGTCTTATATCAGAGTAAAGAGGAAGGTGCAGCAGCTCACGGTCGGTATGCAATAACATTTCAGAACTTTTGACATCAATGTACAGCTCCAAGACTGATTGATAATGATTTTCTGTTTAGGTTTAAGAAGAAGTCTAACTGGACATGCAAATCTCTCTAAAGGGACATGTTTCCTTTGATATATGTATAGATCAATGTTAATGTTCTTGAAGATCTTGTCAGAGCGCAGAAACTGTGGGGTCCAGGAATCAAGGTATGTCCATGCAGTGTTTGGCAATGGTGGCATGAAAAAAAAAGTACAAATGGCTCCTGTTATCTTTTGGAATGCTTCCAATGTGACAAAAAAAAGGGGGGGGGGGGGGCTACAGACACACTTTATTTTCGTATTGGATACAACTTGGGTTCTACTTTGACACCAACATGTCTGCTATCTACAGATGATTGTTTTAGGCACAGCTGTGCACACAAAAAGAAATACTCTGACAGATGGATCCAGGCAAGGTTCTCAGGCTTGGATCTGTGGGTTTTACCACAAGCTGAAGTCAGGAGAATTTCAAAGAAACAGGTCCCCTTGGTTCCCATGGGTTCTGGCTCACTCTAAGAGCTTAAACCAAGACAGGTTCTAAGACATGGGTCCTCAGAGTTCCTTTGGGTTCCGACTCACATTGACAGCTGAAGCCAGGCAAGGCCGGTAGACATAGGTCTTCAGGATTTTTCGGGAAATGTGACTCATAAAACGGTTGTAACCAAGAGAAGTTCTCAAGCATCGCCCTCTGGGGGTTTCCATGGGTTCTGACTCATTCTGATAGCTAGAGCCAAGAGAGGTTCTCAGGCACAGGTTCACAAGCTTCCTATAAGATCTGGCTCACTCTAACAACTAGAACAAAGAGAGGTTCTCAGACACTGGGCCCCATGGTTACCATGGTTTTTTTTCTGATCACACTGAGAGTTGGAGCCAGGAAAGATTGGCAAGTGTGGATCCTTGGTGTTCTCACGGCTATTGATTCATTCTGACAGCTGGAACCAGGAGAAGTTCTCATACATCAGTCCCCTGGATTTCCATTCGTTCTGGCTTACTATATTAGCTGGAGCCAGGCAAAGGGTCAAGGGTATCCTACATGTTCTGGCTCACTCTGACAACTGGAGCCAGGAGAGCCAGGCAAAGGGTCAAGGGTATCCTACATGTTCTGGCTCACTCTGACAACTGGAGCCAGAAACATTTCAAAGAACCAGGTCCCCTTGGTTCCAATGGGTTCTGGCTCACACTAACAGCTTAAACCAATACAGGTTCTAGGATATGGGTCCATGGAGTTTTACTGGGTTATAACTCACTTTGACAGCTGAAGCCAGGAGAGGTTGGCAAGCATAGGTCTTCAGGGTTTTCAGGAGTTCTGGCTCATAAAATAGTTGGAACCAAGGAAGTTTTCAAGCATCCGTCTCTGGGGTTTCCATGGGTTTCCTTGAGTTATGCCCCATTCTGATAGGTAGAGCCAGAAGAGGTTCTCAGGCAAAGGTCCACAAGCTTCCTACAAGTTCTGGCTCACTCTGACAGCTAGAGCAAGGACAGATTTGTAGACACTGGTCCTCAGTGTTCCCATGAATCTGACTGTGTGGGTCTGCTCTTTGTGGCTAAAACAGCTTCAACTCTTCTGGGAAGGCTGTCCACAAGGTTTAGGAGTGTGTCTATGGGAATGTTTGAAGTGCAGAAGTGCATTTGTGAGGTCAGGCACTGATGTTGGACGAGAAGGCCTGGCTTACAGTCTTCGCTCGAATGCATCCCAAAGGTATTCTATCAGGTTGAGGCCAGTCAAGTTCTTGCACCCCAAACTCGCTCATCCATGTCTTTATGGATCTTGCTTTGTGCACTGGTCCAAACCATTTGGCTGAGGGGGGGTTATGGTATGTTATTGTATTTCAGGGGTTGGGCTTGGCCCCTTAGTTCCAGTGAAGGGAACTCTTAAGGCGTCAGCATACCAAGACATTTTGGACAATTTCATGCCCCCAACTTTATGGAAATGCTTTGGGGATGGCCCCTTCCTGTTCCAACATGACTGCGCACCAGTGCACAAAGCAAGGTCCATAAAGACACAGATGAGCGAGTTTGGGGTGGAGGAACTTGACTTGCCTGCACAGAGTCCTGATCTCAACCTGATAGAACACCTTTGGGATGGGAGGAGACTGCAAGCCAGGCCGTCTTGTCCTACATCAGTGCCTGACCTCACAAATGTGCTTCTGGAAGAATGGGCAAACATTCCCATAGACACACTCCTAAACCTTGTGGACAGCCTTCACAGAAGAGTTGAAGCTGTTATAGCTGCAAAGGGTGGGCCAACTCTCAATAATAAACCCTACGGACTAAGACTGGGATGCCATTAAAGTTCATGTGCGTGTAAAGGCAGGCGTCCCAATACTTTTGGCAATATAGTGCATATATATATATATATATATATATATATATATATATATATATATATATATATATATATATTCAGATATATAGACATATATCTATATATATCCTGTATAATAATAATATATAGATATATCTCTTTATACAGATATATATCTATTTATATCTCTACATATATATATATATATATATATATATATATATATATATATATATATATATATATATATTCTGCTCCTGAAAGGGTTAATGGTAAGTCTAGACTTTCACTTTAAATAAGGTAACCAACTCTTTATCGCGGTCCACAATAAGATGTATTCTAAGTGACACAGGGATGTATTCATGCTTTAGGCAGCCGTATCAGAGTGTTATGGAAGAAGGTTTCATGCTGAGCTTAATTATTGTTACAATAAGACATGGACCTTAGTGGTATGATCATCAATTTGGTTTATATAAAAGATTTTTTTATAACTTCAGCAGTCTTCATCTCTGTTCTTGTCCAGTAATATTACATAATAATAACGGCCACTGATAATTAAAACTTTAAAGAAAGTCTGTCAGGATAAAACTTGGAGCTTAGTTTTAAGGTGACGGTTCCAGGTCACTGGCATCAGGTATAGAACAACTGACGTGTTTCCAGTCAGGGACTCATTAAATCGCAAGGAGAAAAAAGAGTTAGCAGTTCCTTATTTTCTGTCCAGGAAAAATGCTTGCGGTCTTGGGGGAGCTCAAGGGTTAATTTAGAGGGGAGGTTATATTTTAGAGTTCAGGTGAGGATATGGCGGGTGATCCTTAGCATTAAGTTATGGGTAGAGTTCAATGATCATGGAGAGGTACATCTCTTTTCAAGATAGGAGTTGGCGCTGAGTTTTTAGTGCTCAAAACAAGTGCAATATTCAGGTGCCCCATTCAGGTGCCTCCACTTCTTCCCAGCTTGTCTCAACCTAAGAACAGAAATAGATAGCATTAGAACACAAAATTAAGATATTTTAGGTGATTTCAAAATTCTAGATTGCTCCTGATCATTTAAGAAACTCCTTTGGAGGTGCACACATTGGTTCTGGCTGCTGTTTTGCAGATTTCTGATGAGTATGTTGCACTTTCTACCATTGGTAAATTTTATCTTCGTAAATGAATGGTGTCTTAGTTAATGCATAAGGTCGGTGTGCACTTTTTTGTACTTTTACATATATTGTCTATGGATCCCCCTGTCTGAGGTGGGCAGCAAGGCCAAGTGGAACCTAATGGTCTTCAGATGGGGACCCTGATGTACGTTGGGGAATGTAATAGGGGACTTGATGTAAGGGGTAAATCTGTAGAGGGGTTCTGATGTGAAACAGGACTCTGATGTGAATGGAGATCTGCTGATGTGATGGGGGGGCTTCTGATGTGAAGGGAGGACTTCTGATGTGATGGGGGCTTCTGATGTGAAGGGAGGACTTCTGATGGGATGGAGGACTCCTGATGGGATGGAGGACTTCTGATGTGAACGGAGGTCTGCTGATGTGATGGAGGGTTTCTGATGTGAAGGGAGGACTTCTGATGAGATGGAGGACTTCTGATGTGAAAGGAAGTCTGCTGAAGTCATGGAGGGCTTCTGATGTGAAAGAAGGTCTGCTGATGTAATGAAGGGCTTCTGATGTGAAGGGAGGACTTCTGATGGGATGGAGGACTTCTGATGTGAAAGGAGGTCTTCTGATGTGATAAAGGGCTTCTGATGTGAAGGGAGGATTTCTGATGGGATGGAGGACTTCTGATGTGAAAGGAGGTCTTCTGATGTGATAAAGGGCTTCTGATGTGAAGGGAGGACTTCTGATGGCATGGAGGACTTCTGATGTGAAAGGAGGTCTTCTGATGTGATAAAGGGCTTCTGATGTGAAGGCAGGACTTCTGATGAGATGGAGGACTTCTGATGTGAAAGGAGGTCTGCTGAAGTCATGGAGGGCTTCTGATGTAAAGGGAGTACTTCTGATGTGATGGAGGACTGTTGATGTGAAGTGAGGTCTGCTGATGTGATGGAGGGCTTCTGATGTGAAGGGAGGACTTCTGATGTGAAGGGGGGCCTTCTGATATAATTAAGGGTGTCTGATGTTGAGGGAGGGCTGCTAATGTGATGGGGGGCTTCTGATGTAAAGGGAAGACTTCTGATGTCATGGAGGGGCTTCTGATGTGAAGGGAGGGGTTATGATATCATTAGGGGCTTCTGATGTGAAGAGGGGGTTTTGATATGCTGGGGGGGGGGGGGGGGGCTTTTGATACTGAGAGAGGACTTCTGATGTCATGGAGGCATCTGATGTGAAGGGAGGAGTTCTGATATCATGGGAGCTTCTGATGTGAAGGAATAACTTCTGATATGATGGGGGGCTTCTGGTGTGAAGAGAGGACTTTTGATATGATGTGGTGGGCTTCTGATGTTCAGAGAGGACTTCTGATGCCATGGGTGCTTCTGATGTAAAACAAGGATTTCTGATATGATGGTGGGGGGGCTTCTGATTTGAACAGAGAACTTTTGATGTCACAGTAAAGGGGAGGGGGCAGGTTTGCTAGTATGATGGGGCTTCTTGGAGTATTATTCATTGGAGTGTTTATTCATTCATTTTTTAAAACCTTTTTTTTTTTTTATTATTGTAAAATATACAATGTGGCCCTCATACTGAAAAGTTTGGAGATCCCTGGATGTAGCAGATTTAAAGAAAAAAAAAAAAACGTCCTTGTATTTTTTAAAGTGCTTTACAAACAACTACATGATTTATCTTTAATCTCATGTCTGCCTTTCTGTGACCACAGATCACCCCACCATCCTTGCCGAGAATTATGTCACATTAATTTCAAAGATTTAATAAGGCTGCAAGACCGCATATGGCTGACATTTCATAACAGATGCAAAAAGTCATATTGCGTATCAGATAATTAAACAATGAGCGTACGACGTAACCATTAACATTATTCATTGTGATAAATTCAATCTGCTTTTTTTTGGAAAGGGCTCTTTGATTCAGGATTAAATCACTTGTACTTAAAAAAAAAATTAAAATAAAAAATTATATATTTTTTTATTTATATATATATTATTTATTATAATTTATTTATATAACTTATATATAACTTTGTAAATGTCCTTGATCTGTCCTCTCTTAACCTTATGTTGTACCATGAAAGAGGTTTGTCCTGTATGACTTTATCAAATACTTCTCTTATTTATGGAACATCTCATAAAGATTGATCTCAAGTTGCATCTGTTTGGTTTTGAGTGGTATTCTCACAGAAAAAATAGAAGAGGAGAATGCTGGAGGGCTCTTATGGTTTAGTAATTATGTGACTAATGGATAAAAAGAGGGATGTAGTAAATGGAGAATAAGGATTTACGTTGGTAAGGTTGTCAGTGACTAATATATTGGAAGTAGTGAGTAAAACCTGGATATTATGCTTGTGGAGAGCTAACTGTCTCAAAGCAGAAGGGTAGATGATCTCTCCCAATGCTCTTGGGGGGCCCAAACCAAGGTCCACTAGGGTAGTGGTTATTAACCACAGGACCATGGCCACTGCCAGGCTACAGTTTCCCTCCTTCCAGTCTTCTGGCCAACTTCAGATTCCCCAGCCTCCTACAGTGCTACTAGCTCCCATAGTGCCACGCAACCACCCATAGTGGACCAGAGCATTCTTCAACCTCACCACAGTACCTCCTAGCTCCCATAGTGCTATCCAACCTCCCATAGTGGACCACAGCACCCTCAATCTCCCACAGTGCCTCCCAGGTCCTATAGTGCCTCCCATAGTAGACCACAGCATCCCTTAACCTCCCACAGTGCCTCCTAGGTCCTATAGTGCCTCCCAACCTCCGATAGTGGACCACAGCACCTCTCAACCTCACCGCAGTACCTCCTAGCTCCCATAGTGCTATCCAACCTGCCATAGTCGACCACAGCACTCTCAATCTCCATCAGTGCCTCCCAGGTCCTATAGTGCCTCCCAACCTCCCATAGTGGACCACAGCACCTCTCAACCTTCCACAGTACCTCCTAGCTCTTATAGTGCCTCCCAACTAAATATGTGCAATTGTTTTGGTTCAAATCTAAATTCAGACACATTTTTGGTTACTCAGAGATTTAGATACATTGTTGAAATTTGTTTAATTTCCTTTAGTATATTCATTTTCAAACTAATTCCAAATTTTCTGAACAATTTGAATTCGGATCGGATGAAAGATGATCAACAAATTGGAATTCTGTGTGAAGAATAGCTGGCTGTTAAGGAGTGGACCGGGAAGCCAGCCGCCAGGTCCTTAACAACTCATGACTTATCAGCTTTTAGCAGGCTTCCCTACTGACAGATGAATGTAAACAAAAGAATATCAGCAATGAAAAGCTGGCAGACAGCAGGAGCCTTTGTCGTGTGCAGATCTTTTTTTTTTTTTTTTTCTTTTTGGGTCGGTGGTAGTGGCAGTCATCATTATTGATGATGGATCTACTTCGGGAGACATTTATTTATCTTTTATCATGTGGTTGTTTTTAATAAAAGGACTTGTCAGAAATTGTCTTTGTGGTTTTATTAACTTCTTACACTTTTTTGGTGAATGAGTAGGGGTACAATGTACCCCATACTCATTTACATAGGGGGTGGCGGGATCTGGGGGCTTCCAGATTCCAATAAGTCACCCCCCACACCCCCACAACCACCAGCCAGGGTTCTGGGGAAGAGGCCCTTGTCCCCATCAACATGGGGACAAGGTGCTTTGGGGGACAGAGCCCTCCCTGCCCCAAAGAACCCCCCCCCCTTTTAACACTTTTTTTGGTGAACGAGTAGGGGTACTAAGTAGTGGTATGGATTGGTGGGGGGGCACACCGTTTTTTTTACCTGCATTTCTCATTGCCGGCATTCTTTTGTTTCCATTTCAGCTCTCAGTGGTGAAGCCCGTTGACAGCTGATAAGTCATCGGCTGTTAAGAATGTGGCAGTTGGCTTCCCGGCCCACTCCTTAACAACCAGCTATTCTTCACACAGAATCTTCCACAGCGCCTCCTAGCTTCCATAGTGCCATCCATCCTCCCATAGTGGACCACAGCCCCCCTCAACCATCTACAGTGCCTCCTAGCTCCGATAGTGCCTTCCAACCTGCCATAGTGGACCACAGCACCCCTCAACCGTCCACAGTGCCTCCTAGCTTTGATAGTGCCATCCAACATTCCATAGTGGACCACAGCACCCCTCAACCATCAATAACGCCTCCTAGCTCCCATAGTGCCATCCAACCTCCCATAGTGGATCACAGCACCCCTCAACCGTCCACAGCGACTCCTAGCTCCCATAGTGCTATCCAACCTCCCAAAGTGGAACACAGCACCCCTCAACCAGCCACAGTGCCTCCTAGCTCCCACAGTGCCACCCAACCTCCCATAGTCAACCACAGCACCCCTAAACCACCTAAAGCACCTCCTGATCAGAGGGCGCGGTGACATCAGTGCGTGCCTTTCCAGACGTGTTTCGTCATCATCTGAAGTTGTCAATGGGTGCAGAGCATATGGCGGCTATTGGAGAAGCTCTTGACAGGGGAGACTGAGGAGTGGCTGGGTGTCGGGAACAGTACCTGGTGCTGGGGAGAGCCTTGCTCCGATGGATTATCATCGAGGCCATGGAGAGGCGAGCAAAATCAACCGATCTACACTGTTCATGTAGGGGGGTTGTGAGTAGTGCAGGAATCAGGTAGGTCAGTGTAGTGGTCAGTATAGAACTCAGGTAGGTCAGTGTAGTGGTCAGTATAGGAATCAGGTAGGTCAGTGTAGTGGTCAGTATAGGAATCAGGTAGGTCAGTGTAAGAATCAGGTAGTTTAGTGTAGTGGCCAGTATAGGAATCAAGTAGGTTATTGTAGGGATCAGGTAGATCAGTGTAGCAATCAGGTAGGTTAGTGTAGTGGATAGTGTAGGAATCAGGTAGGTTAGTGTAGTGGTCAGTGTAGGAATCAGGTAGGCCAGTGTAGGAATCGGGTAGTTCAGTGTAGGAATCAGGTAGGTGAGTGCAGTGGTCAGGTAGGTCAGTGTAGGAATCAAGTTGGTCAGTACTACTGTACTAGTGGAAGGGACTCAGGGAGTGCTAAAAGTCTGGCGGGGGGTGCAAATTTCTTGCCTTTCTTGTCCCGGGCGCTGACAACCCACGCTACACCACTGACTGCATATATAATTTGAGGAAAATATGTGTATAAAGTAGTTTACCATTTGCCAATAAAAAAAAAATATGTCCCCAGATTTCATTTTAAAAATCTGGTCACCTTATCCTAGCTCCGATAGTGCCATCCAACCTCTCATAGTCAACTACAGCACCCCTCAACCATCCACAGTGCCTCCTAGCACCCACAGTGCCATCCAACCTTCCATAGTAAACCACAGCTTCCCTCAATCGTCCACAGTGCCTCCTAGCTCCGATAGTGTCATCCAACCTTCCTATAGTGGCCCATCATACTTCTCAACCACCCACAGTGCCCCCAGGCCTCCTGAGAAGCCTTAGCCCCTGCAGTTTACTGGGGCCTGGTCTTAGTAAGGTTGCACTAGGTTAGGATGGTGTAGTAATAATTATCAGTGCAGAAAAAAAATAAGAAATTGAGAATCAAATGTTTTGCAGAGGTGCCCATTACTGAAGTGTAAACCTTATCATATGTAGGGATGGGACGAACGGACCCCTGTTTGGTTCGCACCAGAACTTTGAGCACCCGAACACAAAACTATATGGCGTTAAACTGACAGTAACGCACACAGAACTATATGGCATTAAACTGCCAGTAATGCACACAAAAGTAATTGGCATTAAACTGGCAGTAACACACAAAACTATATGGCGTTAAACAGGCAGTAATGCACACAGAAGTAATTGGCGTTAAACTGGCAGTAACGCACACAGAAGTAACTGGCATTAAACTTGCAGGAATGCACAAAACTATATGGCGTTAAACTGCCAGTAACACAGACAGAACTATATGGCGTTAAACTGGCAGTAACGCACACAGAAGTAAATGGCGTTAAAATTGCAGTAAAGCACAAAACTATATGGCGTTAAACTGGCAGTAACGCACAAAGAACTATATGGCGTTAAACTAGCAGTAACGCGCACGGAAGTAAATGGCAATAAACTGGTAGTAAGGCAATCAAATAGAAGCAAAATAGCACAGTATAGCACACTGACTAACAGCACTGAACAAAGCTCTGTTCTATCTCTCTCCACGCCAAAATCACATTGAAAATGGATGCAATTGAAAGAATACTTTTATACTGTTGGGCGGGAATGAGCCATGATTGGATAAAGTCATGATGACAGTGTCCAATCATGACTCTGACAGTGCTCTGTGTCCTGACTGGCTGAAGCTTTCACTGCTTGCAATGCACTGTTCAGCGCTGCAATGCATTGTGGATGGTTCGGGGGCTCAATAAATGGTCAACCGACCCGTTTGGCTGTTCGCCGAATGTCCGAACATTCGGCCCGAACTTATGCTCGGGCCGAGCCGTTCGCCCACCGCTAATCATATGCAGGAACTAAATTCTCAGTGATCACGAGGATCTTGATAATTAAGCATTTACTAAACACCTAAGGGCCATTTCACAGGGGCTTTCTGATCAGGTTCCCCTGTCGGTTTTTCAGGCGGACCTGATCGGACACTCCATTCACCTCTAAGGAGCAGCAGATATCAGCGGTCTGCTGACACTCGCTACTATCCGATCCGATCCTGTCCGTGAAATCCAGAGGAATGGTGACCCTATTTTCTGTCTGGTGGATCGGATCGGATAGGATGAAAATGGACAGGCAGTCCATTTTCATCCGATCTACCCATAGAGGAGAGCGGGACTCTGACAGGTCCGTCTCTGCACAGTGAGTGGAGACAAACTTTTCATCCGCCTGCTCAGCGGGGATCAACGGATCGATCCCCCGCTGATCCCCTCGCCGGACGGACCGTCTGTGTGAAAGGAGCCTTAGAGGTGTCGAGATATCGGGGAATGCACCTGTCTCATTAACCGTTTCCTCACTATATGAAAAAATGAACAGATTATGGTTGTTAATTTAATTGATGATTAATTGAATAATTGATTCCAAATGTTTAGGCCCTGAGTGATTTTCTGAAGCTTGTAGCTCTAAAACGCTCAACAAGCCAAATCCCATTCATGGGTAGGACCCCACTGCCGCCATTCTTTTTACAGTGCTGATTTTAGTATTTCATGTGAGTGTACCCTTTTTTTAATAAATTTGGTATATTTTTTACGGAATTACACTATGTGGCTTCTCTCCTTCTCATCCCATTTCATGGCCAATTGCTCTTCATCATTACCCTGAGGGACCCACTAGCCACTGGTTGGCTTTTCCGGATTTTCATTTCCATCATTCCTCTGGAACAACCATCAACACCCACCACCCAAGCCTGATTTGACCCAGTTGGGCGTATGCTCTTTTGGGTCAACGCCATCTGGTAAGCCTTCCTAATGTTGGTGGTGGTGCTTCCCTTCTGTGCTCACCTTTGATGTCACACATATGATACGTTCTTTGCACGAAGTCACTGAAAAAGTATCTGTTCATCCATGAGCTTTATATATATGGAGGACTGTTTGAGTTTTCTGTGATACCCGGAATCATCAGTTGGACATTTTTGTTTATGTTGAACTTCTAGCGCTACACGTTTTGTTTTGCCAAATGCCATTCATTTCAATGGCCCCTGTTCACATCTAAGCATTCTTTTACCTGAAGCAAAATGCTTACCGCTTTAAAAAAGTACATGAGCTTCTTTTTTTGGCAGCTTACAAGCGTTTTTGACTCTATAGACTTCAATAGAAACAACTGACTTGAGCATTTTACGAGCGTTTTGTTGCTCGTTTTCTGCTCAAACAGCAGCTCTCCACCGCTAATTTTCTTCTCCCTCTCCCCTAGTGCTTTCTATTGGCTAAACAAAAACGCCTGAAGCTGTAAAACGTTTGTAAGTTGCTCCTAAAACGCTTTAAAAAAGCTAAAAAAAAGCTAAAAAAAACGCCAAAAAAAGCCAGTAAATCGTTATGCTCAGGTGTGAATGGAGCCTTATCCAATGTATTTAAGCCTGTATGTGTGTATCATGATTTACATGTGTTCCTATCTGAAGAAGGGTGTAATCATTTGAGCCTGAAACGGTAACCATGGAATACTTGTATGGCTTTTTTATCCAATACATTTAATGTGCAGCAATCCTTCTGACTTCTTTCTATATATATATATATATAAATATATGTAGCAATAACTCTAGGTGGAGCTGCTGGTTTAAAGCGGGCTGTTACCTTCACTCTCGCCACCTCTGTTTCACTGGCACCGGGTCTAGGGTCCCGTTGAGTTTACCTCTGGACGATGTAGGCACCAAACACTTGAGTATGTTTTCCAATGCTTTAATGAACAAATGATAAAGGAAGCAGCAGGAAAGAGGCAGAAGGAAAGTTGCAGGGAAGCTCAAATACCTTTCCTTAGTACTCTTTAGAACATTATTTGGAATTGAACACTTGTAGTTGGATGCACTCCCCTTGTGGGATTCAATCTTTGCCCGCCTGGATACCGGATCCCTGGTACAACAGGGATAGGCGTAGTGGACGCAGAAATCAAAGTAATGTCCGCTGATGAGTCGGTTACCGCAGTATCTCTCTCAGGAACACTTTCGGTGACAACAGGCAAAATCACGGCCTGTCGTTCATTTTCAGCAGTAGTAGCAGCTTCTACTGTGGCGATACCTGTAGCCCAGTCCATACGATAAGCACGGGACGACATGGTAGGTTGCTCCACCACAAACAAATATTCTCCACATTGCGGGCAGCGAACAAATGGACGGAGATGTATGACCAGTCCTTCACACTTGTGGCAAAGCATGCCCAATCCTTCAATATCTCCAACTGTATAAAGAACAAACCTCCCCTGCGGTTTCAGACGAATGCCGGTATCCGTAAGCAAGGTTCCGGTCAGCATAGCACCCGCAGCGGTGCTGGTAGTGAACATCTTAGGTCCCACAGTTGGTTGCATCACCGAAAAAGACATGGCCACACTCTGATCTGATCTGAACAAATCCCGGACGAGCCCCCACATGTAGCAATAACTCTCGGTGGAGCTGCTGGTTTAAAGCGGGCTGTTACCTTCACTCTCGCTACCTCTGTTTCACTGGCACCGGGTCTAGGGTCCCGTTGAGTTTACCTCTGGACGATGTAGGCACCAAACACTTGAGTATGTTTTCCAATGCTTTAATGAACAAATAATAAAGGAAGCAGCAGGAAAGAGGCAGAAGGAAAGTTGCAGGGAAGCTCAAATACCTTTCCTTAGTATTCTTTAGAACATTATTTGGAATTGAACACTTGTAGTTGGATGCACTCCCCTTGTGGGATTTGCCCGCCTGGATAGGCCTCTCTCAGTTGCCTAGCAGCCAGTACGTAGCACAAACAAAAGTCTCTGCCACAGACTTGTTTGGAACAAAACCCGTACGATCCTCTGCCACAGGATGCAATGGTTTAGGATGAATATCTGACACAGCACTTGAACATTTAAGCCAACCCGGCAGTACTATGCAATAAGATTACTTTAGGATACGTCCTCCAACCGAGTCACCAGGCCCCTCTCCAGACCAGCACTCCGCATGATCCTTCCATGACGGGTCCTCCCCTGGGATCTCCTCAGTTGTCCAGCTTCTTCACTCAGGATAGACAGCTCAGGACCGTTCCTCTGCTGCTGTGGTAGGCCCCAGACAGGCTTCTGGGCCCACCCACACGCCGCAGCGATGTGGACCTCCGGAACGGAGGACCACGAGGTGGTACTCTTAACGCATACCTGTCGGCCAGGAGGGCCAGCAGGTGGCTGAAAACGAACCCTAAAACATGGCGTCTGTCCCATAAATACCCTCGCCCAGAATGCAACTCGGAGGACCACCTCCACCGAGTTGTCTCCGGGACAGAGGAGCACTCATACGCTTCAACACGTTGCCTTTCCAACACCAGCCCATGGTGACAACGACACCCACCGTCGCAGTGTGGAACTACACGCAACTCAGCCAAGCTGGAACAGAGACAAATCTAACTTCACCTAACAAGTAACCCACTAGATTTACCTATCAGCGGTAGATTAAAAATCTACCAGCGCTATATATATATATAAAATTTTGTATATATATATATATATATATATATATATATATATATATATATATATATATATATATATATAGTATATATATATACAGTATATATATATATATATATATATATATATATATATATATATATATATATATATATATATATATATATATATATATATATTTCTGCAGCAATGCTGGCAGCACTCATATGTCTATTGTCCAAAGACAACCTCTGGATATGACGCTGAGCACGTGACCTCAACTTCTTTGGTGGACCATGGCAAGGCCTGTTCTGAGTGGAACCTGTCCTGTTATACCGCTGTATGGTCTTGGCCACTGTGCTGCAGCTCAGTTTCAGGGTCTTGGCAATCTTCTTATAGCCTAGGCCATCTTTATGTAGAGCAACAATTCTTTTTTTCAGATCCTCAGAGAGTTATTTGCCATGAGGTGCCATGTTGAACTTCTAGTGACCAGTATGAGAGAGTGAGAGCGATAACACCAAATTTAACACACCTGCTCCCCATTCACACCTGAGACCTTGTAACACTAACGAATCACATGACACCGGGGAGGGAAAATGGCTAATTGGGCCCAATTTGGACATTTTCACTTAGGAGTAGGGATGAGCCGAACACCCCCCGGTTCGGTTCGCACCAGAACCCGCGAACGGACCGCAAGTTCGCACGAACGTTAGAACCCCATTGACGTCTATGGGACTCGAACGTTCGAAATCAAAAGTGCTCATTTTAAAGGCTAATTTGCATGGTATTGTCCTAAAAAGGGTTTGGGGACCCGGGTCCTACCCCAGGGGACATGTATCAATGCAAAAAAAACTTTTAAAAACGGCCGTTTTTTCGGGAGCAGTGATTTTAATGATGCTTAAAGTAAAAAAAAAAAGTGAAATATTCCTTTAAATATCGTACCTGGGGGGTGTCTATAGTATGCCTGTAAAGTGACGCGTGTTTCCCATGTTTAGAACAGTCCCTGCACCAAATGTCATTTTTAAAGGAAAAAATCTCATTTAAAACTGCTTGCGGGTTTAATGTCATGTCGGGTCCTGGCAATATGGATGAAAATCAGTGAGACAAACGGCATGGGTACCCCCCAGTCCATTACCAGGCCCTTTGGGTCTTGTATGGATATTAAGGGGAACCCCGCACCCAAATTAAAATAAGGAAAGGTCCCTATATACTCTGAACAGCAGTATACAGGCGGTGCAAACAAGACAGGGACTGTAGGTTTGTTGTTAAGTAGAATCTGTTTGTAATTTTGAACATTTTTAACGTGTTTAGCTCCAGCCAAAAAATCTTTTCTAAGCTTTTTGGAAAACATAGGGAAGGGTTATCACCCCTGTGACATTTGTTTTGCGTCTTTCCTCCTCTTCAGAAGATTTCACCTCACTTTTTTGTCCCAATGAAAAATGTTTTTTGAAAATTTGGGTTTTTTTGTGGAACAAGGATTGGAAAGCATCAGTGGAAAGGAGAAATTGTTTTCCCATATTAACTCTTACATGAGAGAATTTCCCTTCCTAGGGGTAGATTTCATCTCACTTCCTGTTGTCTCCTTCCGTTTGCAAGTAGGAGTCGTTTGTAAGTTAGATGTTTGAAAGTAGGGTCCTGCCCTATATACTCAGCAGAAATTTGGGCCTTAGGTGTTGCTGTGGCCAAAACACTGTAAGCCCTCACAGGGCCCTGCTGTGAAATATTAGATCAAGAATTGTAATTACATGCCCCTGTTGAACAGGAGCTGAAAAATTAGGCCTTAGGCACTGGTGCTGGTGCCACAACACTGCAACCCCTCACAGACACTCTAGTTGGAACGCAGGAACGAGCCCTGCTGCAAAGTATTGCATCAAAAATTGTAATTACACGCCCCTGTTAGACAGGGGCAGAAAAATTGGGCCTTAGGCACTGGTGCTGGTGCCACAACACTGCAACCCCTCACAGACACTCTAGTTGGAACGCAGGAACGAACCCTGCTGCAAAGTATTGCATCAAAAATTGTAATTACACGCCCCTGTTAGACAGGGGCAGAAAAATTGGGCCTTAGGCACTGGTGCTGGTGCCACAACACTGCAACCCCTCACAGACACTCTAGTTGGAACGCAGGAACGAGCCCTGCTGCAAAGTATTGCATCAAAAATTGTAATTACACGCCCCTGTTAGACAGGGGCAGAAAAATTGGGCCTTAGGCACTGGTGCTGGTGCCACAACACTGCAACCCCTCACAGACACTCTAGTTGGAATGCAGGAACGAGCCCTGCTGCAAAGTATTACATCAAAAATTGTAATTACACGCCCCTGTTATACAGGGGCTGAAAAATTGTGCCTTAGGCACTGGTGGTGGCGCCCAGAACCAAAAATGTTCTTACAAGCTATCAGCGTGATGATTGAGGAGGAAGAGGATAATTACTCAGGGATAGTCACTCAGCATCAGCATAGGCAGTCTTTGAAGGGATCTGAAAAAAATTATTCAGTTACATCAGCATCAGGTGCTTGGTAGCTGGTGGTGATCCAAGACTGATTCATTTTTATGAAGGTCAGCCGATCGACCGAGTCGGTGGACAGACGCACCCTGTGATCGGTTACCACGCCTCCAGCAGCACTGAATGTGCGTTCCGAAAGAACGCTGGATGCAGGACAGGCCAGTAGCTCAATTGCATACTGTGCAAGCTCTGGCCAGTGATTCATCCTCAAGACCCTTTAACCCAGAGGATTTTCGGTGGGAAAGGTGTCCAAGTCTGATCTTGCCCCTAGGTATTCCTGCACCATGTAAAACAGACGCTGGCGATGGTTGCTGGAACCGATCATACCTTGGGGCTGCGGACCAAAAAATTGTCTGAATGCATCGGTCAGACGGCCACCTTCTCCACCGCTCCTTCTTTGACTGACCGAAGCCTCAGCAACACGTTGTCCAGAAACAGGAGTTTGTAACCTCCCAGTCTCTGGGAACGCGTTGCACAGACCTTTCTGCAAGGCCTCCCGAAGATGTTTCATCCTCTGCTCCCTCTGCGATGGCAAGATAAGGTCCGCAACCTTACCCTTGTAACGTGGATCAAGGAGGGTTGCCAGCCAGTATTGGTCCTTCTCCTTGATACCACGAATACGAGGATCCTTACGCAGGCTTTGCAGGATCAGGGAGGCCATGCAGCGTAGGTTTGCTGAGGCATTCGGTCCGGAGTCCTCTGGGTCACTAAGGACAACAACGTCCGCAGCCACCTCCTCCCAGCCACGTACAAGTCCATGTGTTCCTTGGGACTGATCCCTTAAAGACTGCTGATGCTGAGTGCCAGGCTCCACCTCCATACTGACACAATCTTCCTCCTCCTCCTCCTCCTCCTCCTCCTCCTCGTCCTCTTCCTGTGTGATCGGCGGGCACGCAGGAACACTGTCTGGATAAAGGGGGCCTTGAGAGCTAAGGAAGTCCTCCTCTTCCTGCCTCTGTTCTGCCTCAAGTGCCCTGTCCATTATTCCACGCAGCGTGTGCTCCAACAGGTGGACAAGGGGGACAGTGTCACTGATGCATGCACTGTCAGTGCTCACCATCCTCGTGGCCTCCTCGAATGGTGACAGGACAGTGCATGCATCCCTGATCATGGCCCACTGGCGTGGGGAAAAAAAACCAAGGTCCCCTGACCCTGTCCTGGTGCCATAGTCGCACAGGTACTCATTTATGGCCCTCTGCTGCGTGTGCAGCCGCTGCAGCATGGCCAATGTCGAGTTCCACCTGGTGGGCATGTCACAGATTAGGCGGTTCTTGGGCAGGTTAAACTCCTTTTGGAGGTCCGTCAGCCGAGCACTGGCATTATATGACCGGCGGAAATGCACACAGACTTTCCTGGCCTGCCTCAGGACATCCTGTAAGCCCGGGTACCTGCCCAAGAACCGCTGCACCACCAAGTTAAGGACGTGAGCCAAACAGGGCACATGGGTCAGTTGTCCCTGTCGGAGGGCAGAGAGGAGGTTGGTGCCATTGTCGCAAACCACCATTCCTGCCTTAAGTTGGCGTGGCGTCAACCACCTCTGAACCTGCCCCTGCAGAGCTGACAGAACCTCTGCCCCAGTGTGGCTCCTGTCCCCCAAGCACACCAGCTCAAGCACCGCATGGCATCTTTTGGCCTGCGTACTTGCGTAGCCCCTTGAACGCCTACGGAGCACCGCTGGTTCCGAGGAAGAGGCCATGGAGGAAGAAGAAGAGGAGGGGGTGGAGGAGAGAGGTGTGTCACAATCAGCATTTTGGAGGCGTGGTGGCGGAACAACCTCCAACACTACTGCACCTTGTCCTGCATCCTTCCCAGCTGCCAGCAGAGTCACCCAATGCGCCGTGAAACTTAAGTAACGTCCCTGTCCATGCCTGCTGGACCACGAGTCAGCGATAATATGCACCTTACCGCTGACCGCCCTGTCCAGCGAGGTATGGACATTGCCTTCCACATGCCGGTAGAGAGCTGGAATCGCCTTCCGTGAGAAAAAGTGGCGTTTGGGTACCTGCCACTGAGGAACCGCACATTCCACAAACTCACAGAAGGGGGCAGAGTCTACCAACTGAAAAGGCAGCAGTTGAAGTGCTAGCAATTTTGCCAAGCTAGCATTCAACCGCTGGGCATGTGGATGGCTGGGAGCAAACTTCTTTCGGCGGTGCAGCAGCTGGGGCAGGGAAATTTGCCTGGTACAATCTGGCGTCGGTGTACCAAAAGCAGATTGCCCACAAGTACTTGGCTGTGACACACCTAATTCTACACCTTCATTCCTCTCACTGCAGGTCTCAGAGAGGACTGAAGGTCTAGTGGGGTTGGAAATCTCAGCTGATGAGGAGCAAGGAGAGATCCTCTTTGTTCTTTGGTGTGGGTCTTTTAGATATGCTTGCCAACGAACTGCATGGCAGGTCAACATATGTCTGGTCAAGCATGTGGTACCCAAGCGGGAGATGTTTTGGCCACGCGAGATACGCTTGAGACATATGTTGCAAATAGCAGCGGTGCGATCTGATGCACTCGTCTCAAAAAAGGCCCACACCAAAGAACTTTTTGAATAACGCGCAGAGACTGCAGCGCCCTGCACATGTGGAGCTTTGGGGTGTGATGCAGTCAATGTGCTGCCCTTAGGCTGGCCCCTGGAGGGCATCCTGCCTCGTTGGTGATGTGCCGCCTCCTCCTCCTCCTCCTCTCTCCTATCAGGCACCCACGTTGAGTCAGTGACCTCATCATCCCCTCCCTCCTCATCACTGGAGCAAACCTGGCAGTATGCTGCAGCAGGGGGAGCATGACTGCCAGATTGCTGTCCTTCTTGGGCACCCCCTCTGTCCGTGCTCATGTTACTGCCTTCATCGAGCTCAGTATCATCATCAGAGCCTTCCAAACGCTGGGCATCCTCCTGGAGCATGTACCCAACACTGTGGTCAAACAGTTCGAGGGAATCCTCATGAGGACATGGTGGAGCTAGGGAAGGAGTCACTGATGACATTGAGCTGAGGGAAGAGGCCGCTGCTTTGCCAGACAAAGCACCCTGGGCATGGGTGAGAGAGGATGAGGAGGATGAGGACGGCTTGGTCATCCACTCGACCAAGTTTTCTGCATGTTGCGGCTCAACACGGCCAGCTGCCGAAAAAAAGGCCAAGCGTGTCCCATGGCCACGTGCTGATGAGGATGCACCGTCTCCACGACCAGCACTAGACACAGAGCCTGCTTGCCCTCTCTTATTGGCTTGTGACTGTCTGCCTCTCCTTCTTGGCCTTCCAGACATACTAATGGCCTGTAGCTGCACTAAGCTGGGATAGAACACCTGTAATTTTCTTCAGGTAGCTTTATATACTGTAACCAGACAAGCCTGCCTGTCAGTAGGAAGATAACAGGAACGGATCTAGCTGAACACTGTGAGCAGGACGCACTGCACTAAATGTAAATAGCAGGAACGGATCTAGCTGAACACTGTGAGCAGGACGCACTGACTGCACTAAATGTAAATAGCAGGAATGGATCTAGCTGAACACTGTGAGCAGGACGCACTGCACTAAATGTAAATAGCAGGAACAGATCTAGCTGAACACTGTGAGCAGGACGCACTGCACTAAATGTAAATAGCAGGAACGGATCTAGCTGAACACTGTGAGCAGGACGCACTGACTGCACTAAATGTAAATAGCAGGAACAGATCTAGCTGAACACTGTGAGCAGGACGCACTGCACTAAATGTAAATAGCAGGAACGGATCTAGCTGAACACTGTGAGCAGGACGCACTGACTGCACTAAATGTAAATAGCAGGAACAGATCTAGCTGAACACTGTGAGCAGGACGCACTGCACTAAATGTAAATAGCAGGAACAGATCTAGCTGAACACTGTGAGCAGGACGCACTGCACTAAATGTAAATAGCAGGAACGGATCTAGCTGAACACTGTGAGCAGGACGCACTGCACTAAATGTAAATAGCAGGAACGGATCTAGCTGAACACTGTGAGCAGGACGCACTGCACTAAATGTAAATAGCAGGAACGGATCTAGCTGAACACTGTGAGCAGGACGCACTGCACTAAATGTAAATAGCAGGAACGGATCTAGCTGAACACTGTGAGCAGGACGCACTGACTGCACTAAATGTAAATAGCAGGAACGGATCTAGCTGAACACTGTGAGCAGGACGCACTGCACTAAATGTAAATAGCAGGAACGGATCTAGCTGAACACTGTGAGCAGGACGCACTGCACTAAATGTAAATAGCAGGAACGGATCTAGCTGAACACTGTGAGCAGGACGCACTGACTGCACTAAATGTAAATAGCAGGAACGGATCTAGCTGAACACTGTGAGCAGGACGCACTGACTGCACTAAATGTAAATAGCAGGAACGGATCTAGCTGAACACTGTGAGCAGGACGCACTGACTGCACTAAATGTAAATAGCAGGAACGGATCTAGCTGAACACTGTGAGCAGGACGCACTGCACTAAATGTAAATAGCAGGAACAGATCTAGCTGAACACTGTGAGCAGGACGCACTGACTGCACTAAATATAAATAGCAGGAACAGATCTAGCTGAACACTGTGAGCAGGACGCACTGACTGCACTAAATGTAAAGAGCAGGAACAGATCTAGCTGAACACTGTGAGCAGGACGCACTGCACTAAATGTAAATAGCAGGAACGGATCTAGCTGAACACTGTGAGCAGGACGCACTGACTGCACTAAATGTAAATAGCAGGAACGGATCTAGCTGAACACTGTGAGCAGGACGCACTGACTGCACTAAATGTAAAGAGCAGGAACAGATCTAGCTGAACACTGTGAGCAGGACGCACTGCACTAAATGTAAAGAGCAGGAACAGATCTAGCCTAATCTAGCTCTCAAATCAAATGACACTGTCTGTCTCTCTCTCTATCAGCACACCGGAACACACTACACAGGGCCGCCGTGCAGGTGGCCTTATATAGTGTGGGGCGTGTACTAAATCCCCTGAGCCATAATTGGCCAAAGCCACCCTGGCTTTGGCCAATTACAGCTCTCTCTACTGACGGCGCTGTGATTGGCCAAGCATGCGGGTCATAGTGCATGCTTGGCCAATCATCAGCCAGCAATGCACTGCGATGCCGCAGTGAATTATGGGCCGTGACGCGCCACACGAATTTGGCGCGAACGGCCCATAACGTTCGCAATTCGACGGACGGTCGAACAGCCGATGTTCGAGTCGAACATGGGTTCGACTCGAACACGAAGCTCATCCCTACTTAGGAGTGTACTCAGATTTGTTGCCAGCGGTTTAGACATTGATGGCTGTGTGTTGAGTTATTTTGAGGGGACAGCAAATTTACACTGTTATACAAGCTGTACACTCACTACTTTACATTGTAGCAAAGTGTCATTTCTTCAGTGTTGTCACATGAAAAGATTCTGTATATATTTACAATTTTAGTGAGATACTGTATATATATATATATATATATATATATATATATATATATATATATATATACAGTATATATATTTACAGTGAATATAAAAATTCTACACACCCTTGTTAAAATGTCGGGTTTCTGTGATGTCAAAAAATTAGTCAAAGATAAATCAGTGTGTACACACCCTTACGCTAATACTTTGTTGAAGCACCTTTTGATTTTATTACAGCACTCAGTCTTTTTGGGTATGAGTCTATCAGCATGGCACATCTTGACTTGGCAATATTTTCCCACTCTTCTTTGCAAAAACACTCCAAATCTGTCAGATTGCGAAGACATCTCCTGTGCATAGCCCTCTTCAGATCACCCAACAGATTTTTAATGGGATTCAGGTCTGGGCTCTGGCTGGGCCATTCCAAAACTCTAACCTTCTTCTGGTGAAGCCATTCCTTTGTTGATTTGGATGTTTTCTTTGGGTCGTTGTCATGCTGAAGGATGAAGTTCCTCTTCATTTTCAGCTTTCTAGCAGGAGCCTGAAGGTTTTGTGCCAATATTGACTGGTATTTGGAACTGTTCATAATTCCCTCTACCTTGACTATGGCCCCTGTTCCAGCAGAAGAAAAACAGCCCCACCACCATGCTTCACGGTGGGTATGGTGTTTTTTTTGGTGACGTGCAGTGTTGTTTTAGCGCCAAACATATCTTTTGGAATTATGGCCAAAAAAGTTGAACCTTGGTTTCATCAGACCAGAACACATTTTCCCGCATGCTTTTGGGAGACTTCAGATGTGTTTTTGCAAGATTTGGCCGGGCTTGGATGATTTTCTTGGTAAGAAAATGCCTCCGTCTTGTCACTCTACCCCATAGCCCAGGCATATGAAGAATACGGGAGATTGTTGTCACCACACAGCCAGTACTTGCCAGATATTTCTGCAGCTTCTTTAATGTTTCTGTAGGCCTCTTGGCAGCCTCCCTGACCAGTTTTCTTCTTGTCTTTTCATCAATTTTGGAGGGACATCCAGTTCTTGGTAATGTCACTGCTGTGCCATATTTTCTCCACTTGATGATGACGGTCTTCACTGTGTTCCATGGTATATCTAATGCCTTGGAAATTCTTTTGTACCCTTCTCCTAAATGATACCTTTTAACAACGAAATCTCTCTGATGCTTTGGAAGATCTCTGCGGACCATGGCTTTTGCTGTAGGATGTGACTAAGAAAATGTCAGGAAAGACCTACTAGAACAGCTGAACTTCATTTGGGGTTAATCAGTGGCACTTGAAATGATGGTAGGTGTGTACTGACTCCTATTTAACATGAGTTTAAATGTGATTGGTTGAACACAGCTACATGCCCAGTTTTAATAGGGTGTGCACACTTATACAACCACATTATTTTATTTTTATTTTTACTCGCCCCCCCAAAAGATTTCAGTTTTTCAACTGAGTTGTACAGTTTATAGGTCACATTAAAGGTCGAAAAAGTTCCAAAATGATTTATCTTTGTCTCATCTTTTTACACCACAGAAACCTGACATTTTAACATGGGTGTGTGGACTTATTATATCCACTATATACATATTGTATATATTTTTTTGCTAAAATGACAGTTGTTTAAAATACTATATATATGTGTGTGTGTTTGTGTGTGTGTGTGTGTGTGTGTGTGTGTGTGTGAATCATATATTTTTTAAATACTGTAATTGTCATTTTTTTTAATACAATGCAAGTATTTACATTTGTAAGGTTTTAATAATGATAAAAATAAAACAAAAACATTTCCAAATAAAAAACAAAAACAAAATAAACTCTTATAATAATTAATAATTTAGCTATACAAATTGGTCACAGAGATATAGTCAAACAGATCAATGCACACTAATGGTGCTAAATGTGTCCTGAGCATATATAAATAAATGCTCTCTGGTCATAAACAGTTAAACAGAGTCAGTTAATCAGTAAGAAGGTAGAGTCAGGTTTTTCATTTGTGAAATATTTTGTAATTGTAAAATGGAGAAAAAAAAAGTTAACAGTTAAATTTTATGAAAATGTAATAAATAAAAAATAATATTGATAAAAAAAATATAAATATATTTCAAGCCATTACAGTTCACCCTTTAAAGGATCAGCAGGCACGTCAAAAAGACACAAGGAAAACAATAAAAGGAAGGAATTACAAATCCTGATGGAGCCGGAGATTTGTCTAAAATGATTAGATCAATAATAACAGATTATGTTGTCAGATGAGGAGGCAGTTGTGACGCTGGTGATTATTGACACTGACAGCAATCAAAACATAATCAGAAGATATGAAGACCTTTCCGCCAGCCGTGACCAATGACAGCGATGTTGGCAAACAAGACCAGAGCGAAGATCCGAAATTTAATTATTCCCAGCTTGATGTTTATGGAGGATACGTCCCATTGCTTCTGTTGTTGATTCTTCAATTCTCCGGGTTTTATTTCCCGCGTGTTCTACAGTCCAATATTCGTCCCATGTCAGCTTGTCGATCAATGACAATTCTGGCCTAATGAACATGAAACCATACTGAGATCTGTGGAGGAGCCAGGGAATGGATCAATCGTTATTATCGGGATTGGTTACTGGTCAGGGGTACTTGGTCATTGTATCCTCCATAGACAGATAGATCGCTCAATAGATAGATAGCATAGGTGTGCGCAGCCTCTTGCATTAGGGTGTGCACCCCAAAGCTCAAATACATATGCATGTGTATATGTACTGATGGTGTCAGTAGGGCAGTGGACAGTGTAATTTTGTTTATTTTATTTTTAAAAAAATTATTTTCTTTTGTAACATTTTTTTTGGGGATGAAATATCAGTGGTCTAAACAGGGGGAGATATGCACCACACAAGGCAATTAGGGTGTGCCCAGGCACACCTGGCACACCCTGTGCGCACGCCTATGATAGATAGATAGATAGATAGATAGATAGATAGATAGATAGATAGATAGATAGATAGATAGATAGATAGATAGATAGATAGATAGATAGATAGATAGATAGATAGATAGATAGATAGATAGAGGATCGACAACATAGATTACAGTTATTCAATCTGAAGAAGAGGCGTTTAAGAGAGGGTACGGTTACAAGGTACAAATGTATCAAAGGTGACTCCAGTAACTGTCATATATTGTTTCCTCTAAGGCCCCTGAACAGGACACACAGCCACAATTTGAGGTTAGAAGACAGGAGATTTAACCTTAGGTTGAGTAAAGCGTTATTCACTGTTAGAGCAGTAAAAATACGGAACTGCCTCTACCAGGAAGTGGAACTAGCTGAGAGTTTAAGATGTCTTCTTCAGGAAGCACAACAAAGAGGAACAAAGCCAGCAGACTACTCTCATGCAGTAAAAAGGACATACATTGCAGAGATAAATCACATATTCCACCCCTTTAAAAAACACTGGTGCACCCTAATTTTGAATATGAAGTTCAGTTTTGGTCACTGATCCTCGGGAAAGACATTAAATTAGAAAAAGTTTGGCAAACGCCAACAAAATGAATAAGGGGGATAGAGGACCTCAACTACAGTTGATGGAGGAGCTCAATTATGGGGATAGAGAACCTCAGCTATAGGAGATAGAGGAGCTTGGCTATGGGGGATGGAATAACTCAGATATGAGGCGGGGGGGGAGGGGGGGGAGCTCAGCAATGGGGATAGAGGACTTTAGCTATAGGGGATGGAGGAGCTTGGCTATGTGGAACGTAGAAGCTCAGCTATAGAGGGTAGAGGAGCTCAGCTATGGAGGATAGAGGAGCTCAGCTATAGGTGATAGAGGAGCTCAGCTATGGGGGATGAAGCAGCTCAACTATGGGGGATGAAAGAGCTTAGCTATGGAAGATGGAGGAGTTTAGCTATGGAAGATGGAGGAGCTCAGCTATGGAAGATGGAGAAGCTCAACTATGGGGGATGAAGGAGCTCAGCTATGAGGGATTAAGGAGCTCAGCTATGGAGGATGGAGGAGCTCAGCTATTGAGTATGAAGGAGCTGGAGGAGATCAGCTATGGGGTATAGAAGAGCTCCGCTATGGGGGATGGAAGAGGTCAGCTATGGAGGATAGAGGAGCTGGAGGAAATCAGCTATGGAGGATGGAGGAGCTCAGCTATGAGGGATGAATGAGCTCAGCTATGGGGGATAAAGGAGCTTAGCTATGGAGGATGGAGGAGCTCAGCTATGAAGGATAGCAGAGATTAGCTACGGAGGATGGAGGAGCTCAACTATGGGGGACAGAGGAGCTAGATATGGAGGATGGAGGAGCTCAGCTAGGGGGATAGAGGAGCTTAGCTATGGAGGTGTCAGGGCTGGGCTCAGCCCTTCCTTCTCAAAGCTGGCCACTCAGTTGCCGGCTAATTGCCAGCTCCTGTCTCTCCACGTGACTCACCTATTGATGATATCCTACTCGTCAGTCCTGCCTACTTAAGCCGTCTAGTCCAGATGATCTCTGCCTTTGCCTTGGTCACATCTCTAGAGACGCTCTCCTGTGTTCCTGTTAAAGACTTGCTTGGCTGACATTCCTTCTAGCTCCAGTTCCTGCTTGCTGTTCTACTACGCTCAACTCTGGCTACCTGACGTTTTGGCTTGTCTGACTGTCCGTTCCGATTCCTGAGCTCTGACTATGTTTTGACTACGTTTACTCTGTTTACCTTTTTTATTATTATTAAACAAGTGTGATTTAACTTTACTTCTGTCTCAGTTTGATTCATCGTTTCTGACAGGCGGGTGAAGGAGCTCAGTTGTGAAGGATGGGGGAGCTCAGCTATGGGGGACAGAGGACATTAGCTATGGGGGACAGAGGAGCTCAGCTATGGACTATGGAGGAGAACAGCTATGGGGGATAGAGGAGTAAAGCTATGGGGGGTGGAAGAAATCAGCTATGGGGGGGGGGGGGTGGAAGAGATCAGCAATGGGGGATGGATAAGATCAGATATGAGGTATAGAGAAGCTCAGCTATGGGGGATGAAGGAGCTCCACTATGGGGAGATAGAGGAGCTTAGCTATGGAGGAGCTCGGCTATGGGGGATGGAGGAGCTCAGCTATGGGGGAATGAAGGAGCTCCGCTATGGGGAGATAGAGGAGCTTAGCTATGGAGGAGCTGAGCTATGAGGGATGGAGGAGCTCAGCTATGGATGATGGAGGAGCTCAGCTATGGGGGATGTAGTAGCTCCGCTATAGGGAGATAGAGGAGCTTAGCTATGGAGGAGCTCAGCTATGAGGGATGGAGGAGCTCAGCTATGGATGATGGAGGAGCTTAGTTATGAGCGATGAGGGATCTCAGCTATAAGGGGATGGAGGAGCTTAGCTTTGGAGAATGGGGAAGCTCATCTATGGGAGATGGAGAAGCTTTGTTATGGTGGGTTGAGGAGTTTGACTATAGGGGTTGGAGAAGCTTGGTTATGGCAGATGAAGGAGCTCTGCTATGGGGGATGGAGGAGCTCAGCTATGGGGGATAGAGAACCTCAGCTATGAGGGATGGAGGAGCTCAGCTATGAGGATCGATGACGTAGATTACAGTTATTCAAATTGGAGAAGAGATGTTTAAGAGAGGGTAAGGTTACAATGTACAAATATATAGGTGACTCCGGTAACTGTTATACAATGTTTACTCTAAGGCCCCTGAACAGGTTTTGAGGAAAGATTGAGGAAAGGGTTCTTCTTGGAGCAGTAAAAATGTGGAACTCTCTCCCCCATGAAGTGGAACTAACTAAGAATTTTAGATGTCTTTCTTGGGAAGCAGAATATACAGGGCTATGGGAATTGTTAGGGAATACAAATCAGACACACATAGGTTGTCCTTGATGGACCTGGGCCTTTTTTCAGCTTTATAAACCATGTGACTATGTAATACTATGTGACTATGTGATAATATGTCAACTTTATTTTTTAAACGGTGCCTGATTTACTGAACATGGCTGACATTTAGAGAGATGACGGCGCGCAATAGTAAAAATCACTTCCAAAAGGAAGACCCCCACAGTCCTTCGCGCAGTCGTACCTAAAGCGGCGCTGCGTCCTTTTGTTGCAGTGTCGCAGTAAATTACGAATCTCTGGTGACATTTTTAAAGTTCACGGGATGTTTCTCCCTCTGGACGGGGAAAGCTGGTCTCCAGCACTCAGGGTCGGCTATCTGATTCCTGCTTGTATGCCGCCAGGGAGGGATGGGGCTCCGAGGGCCCTATTAATATTTAATCCCCTCAGTCCTCTACATTGTTCTTCTTTCATTTATCTGCATTTTCTTCTAGATCTGAAGACAGGAAACCTGAGACAGGCATTGGATGGTAAATGCGGAGCATGGAAAGCAGACGCCTTACTTACCGGCATAACAGCCCGTCATGGGGGCCAAAGTACAAATCCCGAGCCAGTTGTTGCCCGGGATTTGCAAAGGTTATAGGACAAGTTAAAGATATAAAATTAGGGGGTGTATTTATTTTTAAAAAAAAACAATTCTCATCCCGAATAATCCCCATAATGTGTCTGTTTATTTGCTTTGACCCTCAGCTCCATCTAGTGGCCATAATGCCTTATTTTCTTGAAATACCCAAATTAGGAAAATACCACATTATGTCCACTAGATGGAGATGATGATCAAAAGAAATAAACATATTGAGATTGGTTTACTAAAGGCAAATTGGCTGTTCACTCTAGAACAGAAATTTCCCTTCTCATCCCGAATAATCCCCATAATGTGTCTGTTTATTTACTATGACCCTCAGCTCCGTCTAGTGGCCATAATGTGGTAATTTTCCTGAAATTCCTCAATTAGAAAAATACTACATTGTGGCCACTGGATGGAGCTGATGATCAAAATAAATAGACATAGTAGGGTTGACTTACTTAAGGCAAATAGGCAGTTCACTTTGCTAGGGAAATTGCCCTTCTCATCCCAAATAATCCCCATAACATGTCTGTTTATTTGCTATGACCCTCAGCTCCATCTAGTGGCCATGATGTGTTATTTTCCTGAAATACCTCAATTAGGAAAAAAAACACATTATGTCCACTAGATGGAGCTGATGATCATAGGAAGCAAACCTGTTGGGGTTGATTTACTGAAGGCAAAAAAGGGTTCTCACTTTGCAAGGGAAGTTTCCCTAGAGCTTAGTGAAGTAGTTGAAGCTCTGCTGACTTCGAACTTCCAATCGTGCACAAGCAAAAATGCATTTATAAAAAATATCTGTGCATGTGATTCACTAAGCTCCGGGGAAAAATCCCTTGCAAAATGCAACTTCCCTTGCAAAGTCTATTTGCCTTTAGTAAATCAACCCCATTGCGGGGATTATTTGCAACAGCAGTGTGAATGTTGACGCGTTGGGTTTGATTTGCTAAAGGCAAATAGGCTGTTTACATTGCAGAAGGAGGTTGCACTTCACGGGGGATTTTTCCCCAGAGCGTAGTAAATGAGGTGAAATTTCACTTTGTGAAGAATACCCAATCATGTGCAAGGAAAAAAAAAAAAAACATTTTGCTTGCATATGATTGGATGATGGACATTATCAGAGCCTCACCTCACCTAAGCTTTGGGAGAAATTCCCTTGCAAAGTGCAACTTACTTTGCCATGTGAACAGTCTATTTGCCTTTAGTAAATCAACCCCAATCTCACTTTTTTTTTTCTTCTAAAGAGGCTTCTCTTAAATCTCAGGACTGGATGGACAGAAATACAAATCCATAGGCTGGTGGATCATCTATCATATATGTGTGCCATCTGTGTATTTTGATGTCTGCTGGGAATTCAGCTTTAGTGCCGGTTCACACTAGACGCGGCACAACTTGCAGGTCGCCTCACCGAGGCGACCTGCACACGACTGCTGGGGCGACTTGCAAGACGACTTCTGTATAGAAGTCTATGCAAGTCGCCCCCAAAGTAGTACAGGAACCTTGCGTCGCTCCGATTAGAACGGTTCCATTGTACAGAACGGGAGGCGACTTGTCAGGCGACTAGGTCGCCTGACAAGTTGCCCCAGTGTGAACCGGCTCTTAATGTTAGTGTTCATGGAGAATAAATATATACACTCACCGGCCACTATGTTAGGTCCACCTTGCTAGTAGTGGGTTGGACCCCCTTTGGCCTTCATTCTTCATGGCATAGATACAACAAGGTGTTGGAAACGTTCCTCAGAGATTTTGCTCCATAGTGATATGATAACATCACACAGTTGCTGCAGATTTGTCGGCTGCACATCCATGAGGCCAATCTCCCGTTCTCACCACATCCCAAAGGTGTTCTATTGGATGAGATGTGGTGAGTGTGGTTCTCTATTGGATGAGATGTGGTGAGTGTGGTTCTCTATTGGATGAGATGTGGTGAGTGTGGTTCTCTATTGGATGAGATGTGGTGAGTGTGGTTCTCTATTGGATGAGATGTGGTGAGTGTGGTTCTCTATTGGATGAGATGTAGTGAGTGTGGAGGTCATTGGAGTACAGGGACCTCATTGTCCAGTGGTGAGATGATTGGAGCTTTGTGACATGGTGCATTATCCTGCTGGAAGGAGCCATCAGAAGATGGGGACAGTGTAGTCATAAAGGGATGGACATGGTCACCAACAATACTCAGGTAGGCTGTGGTGTGTAAACTATGATCAATTGATACTAAGGGGCCCAAAGTGTGCCAAGAAAATACCCCCCCCCCCCGCCATTACACCCCCACCACC
>JBBDGP010002012.1:655000-995000 GCA_037952835.1 Lithobates septentrionalis
TCATGATGCTCTCTGCGCTTTCAACAGAACCCTGAGATTATCACAGAGCAGGTGCATTTATACAAAGACTTGATTACACACAGGTGGATTCTATTTATCACCATCAGTCATTTAGGACAACATTGGATCATTCAGAGATCCTCGCTGAACTTCTGGAGTGAGTTTTCTGCATTGAAAGTAAAGGGGCCGAATAATTTTGCACGCACCACTTTTCATTTTTTTATTTGCTAAAAAAGTTTAAAACATCCAATAGATTTCGTTCCACTTCACAATTGTGTCCCACTTGTTGGTGATTCTTCACAAAAAATTACAATTTTATATCTTTATGTTTGAAGCCTGAAATGTGGCAAAAGGTTGAAAAGTTCAAGGGGGCCGAATACTTTTGCAAGGCACTGTAGATAGATAGATAGATAGATAGATAGATAGATAGATAGATAGATAGATAGATAGATAGATAGATAGATATAGATATAGATAGATAGATATATAGATTGATATATATATATATATAGATATAAATATCTATATCTATATATATATCTATATATGTAGCGCTGGTAGATTTTAATCTACCGCTGATAGGTAAATCTAGTGGGTCACTTATCATAGGAAGTTATGTTTGCCTCTGTTCCAGCTTGGCTGACGTTGTGTGTGGTTCCACACTGTGCCGGTGGGTGTCGTTGTCGCCATGGGCTGGTGTTGGAAAGGCAACGTGTTGAAGCGTATGAGTCCTCTGTCCCGGAGACAACTCGGTGGAGGTGGTCCTCCGAGTTGCATTCTGGGAGAGGGTATTTATGGGACAGACACCATGTTCTAGGGTTCGTTTTCAGCCACCTGCTGGCCCTC
This sequence comes from Lithobates septentrionalis, assembly GCA_037952835.1. NCBI lineage: Eukaryota > Metazoa > Chordata > Amphibia > Anura > Ranidae > Lithobates > Lithobates septentrionalis. Next base: position 655,847 of record JBBDGP010002012.1, read on the forward strand.
CTGGCCGACAGGTATGCGTTAAGAGTACCACCTCATGGTCCTCCGTTCCTCAGGCCCACGCCGCTGCGGCGTGTGGGTGGGCCCAGAAGTCTGTCTGGGGCCTATCACAGCAGCAGAGGAACGGTCCTGAGCTGTCTATCCTGAGTGAAGAAGCTGGACAACCGAGGAGATCCCAGGGCAGGACCCATCATGGAAGGATCATGCGGAGTGCTGGTCTGGAGAGGGGCCTGGTGACTCGGTTGGAGGACGTATCCTGAAGTAATCTTACTGCATAGTACTGCCGGGTTGGCTTAAAGGTTCAAGTGCTGTGTCAGACATTCGGCGCAAACCTATATATCCTGTGGCAGAGGATCGTACGGGTTTATTTCAAACAATTTTGTGGCAGAGACTTTTGTTCGTGCTACGTACTGGCTGCTAGACAAGTGAGAGATGCCTATCCAGGCGAGCAAAGATTGAATCCCACGAGGGGAGCGCATTCAACTACAAGTGTTCAATTACAAAGAATGTTCTAAAGAATACTAAGGAAAGGTATTTGAGCTTCCCTGCAGCTTTCCTTCTACCTCTTTCCTGCTACTCCTGTTATTTGTTCATTAAAGCACTGGAAAATATACTCAAGTGTTTGGTGCTTATATCGTCCAGAGGTAAACTCAACGAGACCGTAGACCCGGTGCCGGGTGCCGATGGCCTAGGCTATAAGAAGATTGCCAAGACCCTGAAACTGAGCTGCAGCACGGTGGCCAAGACCATACAGCGGTTTAACAGGACAGGTTCCACTCAGAACAGGCCTTGCCATGGTCGGCTAAAGAAGTTGAATGCACGTGCTCAGCGTCATATCCAGAGGTTGTCTTTGGGAAATAGATGTATAAGTGCTGCCAGCATTGCTGCAGTGATTGAAGGGGTGGGGGGTCAGCCTGCCAGTGCTCAGACCATACGCCGCACACTGCATCAAATTGGTCTGTATGGCTGTCATCCCAGAAGGAAGCCTCTTCTAAAGATGATGCACAAGAAAGCCCACAAACAGTTTGCTGAAGACAAGCAGACTAAGGACATGGTCTGATGAGACCAAGATAAACTTATTTGGTTCAGATGGTGACAAGCGTGTGTGGCGGCAACCAGGTGAGGAGTACAAAGACAAGTGTGTCTTGCCTACAGTCAAGCATGGTGGTGGGAGTGTCATGGTCTCGGGCTGCATGAGTGTTGCCGACACTGGGGAGCTACAGTTCATTGAGGGAACCATGAATGCCAACATGTACTGTGACATACTGAAGCAGAGCATGATCCCTTCCCTTCAGAGACTGGGCCGCAGGGCAGTATTCCAACATGATAACGACCTCAAACACACCTCCAAGACGACCACTGCCTTGCTATAGAAGCTGAGGGTAAATGTGATGGATTGGCCAAGCATGTCTCCAGACCTAAACCCTATTGAGCATCTGTGGGGCATCCTCAAATGGAAGGTGGAGGAGAACAAGGTCTCTAACATCCACCAGCTCTGTGATGTCATCATGGAGGAGGGGAAGAGGACTCCAGTGGCAACCTGTGAAGCTCTGGTGAACTCCATGCCCAAGAGGGTTAAGGCAGTGCTGTAAAATAAAACAAAATATTGACACTTTTGTCCCAATTTGGACAATTTGCACTTTTGTTGCCAGCGGTTTAGACATTAATGGCTGTGTTGAGTTATTTTGAGGGGACAGCAAATTTACACTGTTATACAAGCTGTACACTCACTACTTTACATTGTAGACAAGTGTCATTTCTTCAGTGTTGTCACATGAAAAGATAGAATAAAATATTTACAAAAATGTGAGAGGTGTACTCACTTTTGTGAGATACTGTATACATTGTTGTGGTTGTTACTATTATATACTGTATAAACATTGTAATTATTATCATCACAAATGTTGTTGTGGTTGTTATTACATATATATATATACACATTACAGTGGAACTTCAGTTTGCCAGTAACGCGGTTAACAAGCGTTTCTCAAAACGAGCACTGTATTTCTAAAAATCCTAACTCGGTTTGCGAGTGTTCTCTCGCAAAACGAGCAGGATTCAGGCTAAAAGCGCTGTGTAGTATCGCTTTCGGCCTGAGGTGGAGGGCGCCGGAGCCAAACAACGCCCATCATCGGCGTTCGGAAATGCACGGAAAGGCCCGAGGACAGTTTGGCTGACCTCGGCAAACCTTGGAAAGGCTCGTGAACAGAGTCTTTCCGAGGTTTGCCGAGGTCAGCCGAAGGGTGCTCGGGCCTTTTCGGCCATTTCCAAGGCTCTCCGGCGCTCCCGCCTCTGGCCGCATGCGGTATTGCATCCCATTGAAGTCAATGCGGAACAAATTATTTTCGTTTCCAGTGACTTCAATGGGAAAACTCGCTTTGATATGCGAGTACATTGGATTACGAGCATACTCCTGGAACGGAGTATGCTCGTAATCCGAGGTTCCACTGTATTATTATTATTAACAATGTTTTGGTTGTTATTAATATATACGGTGTATATATATATATATATATATATATATATATATATATATATATATATATATATATGTTTATTTATTTATTATTATTAACATTGTTGGGGTTACTGTTATATTATTATTATTACTAATAGTAATATTAAAATAATAATAATAAATGTATATATAATAATAACTCTCTCTATCAGATATAGCAGGTAGGGATCAAGCTTCAGAAGCGTAGTCAGTAAACAAGCCAAAGGTCAATAACAAGTGGTTGCAGGTTGGGATCAAGCAGAAGTTTAGTAGAGGAACAATCCCAAAGGTTGCTAACGAGTGGTGGCAAAAATACAGACAGCGGCAGGAGTGACAAGAGCAACATGGACTTGTGTCTTTTTTCAACCTCACCTACTATGTAACTATGTAACTATGTAACATATTGGCTGGAGAAAGCACAATAATCTGGCAAACAGGGAGTGCAGAGGCATTGGTTAAATAGGAAGTTCATGGGAGGAGCAAAGGGTTCCAGGTTCAAGAGAAACAAGTTTCAAGGCAGGAACATTCAAGGAATTGCCCAGGGAGCTGTTCAGCATCTCAGGTGGCTCACAGAGTTACTGTCAGACACAGCAAAGGTCCCGAGTTCAGGTCCAAACCCTGACAATAGAAAAGAGAGCTCAGTGTATTCTGAGATCTGAGTGGAGGGGATGGACACAACCCCCCCTCCCCTACACGGTCTCAAAGGGAAACCTACACAACTTAGGCTGTCAATCACCTGCTGTGTGCTGGAGGGGGCTTAAGCCGACTCCTGTCAGAAGTGACTCAAGCAGAGGAATGAGAGAAAAGCTAGAAATCACACTGGGTGCTTTGAATAGAGGCACATACACACCATAAAAGGATATGCTTTGTTCATTTTTCATTTCAGGCTTGCCACTACTTAAAAAAAAAAAATAGCTAAAGATCTTCAGTATTTTACCAAACAATAAAGCAGAAAATATGCAGAATAAGGCTATAGACCTCCTGACAGGAGAAAGACGATCAATTTCCTGAATGTATTTTAAATATATGGCTCGCAGGGCATTTATGAATTGCTTGTTGACATTTGAGCAGTCATTGGTAAGCATGCACACTCTATAAAAGTCATTCTCTGACTGTGATCCTTCACACATGCAAGCTGTTCCCGATAATTCAGCATCCTTATTTTTAGATAATGTCTTCTAGAAGAGGCAGAATTGACGAGTCAGCAATGGACAGAGCCAGTCGATTTCTGCTGAATTTACTCTTTTTGCTTTGGATAGCGACTTGTCATGACAAGGTGCTGGCAGGTGTCCACCCGACTGATGCTGGACACAAAGTGAATGAGACCGGCTCATCAGAAATAATTTAGGTAAAGCCTCTCGTTATACTAATTGCTGGGAGATGAATGCAGCTCAGCCTGTTCTGAGACGATGATTATCGCATCAAGACGAGTTGATGAGCATGGTGTGCGGTCGCAGTTTTTAATTAAATGTCGTTTTGGCTTCCTTTGGACCAAGCAGGCCTGGTGAGAGAGAGGAAGATGGGAGGAATATTGAATGAGTCTTGTGTGAGTGAAGTGGTTTGGAATCTCCAGCTCTTTTGGGTCAGGATATTAGGTGCAAGAGTAATATCCCCCCATTATCCAGAGTGAAGGCTCTCCTGAAATGGTTGTGAAGGTCATTCGACAGGGACATTTCATGGTCTGCCACTAGGAAACTGCAGCATCCATGATTTGAGAACAATCCACATCTTCAGCCATGTAACTCAAGCACTTACCACCTGCTCTAGACTTCATGGCACCATGATGATTGGATTATAAAAATAGAATGGGTTTTGAGGGGTTACTAAAACTGGTGCACACAAAATCTGGTGCAGCTGTACCTAGTGACCAATCAGCTTCTAACTTCAGCTTGTTCAATTAGGCTTTGACAATAAAACCTAAAAGCTGATTGGTTACTATGCACAGCTTCACCTAATTCTGTATGCACCAGTTTTCGGGAATCTCCCCCAGGGTGTCTTCGCAAACCTTCAGTCTCTTTTGTCATGTTCTTGAAGTAGCCTTTCTCAACCTTTTTTTAACATGGAGGAACCCTTGTAATAACGTTCAGGTCATAGGGATCTCCTGCCCATAATGGTGCTATATACAGCCAATGGTACATTAATGTGGTGGAGACACAAGGGTCAATGGAGACAGAGGTCAATGAAGACACAGGGGTCACTGAAAACACAGAAGCCACTGCAGACAGGTCTGGACTGGAGACAGGTCACTAGAGGCACAGAGGTCACTGAAGACAGAGGTCATTGGAGACAGAGATCACTGGAAACAGTTTGCTTGAGACACAGAGGTCACTGGAGTCAGCAGGGCTGTTGGAGAAACAGAGGGTGTTGGAGTGACAAAGGCCACTGGAGACAGGGGTCACTGGATACACAGAGGTAGCTGTAGGCAGATGTTGCTGAAGACACAGGGTTTGCTGGAGTTGCAAGGGCCACTGGAGAAACAGGGGTCACTGGAGTCACAAGGACTCCTGGAGACACAGGGGTTGCTGGAGTCACAAGAGCCACTGGAGACACAGGGCTGCTGGAGTCACAAGGGCTGTTGGAGACATGAGGCCACTGGAGTCACGAGGGTTGATGGGGACACAGGGGGCGTGGGAGTCACAAGGAGACAGAGGTTTCTGGAGGCATAGAGGTTACTGGAGACACAGGGGTTGATGGAATCACAAAGACTGTTGGAGACATAGGGATCACTATAGTCACATGAGCCACTAGAGACACAGGGGTCACTGGAGTCACAGGGGTCACTGGAGTAACAGGGCCACTTGAGACATAGGGGTCTCTGGAGTCACAAGGCCTGCAGGAGAAATAGAGGTCACTGGAGACAAAAGGGCCACTGAAAACATAGGGGCTGCTGGAGACAAAGGTTGCTGGAGAAACAGAGGTTGCTGTAGACAGGGATTGCTGGAGTGACAACGGCTTCTGGAGGCAGAAGTCACTGTAGACAGAGGTTGCTGGAGACACAAGGGTTGCTGGAATCATAAGAGCCACTGTAGGCAGAGGTTGCTGAAGACACAGGGGTTGCTGGTGCTGCAAGGGCCACTGGAAACACAGAGGTCGCTGGAGTCACAAGGGTTTCTGGAGACACAGGGGTTTCTGGAGTCAACAGGGCTGTTGGAGTAACAGAGAGTTTTGGGATCAGAAGGGCCACTGGAGACAGAGGTCACTGGATACACAGAGGTCACTGTAGGCAGGGTTCACTGAAGATACAGGGTTTGCTGGAGTTGCAAGGCCCAATGGAGAAACAGGGTTTGCTGTAGTCACAATGGCAAATGAAGACACAAAGCCGCTGGAGTCACAAGGGTTGCTGGAGACACAGAGGTCACTAGAGTCACAAGGGCTGCTGGAGACAGAGGCCACTGAAGACAGAGGTCACTGGAGTCAACAGGGCTGTTGGAGAAACAGAGAGTGTTGGAGTCACAAGGGCCACTGGAGACAGAGGTCACTGGATACAGAGAGGTCATTGTAGGCAGAGGTCACTGAAGACACAGGGTTTGCTGGAGTTGCAAGGGCCATTGGAGAAACGGGGGTCACTGGAGTCACAAGGGCTCCTGGAAATCCATGGGTTGCTGGGATCACAAGAGCCACTGGAGACACAGGGGACGCTGGAGTCACAAAAGGTGGCTGGAGACAGAGGTTGCTGGAGGCACAGGGGTCACTGGAGATAGAGGTCACTAAAGACAAAGGGGTTAATGGAATCACAAGGGATGTTGGAGACACATGGATCACTGCAGTTACAAGAGCCACTGGAGACACAGGGATCACTGGAGAAACAGAGGTCCCTGTAGACAGAGGTCACTGAAGTCACAAGGGCTGCTAGAGACAGAAGTCACTGTAGACAGAGGTTGCTGGAGCTCCAAGGGTTGTCTCACGGAGTAGAAACAAAACACTTGTTGAAATTATTTGTTTTACCGTTATACTATCTGTAAGTGTGTTTGAAACCCAAATGTATTTTTGCAGCCAGGTTCCTCTGCCTTCAGTCACCCTACATACGGCAGCCATAGGTTCCCATTTATATTTATAATTTGGAAGTGTAGCAGCGGCCCATGGCGCCTCTCACCATTTTGTTTTTCCCGAAACCGCAGTTATCTATTAAACGTTACACCAGCTATATAGTTATGTTACTTTTCTTTTACAATACATATTTGATTTTTAACTAAGAAATTTTCATGCCTTAATGGCTGTTTTCTTTATGCATTGCGCCATTTAAATTCAGAATAGCTGCTTCTAAATTGCTCCAAACACAAATATTGAAATTAGTGATGGAACAGCGCACTTTATGCTGATTTTTTATTCCCGCGCCGTTTTCCGGGGGAATTTTCTACGGCGCGCACTTACTTAAACTGACAATCTCTCCGCGAAGTCGTTTTAAATGGCGTCTTCTCAGTCACGGAGATGTGGTTTTAGTTTGGCTCAATAAAATGGAGGGCGGATTAAAGTCTCTGGACCGTTTTACTAATACGAAAATTTGCATTTATCAGAAACTGATAAAATTGAGCCATAAAAGAAGTTAATCCCGGCGATATGTGTGCGAGGTACATTAACTCCTAGAGAGTGAGGAAACAGACGGCTCTTCCCGCCCCTTCCCTAACAGCGCAAATCCGGCTTTGTTTTATTTTTATTGACATTGTAACTTTTCTAGCCCAACTGATCTGCAAATGAAAATAAGTTTCAACATTCAGGTCTGTTGGACACGGGCGTGTGTGGAGACACCCTAACCTTAATCTGCTTCACAATATGGATTACCAACAGTGGATTACTGAAGTAGTAAGGGGAACCATTCACTATTTTTGGTAGGTAGAACTTTTTATTTATTTATTAATTTTTTTAGACAGAATTATGCAATGATGTCATGCAATCCATTTCGCATAACCGCACTACAACTACACTATGTTGTCAAAAGTATTGGGATGCCTGCCTTTACACGCACATGAACTTTAATGGCATCCCAGTCTTGGTCCGTAGGGTTCAATATTGAGTTGGCTCCGCCCTTTGCAGCTATTACAGCTTCAACTCTTCTGGGAAGGCCATCCACAAGGTTTAGGAGGGTGTCTATGGGAATGTTTGACCATTCTTCCAGAAGAGCATTTGTGTGGTCAGGCACTGATGTTGGATGTAGGGTTGCCACCTCATCCCTTTAAAACCGAACGCATATTAATTACACAGGTTATGGGGCTAATTTAATGCAGATAAGGCACTGAGTGAGTTTAATTACCACCTTAATCAGACACAGAACCTGTGTAATTATTATGTGTTCGGATTTAAAGAGGTGGGGTGGCAACCCTAGTTAGACGAGAAGGCCTGGCTCGCAGTCTCCTCTCTAATTCATCCCAAAGGTGTTCTATCGCGTTGAGGTCAGGACTCTGTGAAGGCTAGTCAAGTTCCTGTACTCGCTCATCCACACTATATTACTAAAATGATTAGCCCACCCCTCCAAATCATTTGGTGGAGGGGGGATTATGGTGTGGGGTTGTTTTTCAGGGGTTGGGCTTCGCCCCTTAGTTCCAGTGAAGGGAACTCTTAAGGCATCAGCATACCAAGACATTTTGGACAATTTCATGCTCCCAAATTTGTGGGAACAGTTTGGGGATGGTCCCTTCCTGTTCCAACATGACTGCCCACCAGTGCACAAAGCAAGGTCCACAAAGACATGGATGAGCGAGTTTGGGGTGTAGGAACTTGACTGGCCTGCACTTCAACCCGATAGAACACCTTCAGCCTGACCTCACAAATGCGCTTCTGGAAGAATGGTCAAATATTCCCATAGACACACTCCTAAACCAATATAGTGGATATTGCAAGCTGATCCCAGAAATCATTTTTCAAAATGGCAGCATGAGAGTGGGGGCACAGGCAGCAAAGAGGCACCATCAAAAGGACTAAAAAACATTGGAGAGACAGCTAAGAGGTAGCAGCTAAAACAGGGCACCTGCCCTGTTTTATACTGTACATACAGTATTTAGGTTTTATGCCTTATTCATGTCTTTTTGTACAAAATAAGGGGGTGGGGTTTTCTTTAAGTAGTATACAGGCACTGAAATGGTTTAAAAATAAATAAGTAAAACTATAATGATAATAATAATAACAAGAACAATGATTGATATTAATGATAATAGCAGTAATAAAATAAAAAAATAAAATAATAATAATAATAATATTTAAATATTACATCATACAAAATAAATAAAAAAAATATATATAATTTAAAATAAACTGACAAAGAAGCATTAAGTGCTACTTAACTGCAGTTCTAGATAAAAATAGAAGATCAGTGGGGTTCAAGAGTTGGGCCACTATTCCCTGGTTGGGGTAGTTTAGGGGACTATCTTCCCTGGTGGTCAGTATCCCACTGACATCAATGATTTGGGAGTTATTCTTCCCTGTTGGCCGCTATTCTACGAACACTTGGCTGCTATTCTATTAAGGGAATCACCATCTCACTGACATTAATGATTGTGAGGACTATTCTGCCCTGGAGGATGCTATACTGCAGAGACCAGTAATTCAGAAGGGCTACTATTCCCTGCTGGCCACTGTTCCACTGCCACTAATGATTTAGGAGAGCTGTTCTTCCCTGGTGCCGACATCAAGGATTTGAGGAGAGGATCATTTTTTCCTGCTGGCCACTATCCTACAGACTCCAATGATTTGGGATAGTCTCTCCTGAGGTTTGCTAACCCACTGACACCAACGATTTAGGGGGATATTCTTCCCCCCTGGCCACTATTGCACTGAGACTAATAAGTCAGGAGGCTATTTTTCCCTGGAGGCCGCTATCCCACTGACATCAAGGATTTGGGGAGAGGGTCATTTTTTCCTTCTGGTCCCTATCCTACAGGCTCCAATGATTTGGGTTGGTTATTCTCTCCTGAAGTTCGCTAACCCACTGACGCCAATGATATTCTTCCTTGCTGGCCACTATCGCACTGACACCAATGACCTTGAGGAGTTATTCTTCCCTCATGGTTACTATCCTACTGACCCCAGTGGTTCAGGGGGGTATTTTTCCTTGGGGGACACTATCCCACTGACACCGAATATATTGGGACCTATTCTTCCCTGATGGCCACCACCCTGCTAACACTAATGATTAGGGGGGGCTAATTTTCCCTGCCTGCCACTATCCTGACACATATAACTCGGGGGATGTTCTCTCCTTGAGTTCACTAACCCCCTGACACCAATCATTTTAGAGGGCCCTGACACTAATGGTTTGGGGAGTTCTTCTTTAATGATGGCCACTATCCATCTGACACCAATGATTTGAGGTCTATTCTTTTCTGGGTTCAGTGTCCTACTGATACCGATGATGACCTGGGGGACTATTCTCTCCTGTGGTTCACTAATGCCACTAATACTAATGCTTTGGGAGGGGTATTCTCCATTGCTGGCCACTATCCCACTGACCCTAATGATTTGGGATATTATTCTTCTATGACAGTGACTATTCTACGGATACCAGTTACCCATTATTCCACTGACTCCAATGATTTGGGGAGTTATTCTTTAGTAATGACCACTATTCTACTGACACCAATCATTTGGGAAAGTTATTCTTTAATGATGACCACTATCATTCTGTAACTCACTATCACTCTGACACAAATGATTTAGGAGCTATTCTTTTTTGGGTTCAGTATCCTACTGACACCAATGATCTGGAGGACTATCCTCTCCTGGGGTTCACTTTGCCACTGATACTAATGAGTTTGGAGGGCTATTCTTCCTCATTTGCCCCTATCCCATTTACACCAGTGACTTAGGGTGTTATTCTTCCATGACAATGACTATCCTACTAATACCAGTTACTTAGGGGCTATTCTGTCCTGGGGTATACCATCCTACAAACACCAATTATGTGTGGAGCTGTCCTTCCATGGTGGCCACTATACTAGAGTTAGGCAGGTGCCCTGTTTAAGCTGCTGCACGCAGAGCCCATAGAAGTGACGACAGAAGAACACTCCCATACCGTGAGTACACCTCTGTTGGTAGGCCATCAGAGCCTGGGGATTTATGATTGGGGCATCTGCCAAAGGGTCACTATCCTACTAACACTCATAATTTGGGGCTATATTTTCCTACTGTCAAAAATAGTTTTCGGGCTGTTCTCTCCTGGGGTTCTCTAACACATGGACACTAATGATTTGAAGGCTTTTCTTCCCTGGTGGATGCCGTCCAAGAGACACTAATGATTTGGGTGGATATTCTTCCCTGCTGGCCACTATCCAATTGACACAAATTATTTGGGGACTTATTCTTTAATGATGACCACTATATTTCTGAAACCAATAACTTGGGGGACTATTATCTTCTGGGGTTCACTATACCACTGATACTAATGATTTGGGAGGGCTGTTCTTCATTGCTGGCCACTATCGCCCTAACACCAATGATTTAGGGTTCTATTCTTTCACTGGGAGCACCTATCCAACTTTTTTTATTGAGTTACATTTTGTCATTGAATTTAATTAAATTACAATAAAAAAACTTTTTTTTTGTTTACTTTGGGACATTAGAAGACAGTGGAAAGATGGATTTTCTTGGTGCCAAGACAATCTCACAACATAGTTAAAAAGTAGTAATTTTTCTCCTGGCACACTCGGGCTCTACCATCCTGCCCCTCTTTAGATCCTACCCCTGTTTTCCCCTCCCCCCTTTTCTTTATTTAGAAAGACCTTCAAACCTTTTTTTTTGGGGGGGGGGGGGGGGTCCTTGTCACTCTCTAACAATAAGGAACATCCATGCAACAATACGACCAACCAGCTATCACACCTTACACATAAAGTCCCACTATATACAGTATATTACCCAGCCTCCCAGGGACTAATTACCCATTTACAAGGGTAATTGTCCTTATGGCAAAGATAGGTCCCCCTTTCATAAGGCTTGGAAACAATAGACTGTTAAGAAGCCACCTGCCTCAGGGATCCTAGCTGACCAAACACTGTCTTGATGGTTGACTATTATCAACACCTACACTCAATGATTATAAACCAGTTTTTTGGGCTACCTCCAGACTCGGTCTATCTAAGACACTTATGTTTAAGGACTAATAGTACTATATGTGTAAAATCTGTAGAACATAGATATCTCCATCCATGTGCCAATTTTCATTTACTTTACTTCTAGTGAAGACTGTTGTATGAGCAGTTGTGCTGACTAACATATGTTCCCTATGTCTATATGAATTGTTGCATTCCTTTGCTTCAAATAAAGCTTTTGGAAAAAAAGTAGTCATTTTTATTACAAATGATTAAAAATAATTAAAACCATACAAGATATAGTGTGCAAAAACATACTCTCCCTTTACTTATTGTCCATGTGGACAAGAACCCCAATGTTGAGCAATGGCCTCATATTATACATTCAGATGATTTACATATTGCTGGGGGTGTCTCCAACATGGATAATGTGCTTCAACGCAATTCATGGGTGGTCCCTGTAATGGAATGCCTTCCCACTCCGCTTGAGTGCTTCCGTCATCTACCGATGATATAGCTATCAGATAATATTACAGCCGCTTGCAACCAAGAACTAGGCAGTACACGTTTTGGCTGCTGAACTGTTTATTTGACAAAGGTACACACAGATATACACTCAGAGGACAATCCCCCCTCCTTTGCATAGTGACACATTGCGGGGTAGACTACATTCTGTAACAGACACACACACAACTTCTCATCAGTAGACTGTCCTATCAGCAGGGAGAGTTGTTGGAGGAATTCCCCCATCGCCTCTCACAGCTAATCCACATAGACATATACATCCCATAATAGGTTGCTCTCAAGACAGACAGACACAATAGAACAATGGGATACAGCCACACCTCAAATGATCTAGTAAAGAGTCTACAGCAATATACAATATATATATATTTATTTATATACAGGCATACCCCACTTTTAAGTGCACAATGGAGTTTATTTACTAAAGCTGGAAAGTGCAAAATCGGGCTCAATTCTGCATAGAAACCAATGAGCTTCTAACCCCAGCTTGTTAATTAAGCTTTGGTAATAAAACCTGGAAGCTCATTGGTTTCTATGCAGAAGGGAGCCTGATTTTGCACTTTCCAGCTTTAGTAAATAAACCTCATTGTGTACTTAAAAGTGGAGTATGCAATATATATATATATATATATATATATATATATATATATATATATATATATATATATATATATATATATATATATATATATATATATATCTATATCTATCTATATATATATTACTAACAATAAGTTACAAAGCCATCCACAGCTCTGCCCCCGGCTACATCACTAGCCTAGTCTCAAAATCCCAACCTAATCGCCCTCTCCGTTCCTCCCAAGACCTCCTGCTCTCTAGCTCCCACATCACCTCCTCCCATATCCGCCTCCAGGACTTCTCCTGAGCCTCGCCCATCCTCTGGAATTCCCTACCCCAAACTGTCAGACTGTCTCCAAATTTATCCACTTTTAGTCGATCCCTGAAAACTTTCCTCCTCAGAGAAGCCTATCCTGCCTCCATCTAACAACTGCACTATTTTCTCCATTAGCTCATCCCCCACAGCTATTACCCTTTTGTATAACTTGACCCTCCCTCCTAAATTGTAAGCGCTAACGAGCAGGGCTCTCTGATTCCCCCCTGTATTGAATTGTATTGTAATTGTACTGTCTGCCCTAATGTTGTAAAGCGGTGCGTAAACTGTCGGCGCTATATAAATCCTGTATAATAATAATAATATACAATATCCAAGTGCGGTTGTACAGTGAGTCTGACTAGTGCATATCAGACTGGGGTTCTCGGTCACCCTGTGCCCCTAATAGACACAGGGTGATTTACACATAGGAGGGGCTAGGTTAGCTGGACAAGGAGATATCAGAGCTCTCCAAGGGTAAGCTGGGTTCCACAAGCCCCCCACCCAAAGTGACTCCCGTCACACAGTCCCCAACTTTGTTATTGTTTAATATGTTAGTTTGGGGGGCCATATATGGTTTATCATCCAATTTTTTTTTATTTATTTTTTTTGGCAAGATGTATGTGTATTGTACCCACCAGCTGGGCTTGGGCAATTTTGTATTAAGGGCCCTATATATCTGTACCACTAGCCGCCCCTTCAAGTATTTATTGGTTCCTGTAATAACATCTAGTTTCCAACAGTCCGGGTGGGTAACTGCTACCCATTGCTCAAACTGTGATGTGTAGCCCTGGGGATGGACAGAGAGGATGGGCTCTCTAATGTCATATACTGATTGTAATTTTCTGTTTCTAGTTTATTTTGCTGCTGCTTCCACACCTTCCCCAGGGGGAGGCACGGTGGGGTTTTGGCCGTGGCATTGCTCCCCTTTCTGATGTGTGGATCCCCAAATGGTTTGGTGAGCCTTTTGTATAGCTAAAACTGTTATGGTAAAATGTCTCTTTATATATTCTGTTATGTAATTCTGTTTTATTGTCAATTTCAGTTTGTAAAAGCGCTCCTCTATTCCTCCCGAAGAAGCGGGGGTTCCAAGCGAAACCCATTGAGGCACATTATCCACGTTGGACACACCCCCGGCAATTTGTGAAGCATCTTAATGTATAATTTGAAGCCATTGGGGTTCTTGTCCCTGCGGACAATAAGTAAAGCGAGGCTGTGTTTTTGCACACTGTTTTGTATGGTTTTAATGATTTTTAATCATTTGATTTTGTAATTAAAATGACTACTGTACATGACTTGGAAGTACAAAATGACTACTGTACATGACTTGGAAGTACAAAATGACTACTGTAACGGTACCCCCGTAGGGGCTACTGGTGATTGTGGTCCGTCTCCCACACTACACAGCCAGGCACATGAATTTCCAGACACACATCAATCAAGAAATAGCCCTTGTACTTTGTTTTTGTTTTGATGAGGTGATAATAACTAGGATGGGGATAGGGTGCATATGGGATGCCTACTTGATTGAAGAAAGAAAATGCAGGGACTAACTATATACACCTTTGGTATATACAACCTCTTCTCTTCACCTCAAGCACATACATTTGGTTGCAGATTATCACTCCCAGGACCAGCTAGCGCTGTTGTTGAGGCCTGACACTGGCTCATCCAGGCCCAAAGCAAATGCCCTTTGCAGGCAGGGACCGTATGGTGTAGCAAAATATGGTAGTCCTAGTGCTAGCTGTCCCACATATGGCTACTGATCCCAGTACCACCTCTCCAGGCCCTGCCAGCCCTCCTGGCTGCAGCTGCCTCTTTCCCTTGCCCGTTCCACCACAGTCCTCCTTGCTGGCTCTGCAGACTGCTTCACCCCAGTCCTTTCAGGCGTGCCTCCCAGTCCTCCTGACTGTGTGTCACTCACCAGCCCTCCTGGCTGTTGCTGATGGTGTCAGAAATTATGAAATCAGACTGAGACAGAAGTACAGTTAAATCACACACTTGTTTAATAATAAAACTAAATGGAACAAACGTAGCTAAAACATAACCAGAGTTCAGGAACCGTAACGGATAGTCAGACAAGCCAAACGTCAGGGAGCCGGAGATGAGCGTAGTAAAACAGCAAGCAGGATCTGGAGCCAGAAGGGATGTCAGCCAAGCAAGTCTTTTAACAGAAATGCAGGAGAGCGTCTCTGTGATGTTGACTAAGGCGAAGGCAGAGATCCTCTGGGCTGGACGGCTTAAGTAGGCAGGACTGACGAGCAGGATATCATCAACAGCTAAGTACCTGTGGAGAGATAGGAGCTGGCAATTAGTCGACAGCTGAGCAGCCAGGAAGGGCTGAGACCAGCCCTGACACCTCCATAGCTAAGCTCTTCTATCCCCCATAGCCGACAGCTGAGCGGCCAGCTCAGAGTAGGAAGGGCTGAGCCCAGCCCTAACAGTTGGTCCTGGAGACTTGCCTGGCAGTGTTCTCCTACTGTCCTCCTTGTTCCCGTGCCTCCTATCCAGGACACCTCAAGGATTTTAGGAAGGCCCAGTCCGCACCCGAGCCTGGGGAGCTCCCTCAAAGGCCATGACAGCCTAACACTCCATCTCCAGCTTCCACCCGACACAACTCCTCCCCAGATGGGCTGACCCTGAGTATTTGAGGGGGATTGGTCAGGGACCTCAGAATACTTCAGGCAGCTCCACCTTACTTCCCCTCCCATCTTTCTAGAAGGTTCCAGCACATTCTAGAAAGAGGGGGGAGGTCTCAGTGATGCTGCCTGTGAGTCATCCAGCTCTCCCTGGATTTCTGTCCAACCCAGGAAACAAACAGAGAGGTTTGGCCGCCAGCCAAGCCTGCATAAATTTACAGACTCTACGAAAAAAAAACTATCTACGTTTCTAGCACACCAGAGGGTGCTACACTACTTTTTAACTACAGTGCCTTGCAAAAGTATTCGGCCCCCTTGAACTTTTCAACTTTTTGCCACATTTCAGGCTTCAAACATAAAGATATAAAATTTTAATTTTTTGTGAAGAATCACCAACAAGTGGGACACAATTGTGAAGTGGAACGAAATCTATTGGATATTTTAAACTTTTTTAGCAAATAAAAAACTGAAAAGTGGTGCGTGCAAAATTATTCGGCCCCTTTACTTTCAGTGCAGAAAACTCACTCCAGAAGTTCAGCGAGGATCTCTGAATGATCCAATGTTGTCCTAAATGACTGATGGTGATAAATAGAATCCACCTGTGTGTAATCAAGTCTCTGTATAAATGCACCTGCTCTGTGATAGTCTCAGGGTTCTGTTGAAAGCGCAGAGAGCATCATGAAGACCAAGGAACACACCAGGCAGGTCCGTAATTCTGTTGTGGAGAAGTTTAAAGCCGGATTTGGATACAAAAAGATTTCCCAAGCTTTAAACATCCCAAGGAGCACTGTGCAAGCGATCATTTTGAAATGGAAGGAGTATCAGACCACTGCAAATCTACCAAGACCTGGCTGTCCCTCTAAACTTTCAGCTCAGACAAGGAGAAGACTGATCAGAGATGCAGCCAAGAGGCCCATGATCACTCTGGATGAACTGCAGAGAACTACAGCTGAGGTGGGAGAGTCTGTCCATAGGACAACAATCAGTCGTACACTGCACAAATCTGGTCTTTATGGAAGAGTGGCAAGAAGAAAGCCATTTCTCAAAGATATCTATAAAAAGTCTCGTCTAAAGTTTGCCACAAGCCACCTGGGAGACACACCAAACATGTGGAAGAAGGTGCTCTGGTCCGATGAAACCAAAATCGAACTTTTTGGCCACAATGCAAAACGATATGTTTGGCGTAAAAGCAACACGGCTCATCACCCTCAACACACCATCCCCACTGTCAAACATGGTGGTGGCAGCATCATGGTTTGGGCCTGCTTTTCTTCAGCAGGGACAGGGAAGATGGTTAAAATTGAGGGGAAGATGGATGCAGCCAAATACAGGACCATTCTGGATGAAAACCTGTTGGAGTCTGCAAAAGACTTGAAACTGGGACGGAGATTTATCTTCCAACAAGACAATGATCCCAAACATACAGCAAAATCTACAAAGGAATGGTTCACAAATAAACGTATCCAGGTGTTAGAATGGCCAAGTCAAAGTCCAGACCTGAATCCAATCGAGAATCTGTGGAAAGAGCTGAAAACTGCTGTTCACAAACGCTCCCCATCCAACCTCACTGAGCTCGAGCTGTTTTGCAAGGAAGAATGGGCAAGAATTTCAGTCTCTCGATGTGCAAAACTGATAGAGACATACCCCAAGCGACTTGCAGCTGTAATCGCAGCAAAAGGTGGCTCTACAAAGTATTAACGCAAGGGGGCCGAATAATTTTGCACGCCCCACTTTTCATTTTTTTATTAGTTAAAAAAGTTTCAACAATCCAATAGATTTCGTTCCACTTCACAATTGTGTCCCACTTGTTGGTGATTCTTCACAAAAAATAAAAATTTTATATCTTTATGTTTGAAGCCTGAAATGTGGCAAAAGGTTGAAAAGTTCAAGGGGGCCGAATACTTTCGCAAGGCACTGTATGTTGTGATGTTGTCTTGGCACTAAGAAAGTCCATCTTTCCACTGTCTTCTAACATTCTATATTATTAGGTTGCGGTGCCCATAGCAATCCTTACTATCCCTCGTTTGTGCAGTGGGGGGGCGCATGGAAGGGTTTGGAAGAATTTACCAGGCCGACTAAGACTGAGAACCAAAGCTTGAAATATATTTTTCATCCAAGTAAAAATCTTCTTTTTTTCCCCCTTTTAATTCACTCTGACACTTTAAACTTTTAATCCTGAAAACTTTCTCGCCATTAATTACACAGTGATACAGCGACCGGCCTACTAATGGCCTAAGGTGAGCGTACTCTGTATAACTTAATTGTGAGAGTGCATTTTGGAACACAGACTCGGGAAAGATTTATTATTTATCAACACAGCGGTAAATAATTTCATTTGACACGAGCCAGCGACGAATAGCTATTGATTTGCACAATCCCACAAATAAAAAAAATAAAAAAAGTTGCAGCAGGTAATGGTGGATGAAATTTACCCACGGCGAGCTTCAATGCCATCCCAAGGTTGTTTGTTCCTTCGTTACTGTCATCGATTCATTAATCACGCTCTTTAAATGTGCGCAAATGGGATTTCGGAAATGTGTAAAAACGGAGCGTTTTGTGCAAATCAGCAGATTTGCATTAAAAAAAAAAAAAAATCACTTCTATTATGGTGACGACAGCAAAGATCCCAAAGTTAATTATAAGAAAGCAGAATGTTTGTTTAGACGAAACACGAGTAAAACAAACTATTTGTAATAATAATCCAGGAAGAAATAAAAGTGTGAATTCCACAGGGACCATTTAGAACATGAATATATGCTGAAAACCAAGCTGTTACTAAAAACGCTCATTTTTTTCCCCTTTATACCGAAAACAAGGATGGAATTAGGGGCCGTATTTACGACGACTGTGGCACACATTACACAATTGCTTCACATTCGTGAAGATTAACATTAATTAACACATTTTTAAAGGGAAAAGTATAAAGTGGGAGTTTTAAGGTGCATATTAATCAAATTGAAAACAAAAATATATTAATTTTATTTAATAAAAATTATTAAAATTACAAATATTAAAACTAATAAAAAATGGTATTTAATAAACATCATTAAAATTAAAATATTAAAACGAATAAAAAAATAAAAAATAAATTCATACAGTCGTTGTACAAAAGTCTTTTGACTCTACATGTTTCGCCAAGATCATGGCTTCCTCAGGAGCTTCCGCAAGACTTTGTACAATATCACTATTGGTAAGCAAAAAGTATATAAGTGAACAAAAAAAATGTATATATATATTTTATCTCTATACCCAAAACAAGGATGGAACTAGAGGCCGTATTTACGACGACTGTGGCACATATTACACAATTGCTTCACATTCGTGAACATTAATCAACAAATTTTTAAAGGAAAAAGTAGGAAATGGGAGTTTGAAGGTGCATATTAATCAAATTGAAAACAAAAATCACATTTATTCAATAAATGTCATTAAAATTACAAATATTACAACTAATAAAAAAATGATATTTAATAAACATCAATAAAATTACAAATATTAAAACTAATAAAAAAAATAAAAAATAAATTCATACAGTTGTTGTACAAAGTCTTTCGACTCTACATGTTTCGCCAAGATCATGGCTTCCTCGGCAGCTTCCGCAAGACTTTCTGTACAATATCACTATAGGTAAGCAAAAAGTATATAAGTGAACAAGAAAATGTATATATATTTTTATAAATTCATAGCACACAATACACAATTGCTTCACATTCGTGAAAATTAATCAACAAATTTGTAAAGGGAAAAGTAGGAAATGGGAGATTGAAGGTGCATATTAATCAAATTGAAAACAAAAATCACATTTATTAATTTTATTTAATAAATATCATTAAAATTACAAATATTACAACTAATATAAAAAATTGATATTTAATAAACATCAATAAAATTACAAATATTAAAACTAATAAAAAATAAAAAATAAATTCATACAGTCATTGTACAAAAGTTTTTCGACTCTACACATTTCACCAAGATCATGGCTTCCTCGGGAGCTTCCGCAAGACTTTATGTACAATATCACTATAGGCAAACAAAAAGTATATAAGTGAACAAGAAAATGTATATATATTTTTATACATTCATAGCACACAATACACAATTGCTTCACATTCGTGAACATTAATCAACAAATTTTTAAAGGGAAAAGTAGGAAATGGGAGTTTGAAGGTGCATATTAATCAAATTAATCAAATTGAAAACAAAAATCACATCTAATAATTTTATTTAATAAACATCATTAAAATGACAAATATTAAAACTAATAAAAAATTGTACTTAATAAACATAATTAAAATTACAAATATTAAAACTAATAAAAATTCAATTCATACAGTTGTTGTACAAAAGTCTTTTGACTCTATATGTTTCGCCTTTATGTACAATATCACTATACAGTAGGTAAGCAAAAAGTATATAAGTGAACAAGAAAATGTATATATATTTTCCTTTATACCCAAAACAAGGACGGAACTAGAGGCCGTATTTACGACGACTGTGGCGCACATTACACAATTGCTTCACATTGAACATGAACATTAATCAACACATTTTTAAAGGGAAAAGTAGAAAATGGGAGTTTTATTGTGCATATTAATCAAATTGAAAACAAAAATCACATTTTTTAATTTTATTTAATAAACATCATTAAAACTGCATATATTAAAACTAATACAATTATTTTTTCAATAAACATCATTAAAATTACAAATATTACAACTAATAAAAAAAAATTAATGATGTACAAAAATTTTTCGACTCTACATGCTTTGCCAAGATCATGGCTTCCTCAGGAGCTTCCGCGAGACTTTATGTACTATATCCCTATAGGTAAACAAAAAGTATATAAGTGAACAAGAAAATGTATATATATTTTTATAAATTCATAACACACATAGAGACCATGCTATGGTCTAAAAATCTTAAAATCTTAAATATATATATATATATATATATATATATATATATATATAACAAAATACAATCATATGTATATGGGTCATCTTATACATATGATTGTATTTTGTTATGATTATATATATATATATAGAGAGAGAGAGAGAGAGAGAGAGAGAGAGAGAGAGAGAGAGAGAGAGAGAGAGAGAGAGAGGAACCTTGGTTAATGAGTAACGCGGTTAACGAGCGGTTTGAAAGACGAGCAACTTTTTTAAAAAATCCTTACTCGGTTTGCGAGTGTTGTCTCACAAAATGAGCAGAATTCAAGCTAATGACATGTGCAGTATCGCATTTGGCCAGAGGTGCGGGGGCGCCGTTGACACTCAGAACGGCCCAAGGCCGTTCGGATATACTCAGTAAAGCTCGGAAATACTTGGAAACACTCGGAAAACCTTACCGAGGATTCCGAGTTCAGCAGAGCGGTCTCCGAGTATTTCCGAGGCTCTCCCCTGCCCCCCCACCTCTGGCCACATGCGGTATTGCAGGCAATAGAAGTCAATGCGGAACAAATTATCTTCGTTTCCATTGACTTCTATGGGGAAACTCGCTTTGATATGCGAGTGCTTTGGATTACAAGCATTCTCCTGGAACGGATTATGCTTGTACTCCAAGGTTCCACTGTATACGTATATCCCCCGATGTAAATCTGTCGTCAATCATGATGAATGCTGCCCAACGCTTAAAAGAAGCTGGACAGTGCCATATCTCCCCTCTGCTAAGTAAACAAAGGGGTGGGGTCACCCGGTGACCCCGTCCCTATACTGTCATCGGGTCACAGGTCCCATTATGACATTGTGCGTTGGCCCTCTGAGACCCCGCCCCATGATATCATAGGGCAGGGTCTCCAAGGGATGTCAGAGGGGTGGGGTCACCCAATGACATTAATGGGGGCCCAGCTCCTTTATTTACTTAGGGGAAGGGGAAACGGAGATGTAACTTGTGCCTGGCAGCTGCACTACAAAATTGCACTAAAAATCAAATCAATATCGCGCTGCACTAGTGTGAACCTAGCCTTAAAGTGGCACTAAAGCTTCTGATTTTTTGTTTTTAAAAAGACCAAACAAGTCACACTTCCCTGCTCTGTGTAATGGTTTTGCATCCTCCTCTTCTCAGATCCCCCCCTCTCTGGCTCCTCCCCCTTGCTGAGTTGCTTGCTCTGGGGGCACCTGTGCATGATCGCTCCCTAGCTGCCTCGCAGAGCACGGCTCAGCCCTGGCCCCCTACTCCCTCCTCTCCCGCTGCTTTGTCTCAGCCAGTGAGAAGAGGGAGACCCGGGAGAGCCGAGGCTCCCATGCACATCACTGGAATGGGATCAGCTCAGGTAAGTACTGGAGGTAGGTAAATGTGGGGGTAGCAGCATCATCCTTTATAACCACCACTTGCCGACCAGCCCATAGTAAAAATAAGTCATTACTTTGATATTAAATATCAGTATTATGGCAGCAGCTATCTGCCATAACCCTGTATTGTTTTTTTTTTTTTTACTATGGGCGATTCTATGTAAGATAAAAATGGTCCAGTGGGTGGATTTGCCACAGGATCCCTTTTAGAAGCAGCGGGAGGTGTCCCCCCCCCCCCCTTATCGGTCGTTTACAAGCTTACCAGAGCCATCAGTGAAGCCCAGAAGTGATCTGATGCGGCCGTCAGCAAGGTATGGAGACTCGTCTCTATGCCCTTGGAGGACCAAAGCGACCTCTGATGTCACTTCTGGCTCTCAGCACATAGTAAATATATAGAGTGGGGACGGAAAGTATTCAGACCCCCTTAAATTTTTCACTCTTTGTTATATTGCAGCCATTTGCTAAAATCATTTAAGTTCATTTTCTTTCCTCATTAATGTACACACAGCACCCCATATTGTACACACAGCACCCCATATTGTACACACAGCACCCCATATTGTACACACAGCACCTCATATTGTACACACAGCACCCCATATTGTACACACAGCACCCCATATTGTACACACAGCGCCCCATATTGTACACACAGCACCCCATATTGACAGAAAAACACAGAATTGTTGACATTTTTGCAGATTTATTAAAAAAAGAAAAACTGAAATATCACATGGTCCTAAGTATTCAGACCCTTTGCTGTGACACTCATATATTTAACTCAGGTGCTGTCAATTTCTTCTGATCATCCTTGAGATGGTTCTACACCTTCATTTGAGTCCAGCTGTGTTTGATTATACAGTACTGATTGGACTTGATTAGGAAAGCCACACACATGTCTATATAAGACCTTACAGCTCACAGTGCATGTCAGAGCAAATGAGAATCATGAGGTCAAAGGAACTGCCTAAAGAGCTCAGAGACAGAATTGTGGCAAGGCACAGATCTGGCCAACATTACAAAAACATTTCTGCTGCACTTTAGGTTCCTAAGAGCACAGCGGCCTCCATAATCCTTAAATGGAAGACGTTTGGGATGACTAGAACCCTTCCTAGAGCTGGCCGTCCAGCCAAACTGAGCTATCGGGGGAGAAGTGCCTTGGTGAGAGAGGTAAAGAAGACCCCAAAGATCACTGTGGCTGAGCTCCAGAGATGCAGTCGGGAGATGGGAGAAAGTTGTAGAAAGTCAACCATCACTGTAGCCCTCCACCAGTCGGGGCTTTATGGCAGAGTGGCCCAACGGAAGCCTCTCCTCAGTGCAAGACACATGAAAGCCCACATGGAGTTTGCTAAAAAAACACCTGAAGGACTCCAAGATGGTGAGAAATAAGATTCTCTGGTCTGATATGACCAAGATAGAACTTTTTGGCCTTAATTCAAAGCGGTATGTGTGGAGAAAACCAGGCACTGCTCATCACCTGTCCAATACAGTCCCAACAGTGAAGCATGGTGGTGGCAGCATCATGCTGTGGGGGTGTTTTTCAGCTGCAGGAACAGGACGACTGGTTGCAATAGAGGGAAAGATGAATGCAGCCAAGTACAGGGATATCCTGGACGAAAACCTTCTCCAGAGTGCTCAGGACCTCAGACTGGGCCGAAGGTTTACCTTCCAACAAGACAATGACCCTAAGCACACAGCTAAAATAACGAAGGAGTGGCTTCACAACAACTCTGTGACTGTTCTTGAATGGCCCAGCCAGAGCCCAGACTTAAACCCAATTGAGCATCTCTGGAGAGACCTAAAAATGGCCGTCCACCAACGTTTACCATCCAACCTGACAGAACTGGAGAGGATCTGCAAATCCAGGTGTGAAAAACTTGCTGCATCTTTCCCAAAAAGACTCATGGCTGTATTAGATCAAAAGGGGCTTCTACTAAATACTGAGCAAAGGGTCTGAATACTTAGGACCATGTGATATTTCAGTTTTTCTTTTTTAACCACTTAGGGACCGGACCATTATGCTGCTTAAGGACCAGAGGACTTTTTCCAATTTGGCTAATTGCGCAGTCATGCAATGCTGTACCCAAAGGAAATTTGCGTCCTTTTCTTCCCATAAATAGAGCTTTCTTTTGATGGTATTTGATCACCTCTGCCGTTTTTATTTTTTGCGCTATAAGCGGAAAAAGACTTAAAATTTTGAAAAAAATTTATATTTTTTACTGTTTGTTATAAAAAAAATCCAATAAACTCAATTTTAGTCATACATTTAGGCCAAAATGTATTTGGCCACATGTCTTTGGTAAAAAAAATGTCAATAAGCGTATATTTATTGGTTTGCGCAAAAGTTATAGCGTCTACAAACTAGGGTACATTTTCTGGAATTTACACAGCTTATAGTTTATGACTGCCTATGTCATTTCTTGAGGTGCTAAAATGGCAGGGCAGTACAACCCCCCCCTCCCCCAAATGACCCCATTTTGGAAAGTAGACACCCCAAGGAAATTGCTGAGAGGCATGTTGAACACATTGAATATTTATTTTTTTTGTCCCAAGTGATTGAATAATGACAAAAAAAAAATATTTACAAAAAGTTGTCACTAAATGATATATTGCTCACACAGGCCATGGGCCTATGTGGAAATGCACCCCAAAATACATTCAGCTGCTTCTCCTGAGTACGGGGATACCACATGTGTGGGACTTTTTGGGAGCCTAGCCGCGTACGGGGCGCCCGAAAACCAATCACCGCCTTCAGGATTTCTAAGGGCATACATTTTTGATTTCACTCCTCACTACCTATCACAGTTTTGAAGGCCATAAAATGCCCAGATGGCACAAAACACTCCCAAATGACCCCATTTTGGAAAGTAGACACCCCAAGCTATTTGCTGAGAGGCATGTTGAGTCCATGGAATATTTTATATTTTGACACAAGTTGCGGGAAAGTGACATTTTTTTTTTTTTTGCACAAAGTTGTCACTAAATGATATATTGCTCACACAGGCCATGGGCATATGTGGAATTGCACCCCAAAATACATTTAGCTGCTTCTACTGAGTATGGGGATACTACATGTGTGGGACTTTTTGGAAGCCTAGCCGCGTACGGGGCCCCGAAAGCCAATCACCGCCTTCAGGATTTCTAAGGGTGTAAATTTTTGATTTCACTCTTCACTGCCTATCACAGTTTCGGAGGCCATGGAATGCCCAGGTGGCACAAAACCCCCCCAAATGACCCCATTTTGGAAAGTAGACACCCCAAGCTATTTGCTGAGAGGCATGGTGAGTATTTTGCAGCTCTCATTTGTTTTTGAAAATGAAGAAAGACAAGAAAAAACATTTTTTTGTCTTTTTTCAATTTTTAAAAGTTTGTGACAAAAAGTGAGGTCTGCAAAATACTCACTATACCTCTCAGCAAATAGCTTGGGGTGTCTACTTTCCAAAATGGGGTCATTTGGGGGGGGGGGTTTGTGCCACCTGGGCATGCCATGGCCTCCGAAATTGTGATAGGCAGTGAAGAGTGAAATCAAAAACTTACGCCCTTAGAAAGCCTGAAGGCGGTGCTTGGTTTTCGGGGTCCCGTGCGCTGCTATGCTCCCAAAAAGTCTCACACATGTGGTATCTCCGTACTCAGGAGAAGCAACAGAATGTATTTTGGGGTGTAATTTCACATATTCCTATGGCATGTTTGAGCAATATATCATTTAGTGACAACTTTGTGCAAAAAAAAAAAAAAAAATTTGTCTGTTTCCCGCAACTTGTGTCACAATATAAAATATTCCATGGACTCGACATGACTCTCAGCAAATAGCTTGGGGTGTCTACTTTCCAAAATGGGGTCATTTGGGGGGTTTTGAACTGTCCTGGCATTTTATGCACAACATTTAGAAGCTTATGTCACACATCACCCACTCTTCTAACCACTTGAAGACAAAGCCCTTTCTGACACTTTTTGTTTACATGAAAACATTTTTTCTTTTTGCAAGAAAATTACTTTGAATCCCCAAACATTATATATTTTATTAAAGCAAATGCCCTACAGATTAAAATGGTGGGTGTTTCATTTTTTTTTTTCACACGGTATTTGCGCAGCGATTTTTCAAACGCATTTTTTGGGGAAAAAACACACTTTTTTAAATTTTAATGCACTAAAACACACTATATTGCCCAAATGTTTGATGAAATAAAAAATATGATCTTAGGCCGAGTACATGGATACCAAACATGACATGCTTTAAAATTGCGCACAAACGTGCAGTGGCGACAAACTAAATACATTTTTAAAATCCTTTACAGGTTACCACTTTAGATTTACAGAGGAGGTCTACTGCTAAAATTACTGCCCTCGATCTGACGTTCGCGGTGACACCTCACATGCATGGTGCAATGGCTGTTTACATTTGTTGCCAGACCGACGCTTGCGTTCGCCTTTGCGCGAGAGCAGGGGGGGACAGGGGTGCTTTTTTTTTTTTTTTTCTTTATTATTTTTTTGCTTTTTTATCTTATTTTTAAACTGTTCCTTTCATTTTTATTTTTTTTTTAATCATTTTTATTGTTATCTCAGGGAATGTAAATATCCCCTATGATAGCAATAGGTAGTGACAGGTACTCTTTTTTGAAAAAATTGGGGTCTATTAGACCCTAGATCTCTCCTCTGCCCTCAAAGCATCTGACCACACCAAGATCGGTGTGATAAAATGCTTTCCCAATTTCCCAATGGCGCTGTTTACATCCGGCGAAATCTTTTCGACCCCAGATCTCTCAATAAAGAGGACCTTATTCCTGTCAAAAGGGATGTTTATAGTTCCTTGCTCCTTGTAATAGGAATAAAAGTGTTAAAAAAAAAGGTACAGTGTAAAAAAAATAAAATAAAAAAAAAAGAGAAACCGGAGCCTACCGGAGCCGTCTGTAGCGGCGTAGACGATCGGGTCCTCTTCCCTGACAGGCATAGAGCCGAGTGAGGGGAAGATGGCCCCCCCACTCGGCTCCACACCATTGGATGGCGGAAGCAATGTCAAATGTCACTTCCGCCCCATTGGTCTTAAAGGGGAATTGCAAACAAAAAAGACATTTCATTTTTTTTAATTGCATTTTATTGCATTTTAGGCAACTTTTACACTGAGGCGCTGGCTGCGTTGGCGGTAAATCTCTGCTAGTTTTAGTGACAATTTACCGTTGTTTTAGCTGCTTTTCGGCCGCTAACGGGGCGCTTTTAACCCCCCGCTCGGCATAGGATGCATTAAGGTGAAAAAACACCAAAGTTTATAACCCCTTTAAGTGGTTAAAGGTGCACAGTAATTTTTTTTTTAGCATACTCTATAGGATTGTAGCAGACCTGGGATACCTTTGGGGCGCTCCAAAGAAAATAGTAATGTGGCGCACATAGTGCCCCCCCCTCACCCTCCTGTCAAGTCCTGTTCTGAGCCACATTCCTGTCTGAATAATGTATGAACTGAAACCCGGACACATAATTGAAAACCCGGACTGTCCGGACAGGTGGCAACCCCTAGGCGGGATGGGGTTAAACTTGTAATCAAAGAGTCCCAGAAAAGGCCGGGTCTTCATAACCGATAAAAATCAGATCCAAGAAATCAGCAGGTGGCTCTCTGAACGTTCCTGGATGTCACTTTCCTACAAGTATTCCTGATCCCCCCCCCCACCTGGTTCAATTTGTTCATTTCTACTGAGAAAACTTAAGGAAAAAAAAAAAAATGCTCCAATATAATACAAAGTGTTTGTGACATGTTGATGCTACAATGCTGACACTAATGTGGGTATCGCTGTAATCCCACGCGGTGACTCGCGCCCGCTTCCCCCGCCATAACTCCAAATAATTAATCGCAACTGCCTGCTCCTGGAGTCTCAGGAAAGAACTTCATCTTTGCCGTTGTTAAAAGTTTTCTCCTTTTTTTAAACGCCGTCAGATGTTAAAGAGAAGCAAAATGCACGCCGATTAGACGGAGCGGGCGATCTTTGTGTCGGGAATCTCGGGGTCCCTCCCGCAACGTGTGAAACGACTAAACACAAAGACTTGGAGCTCCTCCAGCCATCCGTCCTGTGTGACGCGCTCATTAGCTGACATACCTTGTAGAGAAGATTCCTCGGCTTGTCTGATAATGTTCTTCTCCGGCTTGTAAGGGAAGATAAAAAAAAAAAAAAGAAAAAAAGAGGAAGTCATATTCTTTTTTATTTTTTTTAATTTTTTTTGGGTATTAGTCAAGTCAGATAGGCACGTGATGGCAAAGTGGCCCTTAGAGGCTTTTTTATATAGATTTTTGGGGTTTTTTTTTACACTAATACGTGCACAATGAATTTTCTATATATATTATTATATATTTTCTATATATATTATGTGTGTATATCAGTGTTTTTTTACCAATAATCACTTTTTTTACATGTCCACCCAACACTCAGTTGCTGCTATGTGGTCATTCACGTTCATTCAAAGTCCCACCTTTTTTTATGTGCACAATTAATTTATGGATCTATTTTTCATTTATTTTGCACGTGGTGGTAATTAGGCCCCTTAGAGGCCTCCTTCATATTTTTTTTTTTCCCCCCCGATAGGCACTTATTGGTTACGTGGCCCTTAGAGGACTTTTTCTTATATATATTTTTGATTTTTACACTTACAAATACAGGTTTTTTTTGGGCTTGGTGATCTAAGTCAAGATTCACCAATCTCTCACTGGGCACACCGTCACTTAGGAGTCGATATGGACTCCCTTTGTACTCAATACGATACATCTTCACTTTTTTTTTTCATTGAATTAGGGTGTAATGATTTGATTGGTGCACTGAGAGATATTAGGAACATGAATAACTAGGGAGGTTGGGGCCCTCAATTGGGGGGGGGGGGGGGGAGCAAATTCAACCTTTATTGTATGTTGAGAGGAGAAGTGATTTTTACCTTCTTTATCCCCCTTTTTTTTTCTTTTTTTTTCTCTTTTCTCTTTTTTTTTCTTTTTGAATAAAATACTTTGAGATGTGTATATATAGACTTTTTGATATTATGTAAATGTTATATATGGACACATGTATATGTTCTTAATTGATTGTTAAGCTGAATTCGAATTAAATACAATTTAATTATAAAAAAAACTCATATTCTTTTGGTTGAAACCCAACTCCAGGTTCTGCATCCCACTCCAGAGGATCCCCCCCCCCCTCTCTCCCTGGAACCTCCCCCAGCAGCATCTCTTTTTTTTTGTAAACTTACCTGTAGGCTTGTGCAGTCTACTTTCTCCTCTACAGGTGACGCTCTTCCTATATAGTTACATAGTAGGATTTTTTTTGTAGATCTACCACATTGCCTGCTCCCGACGAGTGGTTCACACACCACGAAACGCGTAGAGCCAGTAAATGCATCCCACTCTGTAGGACCCCCATCTCTCGCTGGAACCTCCCCCAGCAGCATTTCTTTTTTTTTATATACTTACCTGTAGGCTTGTGCAGTCTACTTTCTCCCCTGCAGGTGGCGCTCTTCTTACATAGTAGGATTTTTTTTGTAGAACTTTTTGTAGATCTACAACGTTGCCTGCTCCCGACGAGTGGTTCACACACCATGAAACGCGTAGAGCCAGTATATGCCGTGAATTGTACCAATCTTGTACCAGTCCTCCCACTTTGGACGACCCCCCCCTTTCCCTGGAACCTCCACCAGCAGCATTTCTTTTTTGTATACTTACCTGTAGGCTTGTGCAGTCTACTTTCTCCTCTGCAGGTGGCGCTCTTATTACATAGTACCATAGTAGAAATTTTTTTTGTAGACCTTTATGTAGATCTACCATGTTGCCTGCCCCCGACGAGTGGTTCACACACCACAAAACACGTAGAGCCAGTATATGCCGTGAATTGTACCAATCTTGTACCAGTCCTCCCACTCCGGAGGACCCCCCTCTCTCCCTGAAACCTCCCCCAGCAACATTTCTTTTTCCGTATACTTACCTGTAGGCTTGAGCAGTCTACTTTCTCCTCGGCAGGTGGCACTCTTCTTACATAGTTACATAGTAGGATTTTTTTTGTAGATCTACCACGTTGCCTGCTCCCGACTAGGGATGAGCCGAACACCCCCCTGTTCGGTTCGCACCAGAACATGCGAACAGGAAAAAAATTTGTTCGAACACGCGAACACCGTTATAGTCTATGGGACACGAACATGAATAATCAAAAGTGCTAATTTTAAAGGCTAATATGCAAGTTATTGTCAATAAAAGTGTTTGGGGACCTGGGTCCTGCCCCAGGGGACATGGATCAATGCAAAAAAAAGTTTTAAAAACGGCCGTTTTTTCAGGAGCAGTGATTTTAATAATGCTTAAAGTCAAACAATAAAAGTGTAATATCCCTTTAAATTTCATACCTGGGGGGTGTCTATAGTATGCCTGTAAAGGGGCGCATGTTTCCCGTGTTTAGAACAGTCTGACAGCAAAATGACATTTTGAAGGAAAAAACACATTTAAAACTACCGCGGCTATTGCATTGCCGACAATACACATAGAAGTTCATTGATAAAAATGGCATGGGAATTCCCCACAGGGGAACCCCGAACCAAAATAAAAAATAAAAAAAATGATGTGGGGGTCCCCCTAAATTCCATACAAGGCCCTTCAGGTCTGGTATGGATATTAAGGGGAACCCCAGCCAAAATTTAAAAAAAAAATTGACGTGGGGTTCCCCCTAAATTCCATACCAGACCCTTCAGGTCTGGTATGGATTTTAAGGGGAACCCCGCGCCAAAAAAAAAAAAAAAAACGGCGTGGGGTCCCCCTAAAAATCCATACCAGACCCTTATCCGAGCACGCAACCTGGCAGGCCGCAGGAAAAGAGGGGGGGACGAGAGTGCGGCCCCCCCCCCTCCTGAACCGTACCAGGCCACATGCCCTCAACATTGGGAGGGTGCTTTGGGGTAGCCCCCCAAAACACCTTGTCCCCATGTTGATGAGGACAAGGGCCTCATCCTCACAACCGTGGCCGGTGGTTGTGGGGGTCTGCGGGCGGGGGGCTTATCGGAATCTGGAAGCCCCCTTTAACAAGGGGACCCCCAGATCCCGGCCCCCCCCCTGTGTGAAATGGTAAGGGGGTACTTACCCCTACCATTTCACTAAAAAACTGTCAAAAATGTTAAAAATGACAAGAGACAGTTTTTGACAATTCCTTTATTTAAATGCTTCTTCTTTCTTCCTTCATCTTCTTCTTCTTCTGGTTCTTCTGGCTCTTCTGGTTCTTCCTCCGGCGTTCTCGTCCAGCATCTTCTCCGCAGCGTCTTCTATCTTCTTCTCCTCGGGCCGCTCCGCACCCATGGCATGAGGGGAGGCTCCCGCTCTTCTCTTCATCTTCTTCTCTTCTTCATCTTCTTCTTCATCTTCTTCTTCATCTCTTCTTCCTTCTTCTCTTCTTCATGTCTTCTGCGGGCCGCTCCGCAGCCATGCTGGCATGGAGGGAGGCTCCCGCTGTGTGACGGCGTCTCTTCGTCTGACGGTTCTTAAATAACGGGGGGCGGGGCCACCCGGTGACCCCGCCCCCCTCTGACGCACGGTGACATGACGGGACTTCCCTGTGGCATTCCCCGTGACGTCACAGGGAAGTCCCGTCATGTCACCGTGCGTCAGAGGGGGGCGGGGTCACCGGGTGGCCCCGCCCCCGTTATTTAAGAACCGTCAGACGAAGAGACGCCGTCACACAGCGGGAGCCTCCCACCATGCCAGCATGGCTGCGGAGCGGCCCGCAGAAGACATGAAGAAGAGAAGAAGGAAGAAGAGAAGAAGAAGATGAAGAAGAAGATGAAGAAGAGAAGAAGATGAAGAGAAGAGCGGGAGCCTCCCCCCATGCCATGGGTGCGGAGCGGCCCGAGGAGAAGAAGATAGAAGACGCCGCGGAGAAGATGCTGGACGAGAACGCCGGAGGAAGAACCAGAAGAGCCAGAAGAACCAGAAGAAGAAGAAGATGAAGGAAGAAAGAAGAAGCATTTAAATAAAGGAATTGTCAAAAACTGTCTCTTGTCATTTTTAACATTTTTGACAGTTTTTTAGTGAAATGGTAGGGGTAAGTACCCCCTTACCATTTCACACAGGGGGGGGCCGGGATCTGGGGGTCCCCTTGTTAAAGGGGGCTTCCAGATTCCGATAAGCCCCCCGCCCGCAGACCCCCACAACCACCGGCCACGGTTGTGAGGATGAGGCCCTTGTCCTCATCAACATGGGGACAAGGTGTTTTGGGGGGCTACCCCAAAGCACCCTCCCAATGTTGAGGGCATGTGGCCTGGTACGGTTCAGGAGGGGGGGGGCGCACTCTCGTCCCCCCTCTTTTCCTGCGGCCTGCCAGGTTGCGTGCTCGGATAAGGGTCTGGTATGGATTTTTAGGGGGACCCCACGCCGTTTTTTTTTTTTTTTTGGCGCGGGGTTCCCCTTAAAATCCATACCAGACCTGAAGGGTCTGGTATGGAATTTAGGGGGAACCCCACGTCAATTTTTTTTTTAAATTTTGGCTGGGGTTCCCCTTAATATCCATACCAGACCTGAAGGGCCTTGTATGGAATTTAGGGGGACCCCCACATCATTTTTTTTTTTTTTATTTTGGTTCGGGGTTCCCCTGTGGGGAATTCCCATGCCGTTTTTATCAATGAACTTCTATGTGTATTGTCGGCAATGCAATAGCCGCGGGTAGTTTTAAATGAGTTTTTTCCTTCCAAATGTCATTTTGCTGTCAGACTGTTCTAAACACAGGAAACATGCGCCCCTTTACAGGCATACTATAGACACCCCCCAGGTACGAAATTTAAAGGGATATTACACTTTTATTGTTTGACTTTAAGCATTAATAAAATCACTGCTCCTGAAAAAACGTCAGTTTTTAAAACTTTTTTTTGCATTGATCCATGTCCCCTGGGGCAGGACCCGGGTCCCCAAACACTTTTTATGACAATAACTTGCATATAAGCCTTTAAAATTAGCACTTTTGATTTCTCCCATAGACTTTTAAAGGGTGTTCCGCGGCATTCGAATTTGCCGCGAACACCCCAAATTGTTCGCTGTTCGGCGAACTTGCGAACAGCCAATGTTCGAGTAGAACATGAGTTCGACTCGAACTCGAAGCTCATCCCTACTCCCGACGAGTGGTTCACACACCACGACACACGTAGAGACAGTATATGTCGTGTATTGTACCGATCTTGTGGTCAATTTAATTTTTTTTACAATCATGTTTATCCATATCAACTTTACTTGGAATAGTAAGGCCATGGGTAAGGCATTATATTGAAATTATGATATATATATGTATATATATGTATATATATATATATATATATATATATATATATATATATATATATATATATATATATACAGTGGAACCTTGGTTTACGAGTAACGTGGTTAACGAATGTTTTGAAAGACGGGCAACTTTTCTTTTTTTTAATTCTGACTCGGTTTGCGAGTGTTGTCTCACAAAACGAACAGAATTCAAGATAATGGGGTGTGCAGTACCGCGTTTGGCCAGAGGTGGACACTCGGAACGGTTCAGAGCCGTTCGGAATACTCGGAAACACTCAGAAATACTCAGTTCCCGAGTGTTTCCGAGCCTTTTCGAGTTCAGTTGAGCTGTCCCCTAGTATTTCCGAGGCTCTCCGGCGCCCACCTCTGGCCACATGCGGTATTGCATGTAATAGAAGTTAATGCGGAACAAATTATCTTCATTTCCATTGACTTCTATGGGGAAACTCGCTTTGATATGTGAGTGCTTTGTATTACAAGCATTCTCCTGGAACGGATTATGCTCATAATCCAAGGTTCCACTGTATATATATCCAATTTGGTGGATTCTAGTGATTTATTATGTCATGCAATTGATAACCATATTATTATCACGGTTACTATGTGAGATTCATTTCCCTACTTTTCTGTGTATATATTATGTGTGTATATCAGTGTTTTGTACCAATAAATACTTTTTTTACATGTCCACCCAATACTCAGTTGCAGCTACGCGTTTCATTCAAAGTCCCACCCTTTTGCCCTCCTTTTTTGTACCATAGTTACATAGTAGATGAGGTTGCAAAAAGACACAAGTGCATCAAGTCCAACCTATGTGTGTGATTATGTGTCAGTATTACATTGTATATCCCTGTATGTTGTGATCATTCAGGTAATTATTTAATAGTTTTTTGAAACTATCGATGCTCCCCGCTGAGACCACCGCCTGTGGAAGGGAATTCCACATCCTTGCCGCTCTTACAGTAAAGAACCCTCTACGTAGTTTAAGGTTAATCCTCTTTTTATCCAATTTTAATGAGTGGCCACGTGTCTTGTTAAACTCCGTGGAAAAAGTTTTCTCCCTATTGTGGGGTCACCAGTACGATATTTGTATATTTGTATATTGAAATCATATCCCCCTTAGGCCGATATGTATTCTTCTACATATTTTTGGTAATAAAAATCGCAATAAGCGTATATTGATTGCTTTGCGCAAAAGTAATCTCGTCTACAAAATAGGGGATAGATTTATAGCATTTTTATTATTATTATTTTTTTTTTACTAGTAATGGCGGTAATCTACGATTTTTATCATGACTGCGACATTATGGCGGACAGATTGGACCCTTTTGACACATTTTTTGGACCATTGGCATTTATACAGCGATCAGTGCTATAAAAATGCACTGATTACTGTAAAAAATGTCACTGGCAGGGAAGGGGTTAAACACTAGGGGGCGATCAAGGGGTTAATTGTGTTCCCTCTCTCCGTTCTAACTGAAGGGGGGAGGGGACTGTCTAGGGGAGATGACAGATCGCTGTTCATACTTTGTATGAAAAGACGATCAGTCTCTTCTCCCCTCAGAAAACCGGAAACGGTGTGTTTACACACACAGATCCCGGTTCTCGATGTGTCAGCAGCGATCGCGGGAGCCCGGCGGTGATCGCGACCGCCGGGCCCTCGCATCAGCTACAACAGTGCGCACAAGGTGAAGCGACATTATAAAACGTTGTTTCGTCCAGCCGTGACATTCTGACGCAGTAAAAGTGCGGCGGCTGGTCGGCAAGTGGTTAAAGTAACACTAAACAGCAAAAATTGCTCTGGTCATGAAGGTGGTAAAACCTTCCTGAAGGTCAAGTGGTTAAAAAATAAAGTAAATAAAACACCTCATTCCCATGTTTGATGAGGACAAGGGCCTCTTCTGCATAACCCTGGCCCGGTGGTTGTGGGGGGGTCTTATCAAAATCTGGAAAGCCCCTTTAACATTAAGGGGGCCTCCAGGTACTATTTTTATGATGCATAGTGATTAACTAAATATCGGTTCTGTAAGGCAGTGGCTGTAGAGGACCGGAGGAGCGTTGGAGCGGAGGGATGAAGTTTTGTAGGGTGAAGAGCCACTTTAATATAAAGATACATTGTAACACTGCGAGGCATACTATTATACATTTTATATTTTGCTGGTATGTCTATTTTCAAGTTGATACAAGGTGATTTTTTATTTTGTCATTATAACCTGCCCAGTGAATACATCAGCATCGAGTTCCAGTTTTTGCCTTCTGAGAACAATAAGAAAACGAGACAATAAAGGTTATTTTAGAATGTTGTTCTGTCCTCCTCAGCGAATTTCACCTCTTCCCAGTTAAGTTTGAACTTGCTGAGCAGAAACATTTGTCGCCCAGTAGACAAAGCTGCGTGCGTTTGGCCTGGGATTACTCCGCTGACTCGTTCCAGTAGACTTTTGCTGGGAGTAAGTTGTACAAACAATACCTGTTCCACCGGGGGGGAAATAAACACTGAACGAAGATTTCTGGACTTCTCCGCCAAACCCCAGGACCCTGGCTCGGCTCGTAAAACATTTCCCGGGGACGGGTGCGCTTTTTTTTTGTTCTAGCGTCGGATGAGGTCAGGAAATATAAAAGTACGCTTCCAGTTGAGAAGCCAACCTGTCATATTTGGAGGACAATCAGCGTGTGATGGCGGGAGGTTACAATGTGTTTTTATCTTTCCAAATGCCAAGTAGTTTTCAACTAAGTTTAAAGGTACGATCAGGGCAGAGTGGAAAATTCCGTATGGAAAGGCACAGAGTGGGCAAAGATTAAATAGAGCTTAAAGAGTTATTATATTGATATTCCATCTCTGAAGCATTTCACGCTATTAAGGCATGTGTCAACCCAACGGTTAAAATCTCGTATATCCATTATTATATCAATTATGTTTTTAGTAGTTTTAGATTTTGGACAGAGCCCCAGGGATGGGTCCTGGACAACAGATGCACTTTCCTTACTATTTGGTTTGTTGTCCCTTTCAGGGGGAGCTAAATAGACATCAGGGGACCTCACCTGTGGCGGGTTAGGGGTTCTGTGGTGGTCTGGTCAGAGAGGATTGATTTTCAGCACTCTCTGGATTAATAAAGGAAGACTTTAGAGGTTCAGAGAGATATCTGGGTGGGACAGAACCTCCAACCCTGATTACAAGGACTTGGGTTCTGAAAGGATTAACCCATGTGCATCAGAATCCAGAAAAGGAAGAGGAAACAGTTGGCTGTCTTTGAGGGAGAGAGCAGGACACACCTGAGTGAAGAGGGTAGACTAGTTTGGGACTGGGGCATGGTTGGTGGACTATGGAGACCTCCCCTTTGGGACCCCTGAGACAGGCAGGAATTTTCAAAACCCTATGATGGGACAAGTGTGAGTGGTGGTGAGCAGAACCTGTATTTTATACCAGAAATAGATGGACTATTTTTGTTTGGTTTTCCTTGCTGAGGACAAAACTGGTTTCTGTGTGTCCTGTCTTTTTAAATAAAGGGACTGTATGGTTTTACCAACATACTTAGCTATAGCTAATGATCTCGGGTTCCAATATCACAGTTTTTTAAAGTGGAAATACTTACCGTAATTTTATGATCCTGATTACCTCCATAGCATAGGATCATTTGTATACTGCCATGGAGTTAGTTGGGAAAACGGAAAACTGTTATCACTTACCTTCATTTTACATATTTACATACATAGTTACATAGTCTGGCTGAAAAAGGACACAAGTCCATCTAGTTCAACCAAAAAAAGAAAAAAAAATTATATTTTCCTTTTTTGAATAACTCCATGGCAGCATACTGTCGGATCTAATGTATGCTGACATGGAGTTATTCAGGAAAATGGAAAATTACTGAATTTTCCATTCCTGATGAACTCCATGGCACCATAAGATCAATTTTATGCTTCCATGTTGTTAGTCAGGAAAACAGAACAGTGTTATTAATATTTAAATAAATTTCGCACAATATTAAACCTAAATAAAATGTGTAGGTGAATATGCAAAGTGTGTATTATAATACAGGTGTGGAACACTGGTAACTGTTGCTATTATTGCTAGGATCAATGATCTCTTTTTTGCAATATAATAATCGCTGCTATTTACCAATATAGGGATGGTATTTAAATAGTTGCAATAAATGCTAGAATAATATAAATACCACCCTGTAATCAGCATGAAAGAATAAACAATGGCAATTCCTGGTGAATAAAAAACCAATGAAATCTTCTAAAATCAATAATCAAATGCTAGAATAATATAAATGCCACCCTGTAATCAGCATGAAAGAATACGTGCATAAAAAATGGTAATTCCTGGTGGATAAAAAACAAACGAAATCTTCTAAAATCAATAATCAAAATGTGCAATCAAACATAAGTATTATCCTAAAAAATACACATAAAAATAGTGGTCATTGAAGACACGTGACGGTGTCGTAACGCGTAGGGATTGGCTGGAGCGATACACACTATCTGAAGCATAAGTGAGAGGGCGCTGAGAACGCCAGACCGTTTTTTATATTTACCCTGCCTGTTTTAACTATAAGAAATGTAAGAGCATTACCTAAATAAATATTCCCCCTTTGTTTTTAAAAAGTTTAATGCACTAGTGGAGCCTCTTTTCTCCCCCCTCCCTCTTTATTTATCCCCCCCCCCCCCAAACTGAGTTTACCAGAGCGGAGCTACATAGAGGGAATGTTGGAGAAACAATAACAAAGAAAGAAAAGGCTGCCAGAGACCACTCCCACTCCTTAAAGACATACTACTGAATGTCTGATTACTACCAATTGAAGGTGAGGGTTCTGTGAGACCACACTAGGAGATACCAGCAGCAGAAGGATACACATTTGTCACATCTTAATTTTCAAGATTAAATAGAAGAATTACTCACAGACTTTTCATATAATAGCACCCACCTACCTCTTTTTAAAGCACTTCTTTATCTGAACACCTGCACTTTACTGTAGCACTAAAACGGACTTTTCTCACCCATTTTAATGACCACTATTTTTATGTGTATTTTTTAGGATAATACTTATGTTTGATTGCACATTTTGATTATTGATTTTAGAAGATTTCATTTGTTTTTTATCCACCAGGAATTACCATTTTTTATGAACGTATTCTTTCATGCTGATTACAGGGTGGCATTTATATTATTCTAGCATTTGATTATTGATTTTAGAAGATTTCATTGGTTTTTTATTCACCAGGAATTGCCATTGTTTATTCTTTCATGCTGATTACAGGGTGGTATTTATATTATTCTAGCATTTATTGCAACTATTTAAATACCATCCCTATATTGGTAAATAGCAGCGATTATTATATTGCAAAACAGAGATCATTGATCCTAGCAATAATAGCAACAGTTACCAGTGTTCCACACCTGTATTATAATACACACTTTGCATATTCACCTACACATTTTACTTAGGTTTAATACTGCGCAAAATTTATTTAAATATTAATGTTATTAAGTGTTGGTGTGAACACCCTTATTTTGCTGCAATATTATTACTTGTTTAACCTATCACCACCTACACACTTAATTATTTGGCGACTTCACTTTTTATTATCCACCAGCACGAAGGACACTTTTTAATTTAGAACAGTGTTTTTAACCACTTCAATACCGGGCCTATTCTGGCACTTCTCTCCTACATGTAAAAATCATAATTTTTTTGCTAGAAAATTACTCAGAACCCCCAAACATTATATATGTTTTTTTTTTAGCAGACACGCTAGAGAATAAAATGGTGGTCATTGCAACTTTTTATCTTGCACAGTATTTGCGCAATAATTTTTCAAACGCCTTTTTTTTGGGAAAAAAAAAACGTTTTTTTTTTATTAAAAAACAACAAAACAGTAAAGTTGGCCCAATTTTTTTGTATAATGTGAAAGATTATGTTATGCCGAGTAAATAGATACCTAACATGTCACGCTTTAAAATTGCGCACACTCATGGAATGGCGCCAAACTTCGGTACTTAAAAATCTTCATAGGCGAAGCTTTGAAAATTTTTACAGGTTACCAGTTTAGAGTTACAGAGGAGGTATAGTGCTAGAACTTTTGCACACGCTCTAACGCACGCGGCGATACCTCACATGTGTGGTTTGAACGGCGTTTACGTTTTAACGTGAGCTACCGGGGACAGGGGCGTTTTAAATTTTTTTATTTTCTTTTATTTTACTAAAATAGTTTTTTTACATTTTTTTGATCACTTTTATTCCTATTACAAGGAATGTAAACATCCCTTGTAATAGGAATCTATTGTGACAGGTCCTCTTTATGGAGTGATGCGGGGGTCAATAAGACCCCACATCTCTCCTCCAGGCTGGAATGCAATAAACCAAAAAAAAATAACCGATCTCATGCTGACAGCCGCGATCGCGGCTTTGTTTACTTCCGGGAACCCGGGCGTAACGTCATAACGTCCCACCCGGGCCTCCGATGGTCATAAAGATGACTAGTAAGATCAATCGAATGTTGACATGGAGTAAGTCAAGAAATTGGAAAAGTGTTACCGAAAATTTATCGTAATCTTCCTTTCCTGATTGACTGCATGACAGCATAAGATAATTCATATGCTTGCCATGAAGTTAGTCAGGAAAGCAGAACATTTTTATAAAATACTTACCTTAATTTTCACCAATTAACTCTATGTCAACATAGGATCATTTGTATGCTGCCATTGAGTTATTCAGGAAAATGTAAGGTTGTTACCAAATACTTACTGTAATTTTCCATTCCTGACTAACTCCATGGAAGTATAAGATCAATCGAATGTTGACATGGAGTAAGTCAGGAAATTGGAAAAGTGTTACCGAAAATTTATCGTAATCTTCCTTTCCTGATTGACTGCATGACAGCATAAGATAATTCATATGCTTGCCATGAAGTTAGTCAGGAAAGCAGAACATTTTTATAAAATACTTACCTTAATTTTCACCAATTAACTCTATGGCAACATAGGATCATTTGTATGCTGCCATTCAGTTATTCAGGAAAATGTAAGGTTGTTACCAAATACTTACTGTAATTTTCCATTCCTGACTAAATGCAAGGCAACATGAGATTAATCATAAGCTGCCATGGAGTTAGTTAGGAAAATGGAAAAGTGTTGCCAAAAACTTACCATAATTTTCCTTTCCTGATTAACTCCATGACAGCACATGATTATTCATATACTGCCATGGAGTTAGTCAGGAAAACAGAATATTTTTTATCAAATACTTACCTTAATTTTCACCGATTAACTCTATGGCAACATAGAATCATTCCTTTGCTGCAATCGAATTTGTCAAGAAAATTTCTAATAAATACTTACCAAGATGTTCCTTTTCTGATTATCTCCATAGCATCAAAGGATCATTCCTATGCTGCCATGGAGTTAATCAGGAAAATGAAAAATTACCAAATACTAACTGTAATTTTCCATTCCTAACTAACTCATTGACAGCATAAGATCATTCATATGCTGCCATGAAGTTAGTCAGGAAATCAGAACACTTTTATCAAATACTTACCTTAATTTTCACCAATTAACTCTATGGTACCATAGGATCATTTGTATGCTGCCATTGAGTGTCACTAGATTTGATTGACAGCAGCAGGAGCCAATAGCTCCTGCTGCTATCAATCTATGCAATGAGGACCCGAGAGCTGCTGGGCTCCTGCTCATTGCTGGAAAGATTGGGTTCAGGTAAGAAAAAGGGGAAGGGGCTGGGGGGCAGCTGCAGCACAGAAGGTTTTTCACCTTAATGCATAGAATGACTATGTCTAAGGAGACTTTACAACTCCTTCAACCGCTTGCCGACCAGCCACCGCAGTTGTACTGCGGCAACATGGCTCGGCTGCACGAATCGGCGTCATGTTATGTCGGTAACATAGACAGCCACTAGGGGGCGTGTGTGCGCTGCCGGAGGTGCGCGCACGTGCCCCCTGCTCGCCAAAAGAAAGCTCTATTTGTGGGGAAGAAAGGACGTCAATTTTGTTTGGGTGCCATGTCAGTTAAAGCGGCGCAGTGCCGAATTGCAAAAAGTGCTCTGGTTAGGAAGGGAGTAAAATCTTCTGGGGCTGAAGTGGTTAACTCCATGGCAGCATAGGATCATTCCTATGCTGCCATGGAGTTACTGAATACTTACCATAATTTTCAATTCCTAACTAACTCCATGGCAGCATACAATTTTATGTCAGGAAATTTTATGTCAGGATCATTCCTATGCTGTCATGGAGTTCATTAGGAAAACTGAAAATTATTATCAAGAACTCTTACCTTAACCACTTGCTTAGCGGGCACCTAAACCCCCTTCCTGCCCAGGACAATTTTTTAGCTTTCAGAGCTGTCACTCTTTGAATGACAATTGTGCGGTCATGCTACAATGTACCCAAATGAAAATGTTATCATTTTTTTTCCACACACACATAGAGCTTTCTTTTGGTGGTATTTAATCACTGCTGAGTTTTTTATTTTTTGCTAAAAGATGTTGTTAAAATTTTGAAAAAATAAAACAAAACAAAAAAAGTCATAGTTTGTTATAAAATTTTGGAACCAGTAATTTTTCTCCTTCATTGATGTGCGCTGATGAGGCTGCACTGATGGGCACTGATAAGGAGGCACTGAGTAGTGGTACTGATGGGTGGCACTGAAGGGCACTGATGGGTGGCATTGATGGGTGGCACTGAAGGGCACTGATAAGGAGGCACCGAGTGGTGGCACTGATGGGTGGCAATGATGGATGGCACTGAAGGGCACTGATGGGTGGCATTGATGGGTGGCACTGAAGGGCACTGATAGGCACTGGTAGGTGACACTGATGATGAGGCAAATTCAAAAGGGAGGAACGCCGCTCCAGGTGAGCAAATCAATGTAATCTGGATGTGCTGGGTGCTAGCCACGGCTCGCCGCCAACAACAACGTTTTGAAGAAGCGTTAATGTCAGTGTGAAACGTGTCACCTCTTGGGTCCTGTGTCTTGGTCTTGGTGGCTGTCATGTCTGACTTATGTTGGAAGAGTAAAACCACGTTGGATCGTTTGTTGGTGTGCAGCCTTTCCTTCTTTTTCCACTGATGATGAGGCACTGATGGGCTGCACTGATGGGCATTAATAGGTGGCACTGGTGTGCATTGATAGGTGGCACTGGTGGGCACTGGTAGGTGGCCCTGGTGGGCATTGGTACGTGGCCCTGATATGCACTGGTAGGTGGCACTGGTGGGCATTGGCAGGTGGCACTGGTGGGCTCTGACAGAAGCCGGTAATCAGATTTTTTTCTCTCCCCGCGCTGTTAGCGCGAGGGGAAAAAAAGCCGATTACGATCCTCTTTTTACATTACGTGATCAGCTATCAGCGGTAAAGGGCTAGGTTCGGAATCGGATCTCATTGACACGCTGATCGCAGAGCGTGCTGCGTGCGTCCCCCAGGGGGGCGTGCAGGCAGCTCCTGCATGGGAGGACATACATATATGCCATCCCGGCAAATTAGGCCTGCGCTGTTGCCGTATTTCGGCTATAGCATGGGCACGAGGAGGTTCATTTTCACAGATTTAGCTCAATTGAAGCATAGGATCATTTGTAATTTCTTACAGTACTGTATTATATTATATTACTTTGGGCTTCTCAGAACCCCTTGGAACTATCTCAGGGTTCCTTACACTGCCATCACCCGAACGGACTTCTACCGAGGTTCATACATTTACATAAATGTTTTTAACACTACACCTTTTGTTAATCCCATGTAGGGAAACAGTCTTTTAAACTAAAAGTCACGGTAAGAGAAATAACAATAATTAAATCAGACTCACTGGACTTAAATGATGACCATCCCACCGCTGCCACCAAAGCTGAAGGGGTGTAAGGATGTTTTAGGAGCAAATGAACCCCCGTATGATATCCTGCCTAGAGTGTTCCTTCAAACCCAATCAGGCCTGGAGACCACTCCGATAAGAAGTTATCACACACAGTCAATACATGCAGTTCAGAATGGTCTGGTCATTTTATTTCCGGGTTTCCACTTATATAACCAAAATGACATCACAACAAAAGTCCAAGCCTTTCATTAATATATGGTAAAGTTACAGACATACAGGCATACAGGATGTTTAAAACAAGCAAAAATAGAATATTAATACCTCATATAGAAACTAACAACAGGAAAAGGCTTCGTACATCATTTCGGGGAAATCAAACCATTTATAAGAAATTGAAACTTAACTTTTCATAAACGTCACATATACATATTATTCTAAAATAGATACACATTTGTATAGCAAAAATGGTGGACAGCAAGCTAAAATATCCCTACAGTTGCTCTACATAAAGATGGCCTAGGCTATAAGAAGATTGCCAAGACCCTGAAACTGAGCTGCAGCACAGTGGCCAAGACTGTACAGCGGTTTAACAGGACAGGTTCCACTCAGAACAGGCCTCTCCATGGTCGACCAAAGAAGTTGAGGTCACGTGCTCAGAGTCATATCCAGAGGTTGTCATTGAAAAATAGACGTATGAGTGCTGCCGGCATTGCTGCAGAGGTTGAAGGGGTGGGGGGTCAGCCTGTCAGTGCTCAGACCATACGCCGCACACTGCATCAAATTGAAGCTTCTTCTAAAGATGGTGCACAAGAAAGTCCGCAAACAGTTTGCTGAAGACAAGCAGACTAAGGACATGGATTACTGGAACCATGTCCTGTGGTCTGATGAGACCAAGATAAACTTATTTTGTTCAGATGGTGACAAGCTTATGTGGCGGCAACCAGGTGAGGAGGACAAAGACAAGTGTGTCTTGTCTACAGTCAAGCATGGTGGTGGGAGTGTCATGGTCTGGAACTGCATGAGTGCTGCTGGCACTGGGGAGCTACAGTTCATTGAGGGAACCATGAATGCCAACATGTACTGTGACATACTGAAGCAGAGCACGATCCCCTCCCTTCAGAGACTGGACCGCAGGGCAGTATTCCAACATGATAACGACCCCAAACACACCTCCAAGACGACCACTGCCTTACCTGAGGGTAAAGGTGATGGACTGGCCAAGCATGTCTCCAGACCTAAACCCTATTGAGCATCTGTGGGACATCCTCAAACGGAAGGTGGAGGAGCGCAAGGTCTCCAACATCCACCAGCTCCGTGATGTCATCATGGAGGAGGGGAAGAGGACTCCAGTGGCAACCTGTGAAGCTCTGGTGACCTCCATGCCCAAGAGGGTGAAGGCAGTGCTGGAAAATAATGGTGGCCACAGAAAATATTGAC
Source organism: Lithobates septentrionalis (assembly GCA_037952835.1). NCBI lineage: Eukaryota > Metazoa > Chordata > Amphibia > Anura > Ranidae > Lithobates > Lithobates septentrionalis. Next base: position 700,234 of record JBBDGP010002012.1, read on the forward strand.
ACTTTGGGCCCAATTTGGACATTTTCACTTAGGGGTGTACTCACTTTTGTTGCCAGCGGTTTAGACATTAATGGCTGTGTGTTGAGTTATTTTGAGGGGACAGCAAATTTACACTGTTATACAAGCTGTACACTCACTACTTTACATTGTAGCAAAGTGTCATTTCTTCAGTGTTGTCACATGAAAAGATAGAAGAAAATATTTACAAAAATGTGAGGGGCGTACTCACTTTTGTGAGATACTGTATATAAAAAAAACCTACACTTTATGAAACGTGACAAGGGTTAAAGAAGAAGCAAATTATTTCTAATCGGAATAATGTCCTCTGCACTCGAAGCATCAACATTGTCATGAGAGCAGATGGCAGCCGGCATTGATGTAATGAAATATGACATAAAGTGATGTAGGCCGTCAGGAATGCTTAACGCGGGGACTATGACGAGGCGAGAAAGTGACGGGAACTTCATTTCGAAGACCCAGTCCGACCGCTGGTGATTACCGTTAATTGGAAGTTGCGTTATTAATAAAAAGGTCTTTAAATGCAGAATTCTCTTACTACATGTAGATCACCCGGCTATCAATCGTTTCTTCTATGTAGGGAACTCTGCAATTGCAAACCAACATTTTTTTTTTTTTTAAGCTACTGGGCTTCATTATAAAAAAAAAATAAAAATGGATATCTTGCCATTATTTCAATTTTTTTTTGCCTTGGGAAATATCTGCTTTGGCAGTTTTGCCTATTTACTAAGCTTCTACGGACAGCATTTTGTGTTTTAGGCAATTTTTCTAAAATTATATCTGATCATTTACTGTGCAGTAAACCAGGTGCAGGCCTTCGTTGTCAACAGGGGGAAACTGGAGGAGGAATTTGACTCAATGCCATGTGGTGTTCTTTTACTATTGCTTTATTTAGCCACTTTTTTCATTAATCTGTCCACCTTTTTATTATTATTTTTTTTATTTGCATGCTACAAACTATTTTTTAAATTTGCCCCCTATCCTCTTGTTACAAAAAAAACCCCAAAACCTTCTCAATTCTTGTTGCATCTCCATCTGTGGCCCAAAGCCAGTCCTCTTCAGGGGCGGACTGACCATTCGGGCACTCGGGCACTGCCCGAGGGCCCCATGCCACTAAGGGGCCCCATCAGGGTTGCCAACCTCAATAAAACCAGGGACAGTATGTAAAAATCTATGTTTTTTTTAAAATCCCAAGATTGTAGCTGCCCCGCCTCTCCAGTACCTTTTCAGTGTGTGTATGTGTATTCTGTGTGTGTATACTGTGTGTGTATATTGTGTGCTGTGTGTGCATACTGTATGTGTGTGTATACTGTGTGGCCCCATAATCTATTGCCTGGGGGCCCCATAATCTCCTATTGCCCAGGGGCTCCATGAGTTGTCAGTCCGCCCCTGGTCCTCTTCCATTGTCATTCAACCCATTCCTTGTGCATCCATCAAGAGACTACCCTCTGGTTGTCCATCAACGAGCTGCCTCGGGCTTGCAGGGATTTGAACCAGTAGTGTCACGTTCAGGGGTCAGGCTCGGAGACCAGTAGCAAAAGCAGTAGAGGAGTTCCTCCCACCGACCAGCAGGATAAGAATATAATGGACTGTGCTGAAGATATTTAGCCAGTTCTCCTCAACGTGTTTCGTGGTTCCACCACTTCTTCAGGAGCGTCTGATAGAATAAATTATCTGCAAGAGACAGTAAATATAACAGAATACACATAACAGTATGTTGTAAAAATTCTTGTTATTACTTTTAAATTCAAAGAGTTATGTCTTATAACCAATGAGAAAAGTCAGCTTACCCGACAAAGCCCAAATGGACCAGCAGATAGGATAGCACCAAGGGTCAGTTCCCCGTAAAGCAGGCAGAGATTTTCAAAACCCTTTGATGGGACATGTGACTGGCGGTGAGCCATACCTTGCCAGGGGAACTGACCCTTGGTGCTATCCTATGTGCTGGTCTATTTGGGCACGCCAGGTAAGCTGACTTTTCTCATTGTGAGATATACGCTATATTACCAAAAGTAAGGGACGCCTGCCTTTACATCGGGGTTCTCAAACTGGCGGCCCTCCAGCTGTTGTCAAACTGCAAGTCCCATCGTGCCTCTGCCTGTGGGAGTCAAGCTTGTAACTGTCAGCCTTGCAATGCCTCATGGGACTTGCAGTTTCGTAACAGCTGGAGGGCCACCAGTTTGAGACCCCTGCTTTACACGCACATGAACTTTAATGGTAGTCTTAGTCCGTAGGGTTCAATATTGAGTTGGCCCACCCTTTGCAGCTGTAACAGCTTCAACTCTTCTGGGGAGGCCGTCCTCAAGATTTAGGAGTGTGTCTATGGGAATGTTTGACCATTCTTCCAGAAGAGCCTTTGTGAGGTCAGGCACTGATGTTGGACGAGAAGGCCTGTCTCACAGTCTCAGCTCTAATTCATCCCAAATGTGTTCTTTTCTGTTGAGGTTAGGACTCTGTGCTGGCCAGTCAAGTTCCTCCAACCCAAACTTGCTCATCCATGTCTTTATGAACTTTTCTTTGTGCCCTGGTGTCACGTACCTGGTAGGTGGAGCCCGGAATGCAGAGAACGGCCTCTTGTATGCCTCCGACTTAAGAACCCCTGAAGGTGTGAACAGGGACTCGAAAGTACAGAGGGGCACAAGTGCCTGACTGGAACACTGAAGTAGAAGGCAGGATCCTGTAGTCAGCAGGGAGGTGCACCGTAGTCCTGTAGCAGGTTGCAGACAGCAGGGAGGTGCACTGTAGTACTGTAGCAGGGTGCAGGTAACAGGGAGGTGCACTGTAGTCCTGTAGCAGGTTGCAGACAGCAGGGAGGTGCACTGTAGTACTGTAGCAGGATGTGGATAGCAGGGAGGTGCACTGAAGTCCTGTAGCAGGTTGCAGACAGCAGGGAGGTGCACTGTAGTACTGTAGCAGGATGCGGATAGCAGGGAGGTGCACTGTAGTCCTGTAGCAGGTTGCAGACAGCAGGGAGGTGCACTGTAATACTGTAGCAGGATGCAGATAGCAGGGAGGTGCACTGTAGTCCTGTAGCAGGTTGCAGACAGCAGGGAGGTGCAGACAAGCCGGGTCAAGGTACTGGCGGGCAGATCAGGTACAGAAGGGCAAACCAAGAGAATAGTCAGAGTCCAAGCCAAGATCGGGGCGGGCAGCAAGCAGGTAAGTCAGGAACAAGCCAAGTAGGTACTGGATACAGGAAAACTGGTAACAAGGTAGCAGGGGTCTCATGAAACACTGTAGACCGGACAGCAAGGCAGCATTGGAACAGTCTTCTTTAAATAGCCTAACTTTGGCGCCAAGTGGCGCTATTGGCGCTATTGCGCATGCGCGTACGTCCGTTAGCGCTATTAGCGCTATTGGCGCTATTGCGCGAGCGCCGGATGGCGCTTTTATGCACAGGCATTCGTTTAACCCTCAATCTGCTGGGATAACTGCAAGAGGGCTTTTCCTGACACCTGGTCCAAATCATTTGGTGGAGGGGGGGATTATGGTTGTTTTTCAGGGGTTGGGCTTGGCCCCTTATTTCCAGTGAAGGAAACTCTTAAGGCGTCAGCATACCAAGACATTTTGGGCAATTTCATGCTCCCAACTTTGTGGGAACAGTTTGGCGATGGCCACTTTCTTTTCCAACATGACTGCCCACCAGTGCACAAAGTTATATACTGGTGTAACATCTATGGTGGTACCATTAAAGTCTACATCCCTCCAATCAATTTTCTTCTCTATACAGCAGGATAAATACATAAGCAAGTTGATCCAGGGACCTTGGGTCCGATCGCCTCTGGGGGTCAGGAAGGAATTTTTTCCTCTGCTGCAGCAATTGGCTAGCTCAGCTAGGGGTTTTTCGCCTTCCTCTGGATCAACGGGAGGGCGGTAGGCCTACGTGGCCCTCAGGGCCGATACTACCACTAGGCAAACTAGGCGGCCGCCAAGGGCGCCCTGCTGCCTAGGGGGCACCCGGCCACTGGTTTTCCTACTCTCTTCTCTCTGCAGCAAGCAACTAAGTCTCAGCATCAGCAGGCAGCCGCAGCTCTGTTCACACATAGAGTCAGAGGTGCGGCAGTGGTGAAAGACTGTGTCTGTGACCCGATTCCCGCAGCAAGCAAACATTCATTGATGGGCACTGGTAGGCTGCATTGAAGGGTGCTGGTAGGCTGCATTTGATAGGTGCTGGTGAGGCTACATTTGATAGGTGCTGGTGAGGCTACATTTGATGGGCGCTGGTGAGGTTACATTTGATGGGCGCTGGTGAGCCTGCATTTGATGGGCGCTGGTGAGGCTACATTTGATGGGCGCTGGTGAGGCTACATTTGATGGGCGCTGGTGAGGCTACATTTGATGGGCGCTGGTGAGGCTACATTTGATGGGCGCTGGTGAGGCTTCATTTGATGGGCGCTGGTGAGGCTGCATTTGATGGGCACTGGTGAGACTATATTTGATGGGCGCTGGGGAGGCTGCATTTGATGGGTGCTGGTGAGGCTGCATTTGATGGGCGCTTTATTAAAAAGGTGGGATTTACATGGGCAGGGAAAGGGGGGGGGAGTGAGCTGGGGGGGCGGCAAAATGAGGGGTTCGCCTAGGGTGTCACAAATCCTTGCACCAGCCCTGGTGGCCCTCCTCCACCACCACCAAGAGTTCCATTCGCACCATCATCAACGCCACCCCTGAAGCAGCGGCATCCTTCAGACCATCATCTTCTCAGCAACAGAAGCAGTGGCACCCTTCAGGACCACCATCTTCTCAGCAACCTCACCATCGCCACATCAGTATCATCACCACATCATCCAACCTTCAGCATTTTTCTCGCCATGTGCAACTTCAAATACTCAGCGGACGCTCTCCACAGGCTAAGAAATACAACCTCAACATTACCAACTTCCATTCAAAAAATACTACAGAAAAAACAATTACTAAGGACCAACCTACAATCAACAATCAAATATAGGAAGACAACAATTCAACCACAACAATTAGCATGCGCTCTGATCAACACCAGAAGTACACAACTTCATCACCCAAAACAACATAGATTGCCTCTTCATCACAGAAAGCTGGCTAACCCCCGACTGCAACGCCATCCTAACCGAATTAGTGCCTGAGAACTACAGGATCCTAACTGAACACAGAATTGGAAAAAAAGGAGGAGGCCTAGCAGTGATCTTCAAATCCCACCTCGCGCTCATCAAACCAACTGTACAGAACTCAGTGCCTTTCATGGAGACACTCACCCTACATCTTCAAACAACACCCCAAGACACCATTCACATATTACTATGTTACAGACCACCAGGACCGAAGAGCAATCTCCTTACACCCTTCACGGAATTCATGTCAACTCACACCCTGAAAACCAAAAACTTTTTGGCACTTGGAGATTTCAACCTCTGGGCAAACTCCACCCAAGACCCCATCGCCACCGCCTGCATTAACCAACTGGAAGAACTAGGTCTTCAGCAACTGATAAATGCTCCTACACATGGTTCAGGACACATTCTGGACCTCATCTTCAAACAAAATATGGACGTCAACATATTCGACAACCTACCGCTACCATGGACGGATCACCACGCTAACAAATTTAAAATCACTACCAGCACCACCCTCCAAGAACGGAAACATGCAATAACAACACGCTGGACAAGATCTCAGAAGAAACTACACTCTGAACTCTTCAAAACCACATTATCAAATAAAATAGCAATGCTAAACTTAAACCATTCAACGGAACAAACACTCTAACCTCCTCCTTATTGCCAAACCCCGCTACAAAACAAAGGGAGAATGAAGATTCGCAGTCCAAGGACCACGGCTACGGAACACTCTACCTACTCACATCCGCATGGAAGAAAACCATCAGGCCTTCAGAAAAAAACTCAAGACCTTCCTCTTCTAAGAAGCTGGACAACACAGGACGGATCCAGCGCCTTGAGGCGATTCAGTTCGCATTTGCAGTGCTATACAAATCTTTCATTCATTCATTCAAGGGGGGAGGGAGAGAGAGTGAGGAGAGAGATACAAAAGGAGAGAAAAGAGGAGAGAGGGGAGGAGGGAGAGAGAGGGGAGCTAGAGTGAGGGAGAGAGAGAGGGGGGGGGGGCGAGAGAGGAGAGAGAGGAGAGAAAGAGAGAGAGAGAGAGGAGAGAGGTACAAAAGGAACAAAAGGAGAAAAAATGAGAAAAGAAGAGAGAGGAGAGGAGAGAGAGGTACAAAAGGAGAAGAGAGAGAAAGAAGAGGAGAGGAGGAGAGGGAGAAGGGGACAGGAGAGAGAAAAGAGGAGAGAGAGGGAGAGAGAGGAGAAGGAGAAGAGGACAGGAGAGAGAGAAGAGGAGAGAGAGAAGAGGACAGGAGAGAGAGAAGAGGAGAGAGAGGAGAGAGAGAAGAGGACAGGAGATAGAAAAGGGGAGAGAGAGGAGATGAGAGGTACAAAAGGAGAGAAGAGAGGAGAGGAGAGGAGAGAGAGGTACAAAAGGAGAGGAGAGAGAAAGAAGAGAAGAGGAGAGGAGAGAGAGGAGGAGAGTGAGAAGAGGACAGTAGAGAGAAAAGAGGAGAGAGAGGGAGAGAGGACAGGGGAATAGAGGAGAGGGAGAGAGAGAGGAGAGGAAAAGGAGCAAGAAACATAAAAGGTTCAGAGTTAGAAAGGAAAGCAAAGAAAAATTAGGAAGGTTGAGGGAAGAAAGGAAAAGAGCAGAGAGTGAGTGAGGAAGATAAAAGGTGGAAGGGGAATGAAATGAAGGAATGGAGTGATAAAGGTATGGGAGGACAGTACAAAAAGGACGAGACGTGATAGTAAAGAGAAAAGAAGAGAGGAAGGGAGAAAAAAATGGAAAAGAAAAGGAGCAAAGGAGAGAGAATGGTAGGTGAGCAACAGAAAAAGAAGAAAGGGAGAGAGGAAGGTCAGGGGAAGAAAGGAAAGTAGAAGGAAAATGGTAGAGATGAAGGTGTGGGGGAGAATTCAAAGGAAAAGGGAAATAGGAAAGAAGAAGGTAAGAGGAAGGAAGGAAATAAAAAATAAAAGGTAGAGGAGGAGGTAAAAGGGAAGAAAGTAAAGCAGAGGAAAGGAGAGCAGAATAGAAAAAGGGAGAGAAAAGGTAAGAAGAAAAGAAAGAAAAAGGAGCAAGGTAGTGTGAAAGGTATAGGGAAGAAAGGAAAGGAAACGGGGAAGAAGAATTTAGAGGGAAGAACGTTAAAGGAGGACGAGAGGAATGTATCCCCTTACCTTTCTCTCTTCCTCCTTTACCTTTCTTTTCTCTAACTTCTTCTTCCCCTTTTCCTTTCCTTTCTTCCCTATATACTACCTTGCTCTTTGTTTTTTTTCTTTTCTTCCTACCTAGAAAAAGAAAAGGATCAGGGAGAGAGAAAGGAAGGGTAATAATGGAAAACAAAAGAGAGGAAGGGAGGGGAAGAAAGAGGGGAAAAGAGGGGAAGAAAGAAAAGGAAATAAAAAGGAGGGCGGTAAAGGGAAGAAGAAATGGAAAGAAAGAAAATCCCCATCGCCACCAACATGTACTGTGGTGGCAGTAAAAGGGTTAAAAAAAGAAAGAAAAGAAGAAAAGAGAAAAAAGAAAAAACGGTTGCAGCCACCACATCTGATCTATATTACATTTCTGCTTTTGGGTTTAATGGCGCTTTATAACAAGCCTCCTCCAATGTTTGATGTTGGCACACTTGTAAAGCTTCCTAAAAGCCTTGGCATTTATTATTTGATTTGTTGACTCATTTGTTTTAGAAACAAAGTATCTTAACAGGAAATTATTTTACCTTCTTGTCGGCGTGTGCATCATAATATGACCCAGCGCTGTGTCTTTGTTTCATAATTTTTATTATTTTAAAACATTTGGCAGAAGTTTTGGAACACCAAGTTCCGCGAACGGCGGTAAATTGACACCTCGGTATTCTGATAATAGTTATCAAAGCCTGTTTTGTTACTGTCCCTGTAATTTTTTATAAGAGTTGCGGAGAGGCACAGCGCTCGTGTTTTGTGATAAAATTGTTGGTGGAGGTGGAGGTGGAAGTCGGGTACAAGGACAGAATTTCTGAGTGCTTTAAATGGCTTTATATATAAATAAAAGGTTAAATGGAAGAGACTTTTATCCGTTTGCTGTTTTAACCGCAACATTAGGGGATGCACAAAAAATACAGATTTTTAGGTGGTGATTGGTAGAGAGATGAGGGGTAGCCAACATTTCTGGGAGAAGTAGACCTAAAGGTGTGAGGGCTGCAAATGACTAAGTAAAGAAATTTGTGAAACGCGTCGACCATGCTTCCCTCTGTGCTGTGGCTATAATCGTTTCTCGATGTTGGATGTTTTTACACAATAAAGGTTCTATCCTTATCTTTTGGAGTGCGGTCATTTGTTTTGTCTCCTGAATTACCTGCCCAGATGACGGACTGGACCTGCACCCGTCTGCTAAGGAGAACACCATCATCACCTGGAGCCGTGTGACCTGCTGCTTGTTGCTTTGAGGGCTACAAAGCCAAGAAAGTAAGGGAAGTAGAGAATGAAGAGAGGGGCCTTAAAAAAAAGGAGAGGAGGAGGCAAAGGATGAAGGTAGCCAGGTGACAGGGGAGAGGGAGGGGAGAGGAGGAGGGGAACAGGGAATAAAGGAGAGGAAATGGAAAGAAAGAAGAGGCAAGGGAAAGAAAGGAGGGGACAAGAAAGGGGGTAAAGGGGAAGAGAGGAGAGGAAAAAGGAAACAAAAGGAGAGGAAAGGGGTATAAAGGGGAAGAGAGGGAAGGAGAGGAGAGGGAGTGGGAGAGGGACATAAAGGGGAAGAGAGGGGAGGAGGGGGGTAAAGGGGAAGAGAGGAGAGGAGGGGGGTAAAGGGGAAGAGAGGAGGTGGGGTAAAGGGAAAGAAAGGAGAGGAAAGGGGTATAAAGGGGAAGAGAGGAGAGGAGGGGGGTTAAAGGGAAAGAGAGGACGGGGGTAAAGGGGAAGAGAGGAGAGGAAAAAATGAAAGAAAGAAATAAGAGGAAAAGGAAAGAAAGGAGAGGAAAGGGGGATAAAAAAGGAAGAGAGGGAAAGAAAAGGACAGGGATATAAAGGGGAAGAAAGGTGATGGGATAAAGGGGAAGAGAGGAGAGGAGGGGGGATAAAGGGGAAGAGAGGAGAGGAAAGGGGAAGAAAGAGGAGAGGGAAGAGGGATAAAGGGCAAGAGAGAGGAGGAGAGGAGAGGGAGAGGATATAAAGAGGAAGAGAGGAGGGGGGGAGTGGAGAGGAAATGAAGAAGAGGAAAAGGAAAGAAAGGAGAGAAAAGGGGGATAAAAAGGAAGAGAGAGAAAGAAAATGAGATGGAGATAAAGGGGAAGAGAGGAGAGGAAATGAAAGGGAAAGAAAGAAGAGGAGAGGAAAGAGGGATGAAGGGGAAGAGAGGGGAGGAGAGGAGAGGGAGAGGAGCTAAGAATAGGAAAGGGAAAGAAAGGAGAGGAGAGGGGAGGAGGATAAAGGAGAAGATAGGGGAAAGAAACAGAGGAAAGAAGTGAGAAAGGTAGGGGAAGATGGTGAGAATAATACAAAAACTGCGGTGAAAGAAAAGTAAGGAAAAAGAGAAAAGGAGAGGAACATAGGAAAAAAGAAAAGGAGGTAGGGATGGAGAACAGTAGGGGAAGCAAAAGAAGATGAAGAAGAGAGAGGAAAAGGTGTGTGTTTGTAAGCAAAAAGGAGGAAGGGAAAGAGAAATGTAGGGGGAGCAATGGAAAAAGAAGAGAGTGAGAGAGGAACATAGGTTGGACTTGATGGACTTGTGTCTTTTTTCAACCTCACCTACTATGTAACTATGTAAGAAGGGGAAGTAAATAAAAAGGAGGGGGGGGGGGTAGAGGGAGGAAATGGAAAGCAAAAATAGAAAAGAAAGGAAGAGGTAAGCAGCAAGGGAGTGTGGTGGGTATTGGGAAGAATAGGAAATAAAATGAGGATGGAGTGAGCAAGGTAGGAGGGAAAGGAAGAGAAAAGGAAAATGGAGAGGGAACAATGGTGGAAGGAAAGAAAGAAAAAGAGAGAGGGAGGTAGTGAAAAAAAGAAGGAAAAGCAGAAAAAGGACGAGGAATAAAGAGGAAGGGGGGGGGGCAAAAGAAAAGGAGGAACAGAGAGAAAGAGAGGTGGAAGAAAGGGGAGTAAAAGGAAAAAAGAGAGAGGAAGATAGAGTAGAGTAGGAAGCTAAAGGTAAAAAAAAAGTAGGGGAGGAAAGCAAGGAAAACAAAAAAGAAGAATAGTGAAAGCAAAGGTAAGGGGGAGAATGTAAAGGAAAGTACAGTAGATGAAAAAAGGGCGAGAGGAAGTTGAAAGAAAGAAAATGAAAAGAGGAAGAGCAAGTTAGATGAAAGGTAGGGGAGAAGATAACAAGAAAGGAAAAGGGAGAGAGAACAGTGGTGGAAAAAAAAGAGAGAGGAATGTAGGGGGAAGAAAGGAAGGGAAAAAAAAAGACAAGAAGAATGGTAGAGGAGAAGGTATAGGGAAGACAGTAAAGGAAAGGCGGAAGAGCAATTTAGGGGGAAGAAACAAAGGAGGAGGGTTCGGTGGAAAAAGAAAAGGTAAGTTAGTAAGCAGAGAGGAAGGTGGGGATAAGAAACGAAAAGGAATCAGGAAAGATGAACAAAGGAAATAAAGAAAATGAAAGGAAACTGAGGTATACAAGAGAAGAAGAAAAGAGAAGAGAAAAGAAAAAAGTAGAGAAGAGAAAGAAAAGAAGAAAAAAGAAATGAAAAGACTTGGTTCCTCTGCAATCCCTCCGCTGCACACATATCATGTTTTTTTTTTTTTAAGGAAAGGAAAAGGGAAAAAATAAACAAGAGGAGAGGAGGTATCTGTTATTTAAAATATAAATAATTAATTATTGATTTTTTAATGAATTATTGATTTCTTTTTCATGGTTAATATTGTAGGCAAATATTTGAGGGGGAGCCGGTATGCCAAGTAGACCTACATTAGGTGGTAAGACCTCTCATTGAAGGAAGGAAAGAGGGAAGGAAAAGGAAGACGGTACGAAGGATGGCGAAGCTCCTGTTCTTCTGTTTTTGCACAAATATTTTTGTCGGTAATATTTACAAGTGACTTGTAAAGCTGTTACACTGTAATGGATGAACCTCCAGATTCTCCATCTGTGGGCCGACTCATTGATAAATCTGCTCCTTCATTTGCATCTAATCAAGAAATCTCGTATTAGAAAATTAAAGGATGAGAACCGCGGTGGAGATTTGGTGATTAATCTCCCCCCGTGTAGCGCAGAAGAGAAGAAAGTTTTTTTCCCCTAAAAACAGAGAAGACGTTTTTGCGGTGCGCTCGACATGAATCATTGGCAGCCGTGGCATTTTACCATCTGGTGGGTGAAATTATCACCGTAAATCACGTCTGGGGTGATGAGGAACGTAGAGCGGCAATGAACAAACACTGCATTTACTGAAGCTTCACAGGAAAACAAAGCTATTTGTTAAAAGATTTTTCCAACATTAACATTCCCTCAATATGACAAAGTCTGGCAGAGGATCGGGGCTCCTCAGACGGGGCGAGAGGCCTTCTAATAGTGCCGAAAGTTTGTAGGCAGAAAGACACACCCCAGCCACACTGCAGAGCTGAACTTCAGAGGAGACCACAAAGAGCTTCAGAGGCCAGGTTTTCATAATATTATCAACTTAGACTCCACATAAAATTAGGGAATCAAAAGCTATCTTACTGTAACCCCTTGTTTACCAAGGTACATTTATAAAATGTCCATTTCCCAATCCCAATGAAACAAAGGTTCCTGAAAGCAATGTGTATTACACCACTTCCGGGTTTAGAGCTGCTATTCACCAGCTAATGTATTTGGAGATGCAGCTAATCAAGCACAGTCTTAGGGTATATATATATATATATATATATATATATATATATATATATATATATATATATATATATATATATATATATATATATATATATATACACACACACACACACACATATATATATATATACACACACACATATATATATATATATATATATATATATATATATATATATATATATATATATATATATATACCCTAATGCCGTGTACACACGATCGGGATTTTGGTCGGAAAAAGGTATGATGGCTTTTCCGACGGGATTCCGCTCAAGCTTGTCTTGCATACACACGGTCACACCAAATTCCAGCCGTGACGTACAACACGTATGAAGGGACTAGAAAAAGGAAGTTCAATAGCCAGTGCGCCACCCTTTGGGCTCCTTCTGCTAATCTCGTGTTTATCTCGTGTTAGTAGAAGTTTGGCGAGAGACGATTTGCGCCTTTCAGCTTTCGTGCTTTTCAGTCTGTTACTGCTCTTCAGTTTGTGCGTGTGGGTTTGTAACTGTTTTTCAGTGCGTGTAGTCAGTTCGCATCTGTTTTTCAGTGCGTTGTTGTCCGCTTGTTTCGGATTTTCAGCTCGCTCTTCACAGGCTTAGCTGTTCCTCAGTGCGTTCTGTTAAGTTCGTTCTGACCAGCCGACCGTTTTGAAGCCATGTTGCGGTTACGTCCTCGTCGTAGAGTTCGTGCTGTGAGGGGGCTTAGTGTTGGGGTTCTTACTTTGACCCAAGCCCAGTCCATGAACAGGGTGGGGAGGAGTTCATGGAACAAGAATTGGTTGCTCCAGTGCGACCAATTCTCTCACATGCCTTTGTTGCGGGAGATCCAGGAGAATAATCCTGATGATTTCAGGAATTATCTCAGGATGACAGACCCCATTTTTCACCGTCTGTTGGCTTTGCTGACCCCTTATATTATGAAGCAGGACACCTGCATAAGGCAAGCCATCACTCCGGAGCAGAGGCTAGTCACCATGTTGCGGTACTTGGTGACAAGGAGAAGTCTACAGGACCTCAAATTCTTGACAGACATCTCCCCCCAGGCTCTGGGGATCATTATTCCAGAGACCTGTTCTGCCATCATTCAGGTCCTGCAGAAGGACTATATTAGGGTAAGTTTTCTCCTTTAACATCACATTCTATGTATTTAATGTATGCTAATGTTATGTATTTCTTTCATCATTCCCTAATTACCATGATTGTAATATTGCTATATATGTCCTCTTTATCCTCATGCATGCTGGATTTTTTTAATGCTCCTTTTTTGTCCTTCATGCATATTTGCCTTCACTAACCTCCCAAGCATGCTATCCTGGGCCCATATACACCTAGCCTAGTCTTTTAACAATGTATTTTGTCAGCTATATTGTAGTGCTTTACCCTAAACACCCCCTAAAATGTGTACAAATGTTATTTGTGTCCTTAACCACTTGCCGACCGCCTCACGCCTATATACGTGAGCAGAGCGGCACGGGCAGGCAAAATCACGTACCTGAAACGTGATTGCCTTCCCGCGGGTGGGGGGTCCGATCGGACCCCCCCCCGGTGCCAGCTGCGGTCGGCATTTGGTTGGGAGCGATGAGAGACGAGGGGGAGACCATCCGATCGTGGCCCCCCCCTCGCGATCGCTCCCAGCCACTGACAAACATCCCCTGCCTCTGTATAGTACACAGAGGCAGAGGATGTGATGTCATCTCTCCTCGGCTGTCAGTTTCCGTTCCAGCGCCGAGGAGAGATGACATGTAAGTAAGTGCACAACACAAACACACACAGTAGAACATGCCAGGCATACATTACACCCCCGATCCCCCCCCGATCGCCCCCCGATCCCCCCCCAATCACCCCCCCCCTGTCACAAACTGACACCAAGCAGGTTTTTTTTTTTTTTTTTTTTTTTTTTTCCTGATTACTGCATAGTGTCAGTTTGTGACAGTTAGCAGTGTTAGGACAGTTACTGTAACCCCCCTGTAGGTCTAGGGTACCCCCCTTACCCCCCCTAATAAAGTTTTAACCCCTTGATCACCCCCCCTCACCAGTGTCGCTAAGAGATCATTTTTCTGATCGCTGTATTAGTGTCGCTGGTGACGGTAGTTAGGGACGTAAATATTTAGGTTCGCCGTCAGTGTTTTATAGCGACAGGGACCCCCATATACTATCTAATAAATGTTTTAACCCCTTGATTGCCCCCTAGTTAACCCTTTCACCACTGATCACCGTATAACCGTTACGGGTGACGCTGGTTAGTTCGTTTATTTTTTATAGTGTCAGGGCACCCGCCGTTTATTACCGAATAAAGGTTTAGCCCCCTAATCGCCCGGCGGTGATATGCGTCGCCCCAGGCAGCGTCAGATTAGCGCCAGTACCCCCCCTAATAAAGTTTTAACCCCTTGATCACCCCCTGTCGCCAGTGTCGCTAAGCGATCATTTTTCTGATCGCTGTATTAGTGTCACTGGTGACGCTAGTTAGGGACGTAAATATTTAGGTTCGCCGTCAGTGTTTTATAGCGACAGGGACCCCCATATACTATCTAATAAATGTTTTAACCCCTTGATTGCCCCCTAGTTAACCCTTTCACCACTGATCACCGTATAACTGTTACGGGTGACGCTGGTTAGTTAGTTTATTTTTTATAGTGTCAGGGCACCCGCCGTTTATTACCGAATAAAGGTTTAGCCCCCTGATCGCCCGGCGGTGATATGCGTTGCCCCAGGCAGCGTCAGATTAGCGCCAGTACCGCGAACACCCACGCACGCACCGTACACGCACCATACACCTCCCTTAGTGGTATAGTATCTGATCGGATCAATATCTGATCCGATCAGATCTATACTAGCGTCCCCAGCAGTTTAGGGTTCCCAAAAACGCAGTGTTAGCGGGATCAGCCCAGATACCTGCTAGCACCTGCGTTTTGCCCCTCCGCCCAGGCGAGCCCAGCCCACCCAAGTGCAGTATCGATCGATCACTGTCACTTACAAAACACTAAACGCATAACTGCAGCGTTCGCAGAGTCAGGCCTGATCCCTGCGATCGCTAACAGTTTTTTTGGTAGCATTTTGGTGAACTGGCAAGCACCAGCCCCAGGCAGCGTCAGATTAGCGCCAGTACCGCTAACACCCACGCACGCAGCATACGCCTCCCTTAGTGGTATAGTATCTGAACAGATCAATATCTGATCCGATCAGATCTATACTAGCGTCCCCAGCAGTTTAGGGTTCCCAAAAACGCAGTGTTAGCGGGATCAGCCCAGATACCTGCTAGCACCTGCGTTTTGCCCCTCCGCCCGGCCCGGCCCAGCCCACCCAAGTGCAGTATCGATCGATCACTGTCACCCCGGTCGTAGTCAAACCAGCACTGCAGTAACACTTGGTGACGTGGCGAGTCCCATAAGTGCAGTTCAAGCTGGTGAGGTGGCAAGCACAAGTAGTGTCCCGCTGCCACCAAAAAGACAAACACAGGCCCGTCATGCCCATAGTGCCCTTCCTGCTGCATTCGCCAATCCTAATTGGGAACCCACCGCTTCTGCAGCGCCCGTACTTCCCCCATTCACATCCCCAACCAAATGCAGTCGGCTGCATGAGAGGCATTTTCTTTATGTCCTCCCGAGTACCCCTACCCAGCGAACCCCCCAAAAAATATGTTGTGTCTGCAGCAAGCGCGGATATAGCCGTGACACCCGCTATTATTGTCCCTCCTGTCCTGACAATCCTGGTCTTTGCATTGGTGAATGTTTTGAACGCTACCATGCACTAGTTGAGTATTAGCGTAGGGTACAACATTGCACAGACTAGGCACACTTTCACAGGGTCTCCCAAGATGCCATCGCATTTTGAGAGACCCGAACCTGGAACCGGTTACAGTTATTATAGTTAGTTACAAAAAAAAGTGTAAAAAAAAAAAAACACAAACAAAAATATAAAATAAAAATAGTTGTCGTTTTATTGTTCTCTCTCTCTCTATTCTCTCTCTATTGTTCTGCTCTTTTTTACTGTATTCTATTCTGCAATGTTTTATTGTTATTGTTATTGTTATTATGTTTTATCATGTTTGCTTTTCAGGTATGCAATTTTTTTATACCTTACCGTTTACTGTGCTTTATTGTTAACCATTTTTTTGTCTTCAGGTATGCCATTCACGACTTTGAGTGGTTATACCAGAATGATGCCTGCAGGTTTAGGTATCATCTTGGTATCATTCTTTTCAGCCAGCGGTCGGCTTTCATGTAAAAGCAATCCTAGTGGCTAATTAGCCTCTAGACTGCTTTTACAAGCAGTGGGAGGGAATGCCCCCCCCCCCCAACATCTTCCGTGTTTTTCTCTGGCTCTCCTGTCTCAACAGGGAACCTGAAAATGCAGCCGGTGATTCAGCCAGCTGACCATAGAGCTGATCAGAGACCAGAGTGGCTCCAAACATCTCTATGACCTAAGAAACCGGAAGCTACGAGCATTTTATGACGTAGATTTCGCCGGATGTAAACAGCGCCATTGGGAAATTGGGAAAGCATTTTATCACACCGATCTTGGTGTGATCAGATGCTTTGAGGGCAGAGGAGAAATCTAGGGTCTAATAGACCCCAATTTTTGCAAAAAAGAGTACCTGTCACTACCTATTGCTATCATAGGGGATATTTACATTCCCTGAGATAACAATAAAAATGATTTAAAAAAAAAAAAAAATGAAAGGAACAGTTTAAAAATAAGATAAAAAAATAATAATAATAAAGAAAAAAAAAAAAAAAAAAAAAAAAAGCACCCCTGTCCCCCCTGCTCTCGCGCTAAGGTGAACGCAAGCGTTGGTCTGGCGTCAAATGTAAACAGCAATTGCACCATGCATGTGAGGTATCGCCGCGAAGGTCAGATCGAGGGCAGTAATTTTAGCAGTAGACCTCCTCTGTAAATCTAAAGTGGTAACCTGTAAAGGCTTTTAAAGGCTTTTAAAAATGTATTTAGTTTGTCGCCACTGCACGTTTGTGCGCAATTTTAAAGCATGTCATGTTTGGTATCTATGTACTCGGCCTAAGATCATCTTTTTTATCTCATCAAACATTTGGGCAATATAGTGTGTTTTAGTGCATTAAAATGTAAAAAAGTGTGTTTTTTCCCCAAAAAATGCGTTTGAAAAATCGCTGCGCAAATACTGTGTGAAAAAAAAAAATGAAACACCCACCATTTTAATCTGTAGGACATTTGCTTTAAAAAAAATATATAATGTTTGGGGGTTCAAAGTAATTTTCTTGCAAAAAAAAATTATTTTTTTATGTAAACAATAAGTGTCAGAAAGGGCTTTGTCTTCAAGTGGTTAGAAGAGTGGGTGATGTGTGACATAAGCTTCTAGATGTTGTGCATAAAATGCCAGGACAGTTCAAACCCCCCCCAAATGACCCCATTTTGGAAAGTAGACACCCCAAGCTATTTGCTGAGAGTCATGTTGAGTCCATGGAATAATTTATATTGTGACACAAGTTGCGGGAAAGAGACAATTTTTTATTTTTTTTATTTTTTTTTGCGCAAAGTTGTCACTAAATGATATATTGCTCAAACATGCCATGGGAATATGTGAAATTACACCCCAAAATACATTCTGCTGCTTCTCCTGAGTACGGGGATACCACATGTGTGAGACTTTTTGGGAGCCTAGCCGCGTACGGGACCCCGAAAACCAAGCACCGCCTTCAGGCTTTCTAAGGCCGTAAATTTTTGATTTCACTCTTCACCGCCTATCACAGTTTCGGGGGCCATGGAATGCCCAGGTGGCAAAAAAAAACCCCAAATGACCCCATTTTGGAAAGTAGACACCCCAAGCTATTTGATGAGAGGTATAGTGAGTATTTTGCAGACCTCACTTTTTGTCACAAAGTTTTGAAAATTGAAAAAAGAAAAAAAAAATTTTTTTTTCTCGTCTTTCTTTATTTTCAAAAACAAATGAGAGCTGCAAAATACTCACCATGCCTCTCAGCAAATAGCTTGGGGTGTCTACTTTCCAAAATGGGGTCATTTGGGGGGGGTTTGTGCCACCTGGGCATTCCATGGCCTCCGAAACTGTGATAGGCAGTGAGGAGTAAAATCAAAAATGTACGCCCTTAGAAATCCTGAAGGCAGTGCTTGGTTTTCGGGGTCCCGTACGCGGCTAGGCTCCTAAAAAGTCCCACACATGTGGTATCCCCGTACTCAGGAGAAGCAGCTAAATGTATTTTGGGGTGCAATTCCACATATGCCCATGGCCTGTGTGAGCAATATATCATTTAGTGACAACTTTGTGCAAAAAAAAAAAAAAAAAAAAAAAAATTGTCACTTTCCCGCAACTTGTGTCAAAATATAAAACATTCCATGGACTCAACATGCCTCAAAGCAAATAGCTTGGGGTGTCTACGTTCCAAAATGGGGTCATTTGGGGGGGGTTTATGTCATCTGGGCATTTTATGGCCTTCAAAACCGTGATAGGTAGTGAGGAGTAAAATCAAAAATGTACGCCCTTAGAAATCCTGAAGGCGGTGCTTGGTTTTCGGGGCCCCGTACGCGGCTAGGCTCCCAAAAAGTCCCACACATGTGGTATCCCCGTACTCAGGAGAAGCAGCTAAATGTATTTTGGGGTGCAATTCCACATATGCCCATGGCCTGTGTGAGCAATATATCATTTAGTGACAACTTTTTGTAATTTTTTTTTTTTTTTTTTTTTTTTGTCATTATTCAATCACTTGGGACAAAAAAAATGAATATTCAATGGGCTCAACATGCCTCTCAGCAAATTCCTTGGGGTGTCTACTTTCCAAAATGGGGTCATTTGTGGGGGTTTTGTACTGCCCTGCCATTTTAGCACCTCAAGAATCGACATAGGCAGTCATAAATTAAAGGCTGTGTAAATTCCAGAAAATGTACCCTAGTTTGTAGACGCTATAACTTTTGCGCAAACCAATAAATATACACTTATTGACATTTTTTTTACCAAAGACATGTGGCCGAATACATTTTGGCCTAAATGTATGACTAAAATTGAGTTTATTGGATTTTTTTTAGAACAAAAAGTAGAAAATATCATTTTTTTTCAAAATTTTCGGTCTTTTTCCGTGTATAGCGCAAAAAATAAAAACGGCAGAGGTGATCAAATACCATCAAAAGAAAGCTCTATTTGTGGGAAGAAAAGGACGCAAATTTCGTTTGGGTACAGCATTGCATGACCGCGCAATTAGCAGTTAAAGCGACGCAGTGCCGAATTGTAAAAAGTGCTCTGGTCAGGAAGGGGGTAAATCCTTCCGGGGCTGAAGTGGTTAAATTCAGGCAGAGTGCCAGAAGCTTTTTTTGGGGGGGCCCCAAATCATCTGTAGCCCCCCCCCAACTGCTAAGTCAACCGATTGTCTATCTGCTGACTTTGCCAAACCCATACACACCTTACCTACCTCTTTTGTGGTCAGATTTATGGATGAATTCACCAAAGCATGTAGTGCAAGGGCCTGCCTGAATACTTTCAACTGGTACTGTTTAAAGTTTTGTTCTCCTATTATCTTGATAGGTAATTTCAGAATGTAAAAATGTGCTTCTATTTGTACAGTATGTATTTATATTTTAGTATTATGACACTTCTCACCTGTCCAGTGGGCTGTAAATAGTGTAAGTAAGGAGCGGCTGGCCAAAGTAACACACATTATTTATGCATTCAGCTCTCAATGAAGTGGAGAGGGTTACCTGTCCAAAACATCCCCCCCCTTAAATTTTTTTACAATGGGCCATAAGAGGGGGGGGGGGGGGATCTGAGAATCTGATAAGTGGACCTTATACTTTTGTCTTTAAATACTCCTTAAAATAAAAGTTATACTGATTTTGCCCAAGAATGTTTGTGTCTAATCTGCTTGCAATGTTACAGTCAGGTCCATAAATATTGGGACATTGACACAATTCTAATCTTTTTGGCTCTATACACCACCACAATGGATGTGAAATGAAATGAACAAGATGTGCTTTAACTGCAGACTTTCAGCTTTAATTTGAGGATATTTACATCCAAATCAGGTGAACGGTGTAGGAATTACAACAGTTATTTGTAATTCAGTTGTATATGTGCCTCCCACTTTTTAAGGGACCAAAAGTAATGGGACAATTGGATGCTCAGCTGTTCCACGGCCAGGTGTGTGTTATTCCCTCATTATCCCATTTAGAAGGAGAAGATAAAAGGTCCAGAGTTCATTTCAAGTGTACTATTTGCATTTGGAATCTGTTGCTGTCAACTCTCAGTATGAGATCCAAAGAGCTGTCACTATCAGCAAAGCAAGCCATCATTAGGCTGAAAAAACAAAACAAACCCATCAGAGAACATTAGGTGTGGCCAAATCAACTGTTTGGGGCATCCTTAAAAAGAAAGAACGCACCGGTGAGCTCAGCAACACCAAAAGACCCGGAAGACCACGGAAAGCAACTGTGGTGGATGACCGAAGAATTCTTTCCCTGGTGAAGAAAACACCCTTCACAACAGTTGGCCAGATCAAGAACACTCTCCAGGAGGTAGGTGTATGTGTGTCAAAGTCAACAATCAAGAGAAGACTTCACCAGAGTGAATACAGAGGGTTCACCACAAGATGTAAACCATTGGTGAGCCTCAAAAACAGGAAGGCCAGATTAGAGTTTGCCAAACAACATCTAAAAAAGCCTTCACAGTTCTGGAACAACATCCTATGGACAGATGAGATCAAGATCAACTTGTACCAAAGTGATGGGAAGAGAAGAGTATGGAGAAGGAAAGGAACTGCTCATGATCCAAAGCATACCACCTCATCAGTGAAGCATGGTGGTGGTAGTGTTGTGGCGTGGGCATATATGGCTGCCAATAGAACTGGTTCTCTTGTATTTATTGATGATGTGACTGCTGACAAAAGCAGCAGGATGAATTCTGAAGTGTTTCGGGCAATATTATCTGCTCATATTCAGCAAAATGCTTCAGAACTCATTGGAAGGCGCTTCACAGTGCAGATGGACAATGACCCGAAGCATACTGCAAAAACAACCAAAGAGTTTTTTAAGGGAAAGAAGTGGAATGTTATTCCAATGGCCAAGTCAATCACCTGACCTGAATCCGATTGAGCATGCATTTCACTTGCTGAAGACAAAACTGAAGGGAAAATGCCTCAAGAACAAGCAGGAACTGAAGACAGTTTCAGTAGAGGCCTGACAGAGCATCACCAGGGATGAAACCCAGCGTCTGGTGATGTCTATGCGTTCCAGACTTCAGGCTGTAATTGACTGCAAAGGATTTGCAACCATGTATTAAAAAGTGAAAGTTTGATGGATGATTGTTAATCTGTCCCATTACTTTTGGTCCCTTAAAAAGTGGGAGGCACATATACAAACTGTTGTAATTCCTACACCGTTCACCTGATTTAGATGTAAATACCCTCAAATTAAAGCTGAAAGTCTGCATTTAAAGCACATCTTGTTCGTTTCATTTCAGATCCATTGTGGTGGTGTATAGAGCCAAAAAGATTAGAATTGTGTCGATTACCTAATATTATGGACCTGACTTTATGTGCAAAATTACTAATTGTATTTTTTCTGTTTTGACGCCACAGTTTCCTTCAACACCACAGGAATGGCAGACTGTGGCTTCCCACTTTGCCGACCGTTAGGACTTTCCCAACTGTGGAGGGGCAATTGATGGGAAACACGTCCATATAGTCCCACCACCCCTTTCGGGGCCTTACTATTTTAACTATAAGGGGTTTCATAGTATTGTGTTGATGGTGGTGGTGTTGGTGACATATGAGTTCCTCTATGTGGACATGGGGAAGAATGGCCGGATGTCGGAGTCCGAGTTCTACGGACGTCTCCAGAGTGGTGGCTTGGGATTGCCACCTGGCGAAGAGAACGTGGAAGGACACCCATTTGTTTTTATTGCTGATGAAGCATTTGGTCTGGGGGATCACCTGAGGAGGCCATTCCCCCAGAGGACCCTCACCCCGGAGAAGAGGGTTTTTAACTACCGGCTGGCCAGAGCCCGAAGAGTTGTGGAGAATACCTTTGGGATAATGGGCAGCCTTTTCCACCTATTTCTAAGTGCTATAAATATGGCGGAGTACAAACTGAACCACATAGTATTATCCTGCTGCATACTGCACAACTTTTTAAAAAGAAATGCTCCAAATTATGTTGTCTCAGTTGGGCCTTAGGCCGGACTTCAAGAAACAACAACGACGGCCCTGGAAACTGGTTTTCCTGGCTTGCCTCCCCCAAAGCGCCCCTGAAGTGCGGGAAAAATATGTTGAATATTTTACGGGTAGGGGGGCCATTGCTATGCCAGAAAAATTTTTAATATTTTCTAAATAGAATTAAAAAATGATCTGATAAAATCTTGATTGTGCTTGTGTTTGTTTTAAGCTGTCTCCTAGGTTCTCCTAGTGCACTTGTAGTGCCAAGTGGTTTTTACATTATTAACTAACCCCCATTGTCACTGTAAACACCAAATTAATACATAAGGTGGTTTTGAGCATTGAAAGAAGAAGCCACATATTGTTGAGTATAAAACCTTTTACTCCGTGCACATTCACATGTGCGTTGTAAAACCTTTTGTGTTCAAAAAAACACATCTTGCTTTTTAAAGTTTTACCTTGAAAATTTTAGAAAAGTACATAAACAGGCATGTTTGCAAACATAACATACACAACTCTGGAACTTACAAAGTTCAACATTGAAAAACTGAAGGCAATATCAGACATTATAGTGTCTAAAATGATAGTGTCTAAAATGTCTTCATCTTGCCTTCATCAGATGGGGTGGTCCCCCCTAAAATCCATACCAGACCCTTATCCGAGCACGCAGCCCGGCCGGTCAGGAGAGGGGGTGGGGATGAGCGAGCGCCCCCTCTGAACTGTACCAGACCGCATCCCCTCAACATGGGGGGGTGCTTTGGGGAAGGGGGGCGCCCTGCGGCCCCCCACCCCAAAGCACCTTGTCCCCGTGTTGATGAGGACAAGAGCCTCTTTTCAACAACCCTGGCTGTAGGTTGTTGGGGTCTGCGGGCGGGGGGCTTATCGGAATACGGGAGCCCCTTTAATAAGGGGGGTCCCCAGATCCTGGCCCCCCACCCTATGTGAATGAGTATGGGGGTACATCGTACCCCTACCCATTCACCTATTCACCATTCACCATTATGACGTCACCGCCCGGGACATGATGGGACTGTGACGTCATAAGGGGCAGGGTCACCGGGTGACATCACCTGGTGACCACGCCCCATGCCTATATAAGTCTTTGCGCACCACGCACATGGCATTACAGCTGGAGAGAGAGTTGTGTCAACATCGGAAGAAGAGAAGAGGGAAGAAGAGAACGGAGAAGATCGGGCCAACGCTAGTAAAATAGCGACAAAAGAGCGGAAGATAACGGAGGAGCCCAGCAGACGAACTGTAGAGTCGGAGAAGAACCGGAGACTGGGAGAAGAGGCCTGAGAGCGGGAGAAGTGGCCGGAAAGAGCGGAGGAGTCAGAAGAGACCCCCAAAGTCGCAAGAGACCCCTGGAGCTGCCTAATAAATTACTTTAAAAACCTGTCTAGTGTGTTTTTATTGACACTTTTTTTCCCCAGGTGAATGGGTAGGGGTACGATGTACCCCCATACTCATTCACATAGGGTGGGGGGCCGGAATCTGGGGGCCCCGTTATTAAAGGGGGCTTCCAGATTCCAATAAGCCCCCCGCCCACAGACCCCGACAACCAACGGCCAGGGTTGTCGGGAAGAGGTCCTTGTCCTCATCAACATGTAGGGTACAATTAGTGGGGTACAATTGTCTGTTTGGGCAGAGTTCCAAGTTGAAGACATTAATTATTCCCTTAGAAGGTGGATGTAAACCCAATGTCATCCTTTCTAAACTACTGCCATAGGGGTTATCTATAAGGATATACATGCCTCCTGCATGTATCTTTACCTGTCAAATGTCTCCCCTCTGTCTGTCATGAGACCCGAAAAACTGCAGATTCTGTGGGTGGGTCTGTTGTCTGGAGCTCGGTGGGTGGAGTCATGATGTCAGCAGACTCCCCGCCCACCTCTACACTCCCCTTGTCAGTATGCATTTTCTCCTGTATATTTCTTACACTGATCTTCTGCTATGATCTCTAACATCCAATGAAAAGACAGGAAAGTAACCACATGACTTCAGCATGCCAAATCATGCCGAGGTGTGGAACAGCCAATCCTTGCAGAGCTGCTAAAGAAAGGAGTGGGGGAGGGAATTAAAAAATAATGCATGTCTTAGGCTAGTGCACGAGATATGTAAGTCACCTGTCACTCACAGCAAGGGGGAGGATTTGACAATGTTTTTCTCTGTTTGTCAAGTTTTATCTCACTGAACAATGAAAGAGGATTGCTCAGAGCTGGATTAACTCTTTGTGGCAAGACTGGGCTCAAATGATAGGAAATCTTATACTCTACAGTATGACATCAAAAAATAAAAAAAAGGTTTCGGGTTTACATCCACTTTAACAAAGCTGGAATACTTACCTTTTTTGGACAAGTTTCACACATGGAGACACCCTAAGTATCCACTGGAGTACCTGTGTGGGACACCCTAAAAAGTTTGTTCTTGTGTCCCACACTAGTGCTCTTGAGTCCAGATGTGTAAACAGCTGCTGAGTGTCCTCGCTTTACATTACACTGAATCAAGTTTGCAATTCATTCTAGTTACAAACACATCTAGACAACAATTTCCTAAACTTCTTTTTATACAAATTAGCATGACCAAATGTAATTAACTCTGTATCTGCTAAAAACATTGTATTTAGTTGACAAACGAACAATGTTTCCTACGACCGATTACTGTGCCCACGAACATGGAAGTCGCCATTTTAAACTGTACAACAGTAAAGAAAAGCACATGGCGCAGCATGCAAGTACCGTAGTAACAATAATCGGAACACACGACTAGTACTTACTTTTTAGAAGCACTTTCTTGATCCTTCTATACTGATCCTGCTCCCTCAATCTGACCAGCGATTCCTCAATTGCTCCTTGGATTGTCATACCCCAAAATTCCTGTGCAGACTCTTCACAACTTTAGCCATGATTTTGGCCTTTCTCACATTTGGGTTTATGTATGGTCCATGCTTCCCATCATAGTCGTTCTTCCTCAAGATGTCCACCATCCCCACCATCTCCACAAAGGCCATATTTGAGGCCTTAAATCTTCTCCTCCGGGTTTGGGACATTTCGGGGTCCGGGCTTTCCTCCTCCTCGTTACTGCTCTTATCATGCACCTGCTGTGTCTCCGCCATGTTCATCTCCCACTGCGCAGAAAGAGAAGGGGCGGGGAATATTCTAGAAAGTACGTCAGGGGCGGGCGACGTGGGTGGAGTTTCACGCATGCGCAGTGTATATAAGGTTAACACGCGTGTGTCGTACGTACGTTTTGTGTGCAGAGGAAGGAGGACCAGAAGCGACGAATGTTATAACAAAGGTTTATAGATTGAGGCCTATATTGGGATAAGATTAGGAGAATTTAGCCTGATATTTCGTGTTTTTGTCTTGTGTTTGGTCTTTCAGCAAAGATGAAACAATTCAAAGACCCTGAATTCATGGGCCAGTTCATAGACAGATACAGGGATATGAGAAAATTGTGGGAGGTTAAAAACCCCTTATATCGCAACAAACCAGCAAGGAAGGCATCGCTGGAGAAACTGCTGCAATTTGTGAAGACGCAGGTATCCAGCGCAGACATCGATTTTGTGGAGTGGAAAATTGGTAGCTTGAGAAGCACATATAGGAAGGAGCTTAATAAGATCCAGGCTTCCATGAGATCAGGAGCAGCAGCTGGATGTGTATGTACCCAGTGTGTGGTACTACACCAGGATGCGGTTTCTGGAAGACCAGATGAAAGTCAAGGAATCACTTTTAACACTTCTATTCAGCCTTCCCTCAACCCTTCACTCAACCCCAGCTGAGGCTTCCGGGGACCAACCTGGGCCTTCCATCCTGGAAGAAGTGGAGGAGCCCAGCTGGAGCCAGGTATAGTATTTTTTTTACTTATTTATTGTCTGAAAACTATTGTTGTTATCTAGATGAATGATTGAACAAAAAGTGTTTTACATATCAATAGACAGTAGGGGCCAAAAATAATTGTGACAAGAATACAAAATGCTGGGCTCAGAATGATAGTCTTTTCTTTTTGTTCACATTCAATTTGCAACAGTCATGAGCTGAAAATTGTGTGTGATTGATGAACCAAAAACTAAAACTATGTCCCTTTTTCATACACAGGAAGACCTCAGCCAGGACGAGGCTATGGAATGTGGCACACAGGAGGAGGTGGGGGTAAGTGTCAGCCAGGAGGAGGCGGGGGTAAGTGCCAGACAGGAGGTGGCCTGGCCCAGTAGCCTCACCCAATCCCAGGTGCCTCCCCTCCACCTTACAACAAAAAGGTCCACAAAGTGGAATAACCTGGAGGAGGCATCACTGGGCCTCATTAAGGAGGCTAATGCGGCCCTAAACCCCCCCCCCCCCCCCGACGCTGAAAGGGCCTATGGCTACTATATAGCTTCCAAATTGCTGCAAATGGAGGAGGGACAACGCCACAACTGTGAAAAACTTTTTGTTGAGGCCATTCACAAGGGGTTGAGGGGCCAAATGACTGATGACGTACACTTATGTGCGCTCGCCCATCCTCCTCCTCCTCCTGCCACAAGTCCACCTCCAGAGCCACAGCCTCCAAGGAAGGCTGCAGGAAAGCGTGGAGGGAAGGTTGCAAGGAAGACAAGAAAGTGATGGCCCTGGGTTCAGTCTGGTCTGTCAGAAGACGCGGCCTGTTGTAGTACCACAGCCTGGACATGCATGATTTTTGGTGCATCGGAATTGCATACAGACGATTGCATTTTCGGCTAGGAACTTTTTTCTGACCAAAAAATTGAGAACCTGCTCTCAGTCTTTTGCTGGCTGGAATTCCGCCAGCAAAAGTCAGATGGAGCATACACACAGTCACATTTTCCGACCAAAAAGCTCTCGTCTGAGTTTTGCTGGCGGCATTTTTGATCGTGTGTACGCAGCATAAGAGTAATTCAGCAAAGTAATCTATTTTCAAAAGTGAATGGGGAAATTACTCGGCTCCATACAGTTTTGGGAAATCCGTCATTCCCCCCCAGGATATACAGATAGCCGCTTTAAACAAGCTATGATATATGGTAAAATCAGATTAGGTGACTTCCTTGAATGATCAAGGATGAAAACCTCGTCGGAAATACAGCTGATGTTCAATCCGCCACTGGATCCGTGGCGGATGCAACAGCTTACCCGCTTTCTCAGCTCTCTTGTTCGGGGGGAGAGATCGGATCGCTTAAATACACCAATGGAAAACCTACAGTCAGGTCCATAAATATTGGGACATCGACACAATTCTAATCTTTTTGGCTCTATACACCACCACAATGGATTTGAAATGAACCAAACAAGATGTGCTTTAACTGCAGACTTTCAGCATTAATTTGAGGGTATTTACATCCAAATCAGGTGAAAGGTGTAGGAATTACAACAGTTTGTATATGTGCCTCCCACTTTTTAAATGACCAAAAGTAATGGGACAGATTAACAATCATCAATCCAACTTTCACTTTTTAATACTTGGTTGCAAATCCTTTGCAGTCAATTACAGCCTGAAGTCTGGAATGCATAGAGATCACCAGACGCTGGGTTTCATCCCTGGTGATGCTCTGCCAGGCCTCTACTGCAACTGTCTTCAGTTCCTGCTTGTTCTTGGGGCATTTTCCCTCCAGTTTTGTCTTCAGCAAGTGAAATGCATGCTCAATCGGATTCAGGTCAGGTGATTGACTTGGCCATTGCATAACATTCCACTTCTTTCCCTTAAAAAAATCTTTGGTTGCTTTTGCAGTATGCTTCGGGTCATTGTCCATCTGCACTGTGAAGAGCCGTCCAATGAGTTCTGAAGCATTTTGCTGAATATGAGCAGATGATATTGCCCGAAACACTTCAGAATTCATCCTGCTGCTTTTGTCAGCAGTCACATCATCAATAAATACAAGAGAACCAGTTCCATTGGCAGCCATACATGCCCACGCCATGACACTACCACCACCATGTTTCACTGATGAGGTGGTATGCTTTGGATCATGAGCAGTTCCTTTCCTTCTCCATACTCTTCTCTTCCCATCACTCTGGTACAAGTTGATCTTGGTCTCATCTGTCCATAGGATGTTGTTCCAGAACTGTGAAGGCTTTTTTGGATGTTGTTTGGCAAACTTTAATCTGGCCTTCCTGTTTTCGAGGCTCACCGATGGTTTACATCTTGTGGTGAACCCTCTGTATTCACTCTGGTGAAGTCTTCTCTTGATTGTTGACTTTGACACACATACACCTACCTCCTGGAGAGTGTTCTTGATCTGGCCAACTGTTGTGAAGGGTGTTTTCTTCACCAGGGAAAGAATTTTTCGGTCATCCACCACAGTTGTTTTCCGTGGTCTTCCAGGTCTTTCGGTGTTGCTGAGCTCACCGGTGCGTTCTTTCTTTTTAAGGATGTTCCAAACAATTGATTTGGCCACACCTAATGTTTTTGCTATCGCTCTGATAGGTTTGTTTTTTTTTCAGCCTAATGATGGCTTGCTTCACTGACAGTGACAGCTCTTTAGATCTCATATTGAGAGTTGACAGCAACAGATTCCAAATGCAAATAGCACACTTGAAATTAACTTTGGACCTTTTATCTGCTCCTTGTAAATGGGATAATGAGGGAATAACACACACCTGGCCATGGAACAGCTGAGCAGCCAATTGTCCTATTACTTTTGGTCCCTTAAAAAGTGTAAGGCACATATACAAACTGTTGTAATTCCTACACCATTCACCTGATTTGGATGTAAATACCCTCGAATTAAAGCTGAAAGTCTGCAGTTAAAGCACATCGTGTTTGTTTCATTTCAAATCCATTGTGGTGGTGTATAGAGCCCAAAAAAATTAGAAATGTGTCGATGTCCCAATATTTATGGACCTGACTGTATATTATAGATATGTCAATTATAATGCCACACAACACTTGACCCCCCGCGTACTTCATTTCCCGCTTCCCTGTTCTCGTGTGTATAACATATTGACATATATTTATGAAGAAGTTTTATATTAAAAAAAAAAACAATAAAAAAATGCAAATACCACCAAAAGAAAGCTCTATTAGTGGGGGAAAAAAAGGACATAAATTTTGTTTGGGTACAGCGTGACATGGCCGCGCAATTGTCAGTTAAAGTAACGCAGTGCCATATAGCAAAAAAAATGGCCAGGTCATGAAGGGGGGTACATTTTTTGGAGTGGTTAAAGCTAAATTAATTTTTTTTTTTTTTTTTTTTTACACATATAGCAAAAAAACAATAAAAAAGACATCTGTTTCCCTTTACACTCCAGCGAAGCTCCTTTTTCGCCCTAATAGCGTCTTGCTGCTGCCTTCTCCTTCACGTTTGCTAATAGACAGCGTTTTTTTTTTTTTTTCTAATCGGCCGGTCCTGCGATTTATATTCCTACAGGGTAAATCGCCCTGATTATTTAATCGCCTTGTACGCTCGACCTCGTAACGGCAGAAAAAGCACTTGTGTGCATCGGAGTCATGAAGATCGATCTCCCCGTCTGTTTCCCTCTCATTGTTACATTCAACATTGTGACTGGCCGACACGCCGCCGCGCCAGCAAGAATGGTTATTACCGCAAGGAAACAACCCGTAATGGAATCTTCGACCACGGAAAGCAACGAGCGTTTGTTGATTTAAAGCCGCCAGCCAATAAAAGGCTTTTGCTCCATTTTCCATCTTTCGGAGGAGAGAAGGGGGGAAAATATTATTACAGACGCTTCCTGTTCCAGCTGTGAAGAACCGTCCCTAATTATATTTATCTCGCCCTAAACCAGAGATTCCAATGGACAAACCATCGCGGAGCTTTTGAACATGTAATCTGAGTGGTAATACAAAAGCAGAGATCACAATTGAAGCTGAGAAAAAAAAAACCCCACTGGTCTGTCTGGTGGAAAAGCAACATATTGTATCAAAATTAATTCTCAGCAACTACAAAAATGAAGGTCTGATCCTTTCCGATTTGCAAAATTGTTACAATATGAACATAAAACAGCAACAAATTTTGCAACAAATGCGTCAACCTTTTTCTACACTTAACCAGTTCACCCCCGGAAAGGATTTTACCCCCTTCCTGACCAGAGCACTTTTCGAGATACAGCCATGCGTCGCTTTAACTGACAATTTCGTGGTCGTACGACGTTGCACCCAAACAAAATTGACGTCCTTTTTTCCCCACAAATAGAGCTATCTTTTGGTGGTATTTGATCACCTCTGCGGTTTTTATTTTTTGCGCTATAAGCAAAAAAAGAGTGAAAATTTTAAAAAGAAAAGGCAATATTTTTTACTTTTTGCTATAATAAATATCCCCCAAAAATATATATAAAAATATTTTTTTCCTCAGTTTAGGCCGATATGTATTCTTCTACATATTTTTGGTAAAAAAAAAAATTGCAATAAGCATATAGCGATTGGTTTGCGCAAAAGTTAGCGTCTACAAAATGTATGGCACTTTTATTTTTATTTTTTTTTATTAGTAATGGCGGCGATCTGCAATTTTTATTGTGACTGGGACATTGCCGCGGACATATCGGACACTTTTGACACTATTTTGGGACCATTGTCATTTATACAGCGACCAGTGCTATAAAAATGCACTGCTTACTGTGTAAATGACACTGGCAGGGAAGGGGTTAAACACTAGGGGGCGGTAAAGGGGTTAAGTGTGTCCTAGGGAGTAACTCTAATCACATGACAGCGATCACTGCTCCCGATGACAGGGAGCGGTGATCTCTGTCATGTCACTAGGCAGAACGGGGAAATGCCTTGTTTACATAGGCACTTCCCCGTTCTGAGGCTCCGTGACACGATCGCGGAAGACCGGAGGACATCGAGTCCGCGGGTCCCACGGGCACGTGTCACACTGTACGCGGTGGCACGCGCACGTGCCTGCTATCCCCGACTCTTAAAGGGGACGTACAGGTACACCCATTTGCCCACCGCTGCCATTGTGCCGACGTATATCGGCATACCGGCACATTTTCGGCAAATGGTTAATGCATCCTATGCATTAAAGCGGCGTTCCACCCAAAAATGGAGCTTCCGCTTTTCGGAATCCCCCCCCTCCGGTGTCACATTTGGCACCTTTCAGGGGGGAGCAGATACCTGTCTAATCCAGGTATTTGCTCCCACTTCCAGGCATAGATAGCTGCAGTATCCGCGGTTATCTACGCCATGTCCGGCGCCTCCTCCGCCCCCCCCCCCGCTGTCTTCTGGGAGACACACAGGTCCCAGAAGACAGCAGGGACCAGTGGAATCGCGCAGCATGACTCGCGCATGCGCAGCAGGGAACCAGGTTGTGAGGCCATAAGGCTTCACTTCCTGATTCCCTTACCGAAGATGGCGGTGTCTCCACCCGAGAGCCGAGGGACAGATCGGCTTCGGGTGAGGACATCGCGGGCGCCCTGGACTGGTAAGTTATTTAAAAAGTCAGCGGCTGCAGTATTTGTAGCTGCTGCCTTAAAAATAAAAATTCGGCGGAACTCCGCTTTAAGGTGAAAAAACACCTGGCAGTCACCGGCCCCCTAGCCCCCACGTTTGACTTACCTGAGTCCCTTCATCTCTTCGGCGGGGACGCGCTCTCCCTCTCTCCACGTGGTCACAGCTCTTGATTGGGCAAATGGATCAATAAAATACCACGCCTATCTAGTAAGTAGAAACAGCTGCCAACACTACAGAACGACTGGGACTGTGTAGAAAATATAAACAAAAAAGTGTAGCGCTAAGGTAAGTACAGTGAAAAGAAGGTTTTGAAACAGGGAGAGGTGAGACCACAATTTCAAGTGGCCCGTAACCTCAACTAGGTCAAAACCAGATATGTGTATACACAAACAGTGTAATGTCATCACTTAAATCCAAACAGATTGCAGTGCTCTTTCTTTTGAAAAAAGTGCAAATATACATAAAAAAAAAAGTGAAGTGAAAGTAAATCAACAAATAATAATCTCAAAAGTCCACATTTTGATAGTGATGAAATATAAAAAACTGTCCAAAATAATGGTGAGGAAGTATTAATCCCATATAAATGATAAAGACTTAATATTATAGTCCATATGTTGCATGGTGCAGTTGAAACAGAGGGGACCCAAGGCAGATATCCTTACAATACAGAGACTCCAACTCAGAGGGGACCCAAGGCAGATATCCTTACAATACAGAGACTCAAAAATGTAAGATAGAGTACTCTTACCAACTTCGGTGGACTCACAAGCTGTGGGCGGTGAGTCAAACGAGCTTGTACTGTCTTGTGATAAATGACAGTATGAAGATGGATTATACACCAGAAGACGTCCTCCTTGAATGGGGAGCCCGGAGCCTGTCCTGAAGGTCTGCACGATCACCGTTTTCATCAGCATACATGGACCATATAGAAAACAACGACAAGGAACCTCCACATAGTGTAAATCCGAAAAATTATTTCTCAATTGGCATTTATTAGATCATTCACGATCATCAAAACAATCCATAAAAAATCTTGGTTTAAAATAGAATCGATTCAGGTAAAATAACAACAAAGTAAGCGTGGTGTGGGTGGCTGGGTACAGCACGGAGACCCGACGCGTTTCGTCTGATGAGACTTCTGCTGGGGTATGGGATTAATACTTCCTCACCATTATTTTGGACAGTTTTTTATATTTCATCACTATCAAAATGTGGACTTTTGAGATTATTATTTGTTGATTTACTTTCACTTCACTTTTATTTTTATGTATATTTGCACTTTTTTCAAAAGAAAGAGCACTGCAATCTGTTTGTATTTAAGTGATGATACTACACTGTTTGTGTATACACATATCTGGTTTTGACCTAGTTGAGGTTACGGGCCACTTGAAATTGTGGTCTCACCTCTCCCTGTTTCAAAACCTTCTTTTCACTGTACTTACCTTAGCGCTACACTTTTTTGTTTATATTTTCTACACAGCTCTTGATTGGATATAAGGGGAAAAAAAGCACTCCAATTGCCTCATCCATAAATCATTGAGAAATTGCAAAAGAAAAGGGGTCCCAAAAAGGTAACCCCAGGCCGGACTTTGAGGGCACAGCAAACAAAAGAGATATAAAAAAATATTAGCTTTTATTGAAATACAAATACAGATATATATACACAGTACAAAGAGGACATGAAAGAAACATATAAAAATCATATATATAAAATAAACATGATGTGAGCCCTTATGCGTCTACGCGTTTCGTTGTCAAAACTTCTTCAGGACACACTGAGGGTTCATTGGTTGTAAGAAAGGGAAAAGGTCTCACTATCTACAAATAAAAACACATAATTACAATTATATATATATATATATATATATATATATATATATATATATATATATACACTACCGTTCAAAAGTTTGGGGTCACCCAAACAATTTTGTGTTTTCCATGAAAAGTCACACTTATTCACCACCATACGTTGTGAAATGAATAGAAAATAGAGTCAAGACATTGACAAGGTTAGAAATAATGATTTGTATTTGAAATAACATTGTTTTTACATCAAACTTTGCTTTCATCAAAGAATCCTCCTTTTGCAGCAATTACAGCATTGCACACCTTTGGCATTCTAGCTGTTAATTTATTGAGGTAAGCTGGAGAAATTGCACCCCACGCTTCTAGAAGCAGCTCCCACAAGTTGGATTGGTTGGATGGGCACTTCTGGCGTACCATACGGTCAAGCTGCTCCCACAACAGCTCAATGGGGTTCAGATCTGGTGGCTGTGCTGGCCACTCCATTACCGATAGAATACCAGCTGCCTGCTTCTGCTGTAAATAGTTCTTGCACAATTTGGAGGTGTGTTTAGGGTCATTGTCCTGTTGTAGGATGAAATTGGCTCCAATCAAGCGCTGTCCACTGGGTATGGCATGGCGTTGCAAAATGGAGTGAAAGCCTTCCTTATTCACAATCCCTTTTACCCTGTACAAAGCTCCCACCTTACCAGCACCAAAGCAACCCCAGACCATCACATTACCTCCACCATGCTTAACAGATGGCGTCAGGCATTCTTCCAGCATCTTTTCATTTGTTCTGCGTCTCACAAACGTTCTTCTTTGTGATCCAAACACCTCAAACTTGGATTCATCCGTCCACAACACTTTTTTCCAGTCTTCCTCTGTCCAATGTCTGTGTTCTTTTGCCCATCTTAATCTTTTTCTTTTATTGGCCAGTCTCAGATATGGCTTTTTCTTTGCCACTCTGCCCTGAAGCCCAAAATCCCGCAGCCGCCTCTTCACTGTAGATGTTGACACTGGTGTTTTGCGGGTACTATTTAATGAAGATGCCAGTTGGGGACCTGTGAGGCGTCTGTTTCTCAAACTAGAGACTCTAATGTGCTTATCTTCTTGCTTAGTTGTGCAACGCGGCCTCCCACTTCTTTTTCTACTCTGGTTAGAGCCTGTTTGTGCTGTCCTCTGAAGGGAGTAGTACACACCGTTGTAGGAAATCTTCAATTTCTTTGCAATTTCTCGCATGGAATAGCCTTCATTTCTAAGAACAAGAATAGACTGTCGAGTTTCAGATGAAAGTTCTCTTTTTCTGGCCATTTTGAGCGTTTAATTGACCCCACAAATGTGATGCTCCAGAAACTCAATCTGCTCACAGGAAGGTCAGTTTTGTAGCTTCTGGAAGGAGCTAGACTGTTTTTAGATGTGTGAACATGATTGCACAAGGGTTTGCTAATCATCAATTAGCCTTCTGAGCCAATGAGCAAACACATTGTACCATTAGAACACTGGAGTGATAGTTGCTGGAAATGGGCCTCTATACACCTATGTAGATATTGCACCAAAAACTAGACATTTGCAGTTAGAATAGTCATTTACCACATTAGCAATGTATAGAGTATATTTGTTTAAAGTTAGGACTAGTTTAAAGTTAGCTTCATTTAAAAGTACAGTGCTTTTCCTTCAAAAATAAGGACATTTCAATGTGACCCCAAACTTTTGAACGGTAGTGTATATATATATATAAAATTATTATCTTGATTGGTTGCTTGATGACGCAGGCGCCGGGGGGGGGGGGGGCAGGGCCGAGTCCGGCATTCACATCTGTGGAGGGGTTACCTGCCAGGTAACCCCCTCGAAAGAGAGCGCTCCTCCTCCTAGGGGGTTATGTGATGTGGGAAGGAGCCGCGAGAGCCGCCGGGGGACGTTGTTCGGGGGCCACTCTGTGCAAAACGAGCTGCACAGTGGAGGTAAGTATAATATGTTTGTTATTTAAAAAAAATAAAAAACGATCCTTTACAATCACTTTAAAGCGGAGTTTCACCCAAAAGTAGAACTTCTGCTTATACTCCCCCCTCCGGTGTCACATTTGGCACCTTTTTCGGGGGGAGGGGGGAACAGGGACTTGTTTTGACAGGTCCCCTTCCCCACTTCCGGCCCCGATCTCCTGGACATTCGCCCCCCCCACCAGGCCAATTAGAAAGCGCAGCCCGCTTCATGCATGCGCAGTAGGGGACCAGCTATAAGCCGAAAGGCTTCCCTTACCAGGAATGGTGGTGGCAGCACCCAGGAGTCGATCTGAAGATCAGCTGGGGGTGCCGACATCACGGGTTGCCTTGGACAGGTAAGTGCCCTAATATTAAAAGTCAGCAGCTACAGGATTTTCTAGCTGCTGACTTTTCATTTTTTTCACCCAGGCTGGACCTCCTCTTTAACTTTTATTTGAAGAGATAAATGAGAATGGGCCCTAAAGTGTAAGTGTACTTATGGTGTACCTACCTTTACACTACTTTCACACTGGGGGTGGGGGTGTTAGCGGTAATGCGCCGGTAATTTTAGCAATGCTTTACCACTGCCATAGCGGCGCATTTCGGCAGCTAGCAGGGCACTTTTAACCCCCGCTAGCGGCCAAATAAGGTGCTTTGGCAGCGGTGGCCATTGATTTCAATGGCTGGGACAGTGGAGAAGCGGTGTATACAGCGCTCCCGCACCACCCAAAAGATGCTGCTTGCAGGATTTTTCTAACGTCCTGCAAGGGGAGGCATTTTTCAGGCGCTTTACATGCGCTATTTTTAGCCCTTTAGCGCCTGAAAAACGCCTCATTGTTAAAGTAGCCTTAGTATGCCTCAGTGGCGGCTGGTTCTCAAAAAATTTTTTGGGGGGGGGGGGCAAACTAACTGAAAAATTCTGAAAATGATAAAACAAAAACATCAAATGCAGCCTCACTGTGCCATAATATGCAGCCACTGTGCCCATCAAATGTAGCCAACTGTGCCCATTATATGCAACCACTGTGCCCATCATATGCAGCCAACTCTGCCCAGCAAATGCAGCCACTGTGCCCCATCATATGCAGTCAACTGTGCCCCATCATATGCAGTCAACTGTGCCCCATTATATGCAGCCAACTGCGCCCACCAAATGCAGCCACTGTACCCATCATATGCAGCCAACTGTGCCCCATCATATGCAGCCAACTGTGCCCAGCAAATGCAGCCACTGTACCCATTATATGCAGCCAACTGTGCCCATCATATGCAGCCAACTGTGCCCATCATATGCAGCCAACTGTGCCCATCATATGCAGCCACTGCGCCCATCATATGCAGCCAACTGTGCCCAGCAAATGCAGCCACTGTACCCCATCATATGCAGCCAACTGTGCCCCATCATATGCAGCCAACTGCACCCAGCAAATGCAGCCACTATACCCATCATATGCAGCCAACTGTGCCCATCATATGCAGCCACTGTGCTCATCATATGCAGCCAACTGTGCCCAGTAAATGCAGCCACTGTACCCATCATATGCAGCCACTGTGCCCATCATATGCAGCCAACTGTGCCCAGCAAATGCAGCCACTGTGCCCCATCATATGCAGCCAACTGTGCCCAACATATGCAGCCATCCCTTTGATGAAGTCATGTGCTCAGTGACGCAATGCGTCAGGGAGGGGCTGGGTGTCGTCTCGGCTGTGACCGGAAGTTCCTTTACTAAGCTGTATTGAGTGTTTTGAACTGTAAGGTACTACTTGTCTTTTAAAATAAAGTGTATCGAATTACTGCACTATGGAGCCCCCCTTCTTTATTGCATGTTAATACTGCATTGGATGATCTGAAACCCACCCCGGTACCGGCATTGTTGTGGATATCTGTGGGAGTCGATCGATTGCTGAGGATCCAGCGTCAATCTATACAAAGGCCTGATTTGACCTGTAGGGGTCTTTTTGTGAGGTGAGAGGCGGGGGCAAATGAGTGGCGCACATCGGATGGTGAAATCAATTGGATGACACGACCGGGGAGGGTTTGGCTGTGCAGTTTGCCCCCCCCCCCCCGAAAAAAAAAAATATACCACTGGCCGCCACTGGATCCAAGCAGGGCCACCTTAAGAGCATTATAGGCCCCCGGGTAATACAGTGCACTGGGGCCCTGTCTACACAATCACGCACGAGAATAAAAATGCAAATTATCCAAAAGGCTATATTTATTGGTACTTCCAACAAAATCAGTGTTTAAACATTAACAAAACGTTTGGACAATATAACAAGAGTTTGATGGGCACAGTGGCAGCGTTTGATGGGCACAGTGGCTGCGTTTAATGGGCACAGTGGCAGCTTTTGATGGGCACAGTGGCAGCTTTTGAGGGGCACAGACAGTGGCTGTGTGTGATGCACAACTTGAACGTACTTAAGTAGACAGTGTTAGACTTACTTGAGGCCGCTGGCCTGGTGCAGTACAGTGTGTCACTCACAGCAGCAAGGCAGCGCCAGCTATCAAGGGCCATCTTTCCTCTCCGCTCCCTCTCCACGCTGTCTGAAGAACATGGCAGAGGTGGGCGGAGCTTGTTCACTAGCAGCTGGGGCGGCGCGCTATGAATGCTGGGGCGGCCGCAGCCTCTAACTGACG
Organism: Lithobates septentrionalis; assembly: GCA_037952835.1. NCBI lineage: Eukaryota > Metazoa > Chordata > Amphibia > Anura > Ranidae > Lithobates > Lithobates septentrionalis. Next base: position 737,999 of record JBBDGP010002012.1, read on the forward strand.
TCACTGGTTCCTAGCTAGATGCCGGGCGGCCGGCGATTCTAGCAAGTGAGCAACCAGTGCAGTCAGTCAGCTTAAGCAGCAGATTGCACCGCTGAGGATCGGCCCTGGATGGGGCCCTCCAAACAAGTGGGGCCCCCGGGCAACTGCCCAGCGTGCCCAGTGGAAAAAACGGCCCTGGATCCGAGCATGGATCCCTTTTTCAGAGGCGAGGCATTTACATACAAGCCTTCCAGACTTGTGTGCTTCAATAGCATATTGAGATTTTTGCCCGGAGTTCAGCTTTAAACATTTACATTTCCATCCCTTCATACATGGAGAAAAAATGAGTTAGCCTGAGTTTCGTCATCCTGACATGCTAGACTTAGCACAATGGAGAACTACCAAAGCGTGCCGTAATGTGCTTGATTAATGTTGCATCGCTGGCAGTGATAAGTTGTATGCGATTTCTTTCTATTCGGAGCTGCGAAGCGTAAATGTGAATATGATAATAACGGCATATGTGCAAACAGAGGAGGAGATCCGTGTACAGACTTTGATAACGGCCTACTTCCAGCCAGATACAAAAAAAAGAGTTTATTTCACTTCTGACAACAATTTAGAATCCTTGTTATTTCTAATAGTCCCTTTTTTCTATAATACTCTTCTGCTTATTGAGTCTTTTGGCGTATTCTTTAGCATCCGGCGAAGATCGCTCCATACGGTAACAAGTGAATTATAATTTAGAGAACTATTAGGCTCCATGCACACTGGACGTTAAAATGACGTTATTAAAACACCGGTATTTTTGCAGTGAGTCAACGTTTTTTAACGTTTTTGCAATAGCGTTTTTTTAGCATTTTTCCGCTTTAGCGTTCTTCTTTTTTTTTTTTTAAATGGATCAAAATTGTTAAAAAATGCTGGTGAGCCACGTTTCTGAGCGTTAATCAACGTTTATTATGAGCGTTTGGCATTTTTTTGTGGTCAGAAAAACGACTCCCAAACGCGATTTTATGGCGTTCAGAAAACAGCACATAAACTCCTCTGCTGATAAACACCCAAAACATAGAGGGGAGTTGATGGGCTGTTAAAAAAAAATGCCCAAAAACGGACGTTTATGAACTTCAGTGTGCATGGATCCTTAGCTTCATGGACGTGATATGACAAAACATGTCGACGGGTTTTTAAGGAGTTTTGTAATGTGACGTTACTATCCACACGAATACCCCAATGCATTCCGACCCATTTCATTTCTGCTCTTCTTCAGGGGGATTTTTTAATTCTAGGAAATATATCAGAAAATTCTAATTTTAGACAACATTGTTAACATTTTGCAGTATACAAAACATCGTTGGACATTCCATAGTGTTCAAGAGTACATTCCCATGTGTGCGGTGGTATATTTACCATGGAAAGGTGAGAATGTATCGCACAACCAGGATTGCTAAAAACAGCTGCATTCAATGGCCCAATGTAGCTGTTTTTAGCAATCCTGGTTGTGCAGGGGGGGTCTGCACTGATAGTCAGTGCAGTGATTATCAGTGCAGCCCCATCAGTGATGCCCACCAGTGCCCAGCTGTGATGAAAATCAGTGTCCATCAGTGATGCCAATCAGTACCCATCATTGCTGCCTATCAGTACACATCAGTGCCACTTATCAGTGTCGCCTATTAGTGCCGTCTATCAGTACCCATCAGTACCGCCCATCATTGCCCATCACCGCTGCCTATCTGTGCACATCAGTGCCACCTATCAGTGCTCATCAATGATCACTGATGAGGCTGCACTGACAGGCATTGATGAGGCGGCACTGGTGAGGAGGCAATACTATGCAGCACTGATATGCTGCACTGATCGTCACTGATAGATGGCACTGATAGGTGGCACTGATGGACAGCCTTTATGGGCACTGATAGGCAGCACTGATGTGCACTAATAGGCGGCACTGATGGGCAGCACTGATGGGTACTGATAGATGGCACTGATTGTCACTAATGGGCACTGATTGGCATCACTGATGGGTACTGATATGCTGCACTGATCAGTGCCCATTAGTGATGCATTTCAGTGCCTCCTCATCAGTGCCGCCTATTAGTGCCGTCTATCAGTGCACATCAGTGCCCCCTTTCAGTGCCCATAAAGGCTGTCCATCAGTGCCACCTATCAGTGCCCATCAGTGCCACCTATCAGTGCCCATCAGTGCCATCTATCAGTGCCCATCAGTGCTACATATTATTGCCTTCTCATCAGTGCCGCCTCATCAGTGCCCGTCAGTGCAGCCTCATCAGTGTACATCAGTGAAGGATAAAATAAATAAAACATTTTTTCATGTGTTTAGCAAAAAAAATAAAAAAGCCCAGTGGTGATTAAATACCACCAAAAGAAAGCTCTATCTGTCTCAAAAAATGGTAACAATTTTGTTTGGGCACAGCGTTGCAATTGTCATTCAAAGAGTGACAGTGAGGAAAGCTGAATATTGGCCATGGGCAGGAAGGGGGTGAAAGTGCCTGATATTGGAGGGGGGGAGGGGGTAAAAGTTCCTGATATTGGAGGGGGGGGAGAGTGCCCGGTATTGGGGGGGAGGGGGTGAAATTGCCTGATATTGGGGGGAGGGGTGAAAGTGCCAGTATTGGGTGGGAAGGGTGTGAAAGTGCCCGATATTGGGGGAAGGGGGTGAAAGTGCCCGATATTGGGGGGTGGAAGGGGGTGAAAGTGCCTGATATTGGGGGGGAGGGGTGAAAGTGCCCGATATTGGGGGGAGGAAGGGGGTGGAAGTGCCTGATATTGGGGGGGGGGTTGAAAGTGCCCGATATTGGGGGGAGGAAGGGGATGAAAGTGCCCGATATTGGGGGGAGGAAGGGGGTGAAAGTGCCTGATATGGGGGGGTGAAAGTGCCTGATATTGGGGGGAGGAAGGGGGTGAAAGTGCCCGGTATTGGGGGGGAGGAAGGGGGTGAAATTGCCCGATATTGGCGGGAGGAAGGGGTGAAAGTGCCCGGTATTGGGGGGAGGAAGGGGTGAAAGTGCCCGGTATTGGGGGCGAGGAAGGGGTTGAAAGTGCCCGATATTGGGGGGAGGAAGGGGGTAAGGGCCCGGTATTGGGGGGGGGAAGGGGGTGAAAGTGCCCAATATTGGGGGGAGGAAGGGGTGAAAGTGCCTGATATTGGGGGGGAAGGTGTGAAAGTGCCCGATATTGGGTGGAGGAAGGGGGTGAAAGTGCCTGATATTGGGGGGGAAAGGGGTGAAAGTGCCTGATATTGGGGGGAGGAAGGGGGCGAAAGTGCCTGATATTGGGGGGGTGAAAGTGCCTGATATTGGGGGGAGGAAGGGGGTGAAAGTGCCCGATATTGGGGGGAGGAAGGGGGTGAAAGTGCCCGATATTGGGGGGAGGAAAGGGGTGAAAGTGCCCGGTATTGGGGGGGGGAGGAAGGGGGTGAAAGTGCCCGATATTGGGGGGAGGAAGGGGTGAAAGTGCCTGATATTGGGGGGAAGGGGTGAAAGTGCCCGATATTGGGGTTAGGAAGGGGGTGAAAGTGCCTGATATTGGGGGAGGTGAAAGTGCCCAATATTGGGGGGAGGGGGTGAAAGTGCCCGATATTGGGGGGAGGAAGGGGGTGAAAGTGCCTGATATTGGGGGGGAAGGGGTGAAAGTGCCCGATATTGGGGGGAGGAAGGGGGTAAAAGTGCCGCCGGTATTGAAGTGAAATAAACTCCTCATTTTGTTTCAGTGGATTTTTTTTTCCTTTTAAGTCCTTACCAATAAACATATTCTCCATTGTGCTGTCCCCTGATGTGGCACAGAAGGATGAAGCGTCTCGCTGGCAGCTTTCTGCAGAACATTGTGAAGATGTTTATTCCTTATAAATTTGACAAATATCGGACAGCAGCACGGAGCATAATTCTCAGCTTAACAGGATTTGGTGTAAGAGGCCTGGGCATAATATTATGTTTCTGTAATTACTCCCATAAATCTCAGACTTTGTTATCTTCCAAATAGCAGCACTCCAATTTTTGTGTCTGTGCCGACTGCGAATTGCCGGATGGCTTGAAAACTCCTCAATCAAGCCGGCGAAAAACCAAGCCCAAAAATGTTTTTATGGGTTTGTAGCTGAGATATCAACCACCCCGTGGATTTGTGCAGCTTGCCTTGTTTGCAAAGACACATTTTATTGTCTCCTGCTTGTGTTACGTTTTACTTCCCAATGGTGCGGTTTAAGCGCTGGAGAATATTCTGCTATTAAAGCAAAATTAAACGCTAAATATAAAAGATTGCTGGGAGGTCAGCATTTTTTTGGCAGAAGGCACAAGCAAACTTCTTCCTCTTTCCCTTAGCAATGTTTTATCTTCTGAGTACACCACATTCCTGGGACTGGGCCAGGCTAGTGGGGATGATGTAACTCCTATGTCCATGCCAAACAAGATCATCTTGGGACCCCAAAGAATTAGAAGCAGAAGTGTCGGCAACAGGTGCCTGGACCCGTAATCGCTGGAGGACAGCACAAGGAGGTTGGTCTGCACCATAACCTGGAAAAATTATTTTACTTATGGACAAAACACCAACATTATAGCACCACATCCCATGGTTAGAAGATGTAGTTAGAAATTAGTGGGATTTTTAAGGCGCTGTTTAGGTAAGTGAATCCAGGGAAATGCCATTAAAAATGTATAAATTGTATTTAATAACACTTAAAAAGAGTATCATATTATAAAAACAATACAATACAAATAGACTTATATAGTACAGTCTTTATGGGTACAGCAAGATTAGTGAAATTCCCAACGTGTTTCGCCCTAAAACTGGGCTTCAAACTGGGGATGCTGTCCACTTGAAGTCAGAGCCTTGCATCTGGTTTATCACCAGCTGTGGAGGCCCATGGAATGTTGAAATGTACCTGTATTTGATCAATAAAATATATATTTACTCTATATGCAATATCTGTCTGCAGTGACATCCCTCAATAAAAGTCCCACTGTTTTCTCCTCTGTTTTTATTTGTATACCAGGGATGGAGGTGTCAGAGCTGGGCTCGGCCCTTCCTTCTCTGAGCTGGCCACTCAGCTGTCGGCTAATTGCCAGCTCCTATCTCTCCACAGTTACTCAGCTGTTGATGATATCCTGCTTGTCAGTCCTGCCTACTTAAGCCGTCCAGTCCAGAGGTTCTCTGCCTTTGCCTAGGTCAACATCACAGAAACGTTCTCCTGCGATCCTGTTCAAGACTTGCTTTGCTGACATCCCTTCTGGCTCCAGATCCTGCTTGCTGTTCCACTACATTAATCCCTGACTTCTGGCTTGGTTGACTATCCGTTCCGGTTACTGAACTTTAGCTATGCTTGTCTATGTTTGTTCTTTTTACTTTTATTATTAAACAAGTGTGATTTAACTGTACTTCTGTCTCGGCCTGATTTCCTGGTTTCTGACAGGAGTTTTGTCATTGCGGTGGTGGTCAAGTTACACCCTCCTTTTTTTTTTTTTATGAATAAATACATTTTAAATAATTACACAAATGACTAAAAATAATCATAAATAAAATAAATGAATAATATGTAATAACCATCCACATCTTGACGTCACTACTGGCTTTTGAGGTCCACAAGCATGGAGTGCGTTCTAAAGCGGTCCTGGGTGACAGGAATTCCTCCCAGTCAGTCCATTACACTTCTCCCACCGCTGCTGGTCAGCTATGGGATTTGGAGCCACAGGGACAGGAACCCAGCCCTACTCGTGACTGTCATATGAGCCCATTTTTTACCTACATTGAGGGAAAAAAGTTTTTGATCCCCTGTTGATTTTGTACCCTTCCCCACTGACAAATAAATGATCAGTCTATAATTTTAATGGACGGTTTATTATAACAGTGAGAGACAGAATAACAACAAAAACGCAATTCAAAAAAGTTAAAAAATTGATTTTCATTTTAATGAGTGAATAAAGTATTTGATCCCCTATCAATCAGCAAGATTTCTGGCTCCCAGGTGTCTTCTATACAGGTAACGAGCTGAAATTAGGAGCAATCTCTTAAAGGGAGTGCTCCTAATCTCAGCTTGTTACCTGTATAAAAGACACCTATCCACAGAAGAAATCAATCAATCAGATTCCAATCTCTCCACCATGGCCAAGACCAAAGAGCTGTCCAAAGATGTCAGGGACAAGATTGTAGACCTACACAAGGCTGGAATTGGCTACAAGACCATCGCCAAGCAGCTTGGTGAGAGGGTGACAACAGTGGGTGCGATTATGCGCAAATTTAAGAAACACAAAATAGCTCTCAATCTTCCTTGGTCTGGGGCTCCATGCAAGATCTCACCTCGTGCAGTTTCAATGATCATAAGAATGATGAGGAATCAGCCCAGAACTACACAGGAGAATCTTGCCAATGATCTCAAGGGAGCTGGTACCATAGTCACCAAGAAAACAATTGGTAAACCACTACGCCGTGAAGGACTCAAATCCTGCAGCGCCCACAAGGTCCCCCTGATCAAGAAAGCACATGTACATCTGATGTTTGCTAATGAACATCTGAATGATTCCGAGGAAACTGGGAGAAAAAGGGTTGTGGTCAGAGGAGACCAAAATCGAGCTCTTTGGCGTGAACCCAACTGGCTGTGTTTGGAGGAGGAGAGATGCTGCCTATGACCCCAAGAACACCATCCTTACCGTCAAACATGGAGGTGGAAACATTATGTTTTGGGGTTGTTTTTCTGCTAAGGGGACAGGACAACTTCACCACATCAAAGAGACGATGGACGGGGCCATGTACCGTCAAATCTTGGGCGAGAACCTCCTTTCCTCAGCCAGGGCATTGAAAATGGGTTGTGGGTGGGTCTTCCAGCATGACAATGACCCAAAACACAAGGCAAAGGCAACAAAGGCGTGGCTCAAGAAGAAGCACATTAACCACTTGCCGACCGCCTACCGCATATATACTGCGGCAGAATGGCACGGGCAGGCAAAATCACGTACCCATACGTGATCTGCCTCCCGCGGGCGGGGGGTCCGATCGGACCCCCCCCCGGTGCCATCGGCGGTCGGCATCTGACTGGGAGCGTCGGGAGGCGAGGGGGAGACCATCCGATCGTGGCCCCCCCCTCGCGATCGCTCCCAGCCAATAGGAATCCTCCTCTGCCTGTGTGTCGTTTCACACAGGCAGAGGATGTGATGTCATCTCTCCCCGGTCTGGCAGTTTCCGTTCCAGCGCCGAGGAGAGATGACAAGTGAGTGCACAACACACACACACACACAGTAGAACATGCCAGGCATATTTACACCCCCGATCCCCCCCCCGATCGCCCCCCGATCCCCCCCCAATCACCCCCCCCCCCTGTCACAAACTGACATTAGCAGTATTTTTTTTTTTTTTTTCTTTTTTTTTTCTGATTACTGCATAGTGTCAGTTTGTGACAGTTAGTGTTAGGGCAGTTAGTGTTAGGCCCCCTTTAGGTCTAGGATACCCCCCTAACCCCCCCTAATAAAGTTTTAACCCCTTGATCACCCCCTGTCACCAGTGTCGCTAAGCGATCATTTTTCTGATCGCTGTATTAGTGTCGCTGGTGACGCTAGTTAGGAACGTAAATATTTAGGTTCGCCGTCAGTGTTTTATAGCGACAGGGGACCCCCATATACTATCTAATAAATGTTTTAACCCCTTGATTGCCCCCTAGTTAACCCTTTCACCACTGATCACTGTATAACTGTTACGGGTGACGCTGGTTAGTTTGTTTATTTTTTATAGTGTCAGGGCACCCGCCGTTTATTACCGAATAAAGGTTTAGCCCCCTGATCGCCCGGCGGTGATATGCGTCGCCCCAGGCAGCGTCAGATTAGCGCCAGTACCGCGAACACCCACGCACGCAGCATGCGCTTCCCTTAGTGGTATAGTATCTCAACGGATCAATATCTGATCCGATCAGATCTATACTAGCGTCCCCAGCAGTTTAGGGTTCCCGAAAACGCAGTGTTAGCGGGATCAGCCCAGATACCCGCTAGCACCTGCGTTTTGCCCCTCCGCCCAGCCCAGCCCAGCCCACCCAAGTGCAGTATCGATCGATCACTGTCACTTACAAAACACTAAACGCATAACTGCAGCGTTCGCAGAGTCAGGCCTGATCCCTGCGATCGCTAACAGTTTTTTTGGTAGCGTTTTGGTGAACTGGCAAGCACCAGCCCCAGGCAGCGTCAGATTAGCGCCAGTAGCGCTAACACCCACGCACGCACCGTACACCTCCCTTAGTGGTATAGTATCTGAACGGATCAATATCTGATCCGATCAGATCTATACTAGCGTCCCCAGCAGTTTAGGGTTCCCAAAAACGCAGTGTTAGCGGGATCAGCCCAGATACCTGCTAGCACCTGCGTTTTGCCCCTCCGCCCGGCCCAGCCCACCCAAGTGCAGTATCGATCGATCACTGTCACTTACAAAACACTAAACGCATAACTGCAGCGTTCGCAGAGTCAGGCCTGATCCCTGCGATCGCTAACAGTTTTTTTGGTAGTATTTTGGTGAACTGGCAAGCACCAGCCCCAGGCAGCGTCAGATTAGCGCCAGTACCGCTAACACCCACGCACGCACCGTACACCTCCCTTAGTGGTATAGTATCTGATCGCATCAATATCTGATCCGATCTGATCTATACTAGCGTCCCCAGCAGTTTAGGGTTCCCAAAAACGCAGTGTTAGCGGGATCAGCCCAGATACCTGCTAGCACCTGCGTTTTGCCCCTCCGCCCGGCCCAGCCCACCCAAGTGCAGTATCGATCGATCACTGTCACTTACAAAACACTAAACGCATAACTGCAGCGTTCGCAGAGTCAGGCCTGATCCCTGCGATCGCTAACAGTTTTTTTGGTAGCGTTTTGGTGAACTGGCAAGCACCAGCCCCAGGCAGCGTCAGATTAGCGCCAGTAGCGCTAACACCCACGCACGCACCGTACACCTCCCTTAGTGGTATAGTATCTGAACGGATCAATATCTGATCCGATCAGATCTATACTAGCGTCCCCAGCAGTTTAGGGTTCCCAAAAACGCAGTGTTAGCGGGATCAGCCCAGATACCTGCTAGCACCTGCGTTTTGCCCCTCCGCCCGGCCCAGCCCACCCAAGTGCAGTATCGATCGATCACTGTCACTTACAAAACACTAAACGCATAACTGCAGCGTTCGCAGAGTCAGGCCTGATCCCTGCGATCGCTAACAGTTTTTTTGGTAGTATTTTGGTGAACTGGCAAGCACCAGCCCCAGGCAGCGTCAGATTAGCGCCAGTACCGCTAACACCCACGCACGCACCGTACACCTCCCTTAGTGGTATAGTATCTGATCGCATCAATATCTGATCCGATCTGATCTATACTAGCGTCCCCAGCAGTTTAGGGTTCCCAAAAACGCAGTGTTAGCGGGATCAGCCCAGATACCTGCTAGCACCTGCGTTTTGCCCCTCCGCCCGGCCCGGCCCAGCCCACCCAAGTGCAGTATCGATCGATCACTGTCACTTACAAAACACTAAACGCATAACTGCAGCGTTCGCAGAGTCAGGCCTGATCCCTGCGATCGCTAACAGTTTTTTTTGTAGCGTTTTGGTGAACTGGCAAGCGCCAGCGGCCTAGTACACCCCGGTCGTAGTCAAACCAGCACTACAGTAACACTTGGTGACGTGGCGAGTCCCATAAGTGCAGTTCAAGCTGGTGAGGTGGCAAGCACAAGTAGTGTCCCGCTGCCACCAAAAAGACAAACACAGGCCCGTCGTGCCCATAATGCCCTTCCTGCTGCATTCGCCAATCCTAATTGGGAACCCACCGCTTCTGCAGCGCCCGTACTTCCCCCATTCACATCCCCAACCAAATGCAGTCGGCTGCATGAGAGGCATTTTTATGTCCTCCCGAGTACCCCTACCCAACGAACCCCCCAAAAAAGATGTTGTGTCTGCAGAAAGCGCGGATATAGGCGTGACACCCGCTATTATTGTCCCTCCTGTCCTGACAATCCTGGTCTTTGCATTGGTGAATGTTTTGAACGCTACCATGCACTAGTTGACTATTAGCGTAGGGTACAGCATTGCACAGACTAGGCACACTTTCACAGGGTCTCCCGAGATGCCATCGCATTTTGAGAGACCCGAACCTGGAACCGGTTACAGTTATAAAAGTTAGTTACAAAAAAAAGTGTAAAAAAAAAAAAAAAAAAAACACAAACAAAAATATAAAATAAAAATAGTTGTCGTTTTATTGTTCTCTCTCTCTCTATTCTCTCTCTATTGTTCTGCTCTTTTTTACTGTATTCTATTCTGCAATGTTTTATTGTTGTTATGTTTTATCACGTTTGCTTTTCAGGTATGTAATTATTTATACTTTACTGTTTACTGTGTATTATTGTTAACCATTTTTTTGTCTTCAGGTATGCCATTCACGACTTTGAGTGGTTATACCAGAATGATGCCTGCAGGTTTAGGTATCATCTTGGTATCATTCTTTTCAGCCAGCGGTCGGCTTTCATGTAAAAGCAATCCTAGTGGCTAATTAGCCTCTAGACTGCTTTTACAAGCAGTGGGAGGGAATGCCCCCCCCCCCCCCCCAACATCTTCCGTGTTTTTCTCTGGCTCTCCTGTCTCAACAGGGAACCTGAGAATGCAGCCGGTGATTCAGCCAGCTGACCATAGAGCTGATCAGAGACCAGAGTGGCTCCAAACATCTCTATGACCTAAGAAACCGGAAGCTACGAGCATTTTATGACGTAGATTTCGCCGGATGTAAACAGCGCCATTGGGAAATTGGGAAAGCATTTTATCACACCGATCTTGGTGTGATCAGATGCTTTGAGGGCAGAGGAGAAATCTAGGGTCTAATAGACCCCAATTTTTGCAAAAAAGAGTACCTGTCACTACCTATTGCTATCATAGGGGATATTTACATTCCCTGAGATAACAATAAAAATGATTTAAAAAAAAAAAAAAATGAAAGGAACAGTTTAAAAATAAGATAAAAAAATAATAATAATAAAGAAAAAAAAAAAAAAAAAAAAAAAAGCACCCCTGTCCCCCCTGCTCTCGCGCTAAGGTGAACGCAAGCGTTGGTCTGGCGTCAAATGTAAACAGCAATTGCACCATGCATGTGAGGTATCGCCGCGAAGGTCAGATCGAGGGCAGTAAGTTTAGCAGTAGACCTCCTCTGTAAATCTAAAGTGGTAACCTGTAAAGGCTTTTAAAGGCTTTTAAAAATGTATTTAGTTTGTCGCCACTGCACGTTTGTGCGCAATTTTAAAGCATGTCATGTTTGGTATCCATGTACTCGGCCTAAGATCATCTTTTTTATTTCATCAAACATTTGGGCAATATAGTGTGTTTTAGTGCATTAAAATGTAAAAAAGTGTGTTTTTTCCCCAAAAAATGCGTTTGAAAAATCGCTGCGCAAATACTGTGTGAAAAAAAAAAATGAAACACCCACCATTTTAATCTGTAGGGCATTTGCTTTAAAAAAAATATATAATGTTTGGGGGTTCAAAGTAATTTTCTTGCAAAAAAAAATTATTTTTTTATGTAAACAATAAGTGTCAGAAAGGGCTTTGTCTTCAAGTGGTTAGAAGAGTGGGTGATGTGTGACATAAGCTTCTAGATGTTGTGCATAAAATGCCAGGACAGTTCAAAACCCCCCCAAATGACCCCATTTTGGAAAGTAGACACCCCAAGCTATTTGCTGAGAGTCATGTTGAGTCCATGGAATAATTTATATTGTGACACAAGTTGCGGGAAAGAGACAATTTTTTATTTTTTTTATTTTTTTTTGCGCAAAGTTGTCACTAAATGATATATTGCTCAAACATGCCATGGGAATATGTGAAATTACACCCCAAAATACATTCTGTTGCTTCTCCTGAGTACGGGGATACCACATGTGTGGGACTTTTTGGGAGCCTAGCCGCGTACGGGACCCCGAAAACCAAGCACCGCCTTCAGGCTTTCTAAGGCCGTAAATTTTTGATTTCACTCTTCACTGCCTATCACAGTTTCGGAGGCCATGGAATGCCCAGGTGGCACAAACCCCCCCCCAAATGACCCCATTTTGGAAAGTAGACACCCCAAGCTATTTGATGAGAGGTATAGTGAGTATTTTGCAGACCTCACTTTTTGTCACAAAGTTTTGAAAATTGAAAAAAGAAAAAAAAAAATTTTTTTTCTCGTCTTTCTTTATTTTCAAAAACAAATGAGAGCTGCAAAATACTCACCATGCCTCTCAGCAAATAGCTTGGGGTGTCTGCTTTCCAAAATGGGGTCATTTGGGGGGGGTTTGTGCCACCTGGGCATTCCATGGCCTCCGAAACTGTGATAGGCAGTGAGGAGTAAAATCAAAAATGTACGCCCTTAGAAATCCTGAAGGCGGTGCTTGGTTTTCGGGGTCCCGTACGCGGCTAGGCTCCTAAAAAGTCCCACACATGTGGTATCCCCGTACTCAGGAGAAGCAGCTAAATGTATTTTGGGGTGCAATTCCACATATGCCCATGGCCTGTGTGAGCAATATATCATTTAGTGACAACTTTGTGCAAAAAAAAAAAAAAAAAAAAAAAATTTGTCACTTTCCCGCAACTTGTGTCAAAATATAAAACATTCCATGGACTCAACATGCCTCAAAGCAAATAGCTTGGGGTGTCTACTTTCCAAAATGGGGTCATTTGGGGGGGTTTTATGTCATCTGGGCATTTTATGGCCTTCAAAACTGTGATAGGTAGTGAGGAGTAAAATCAAAAATGTACGCCCTTAGAAATCCTGAAGGCGGTGATTGGTTTTCGGGGCCCCGTACGCGGCTAGGCTCCCAAAAAGTCCCACACATGTGGTATCCCCGTACTCAGGAGAAGCAGCTAAATGTATTTTGGGGTGCAATTCCACATATGCCCATGGCCTGTGTGAGCAATATATCATTTAGTGACAACTTTTTGTAATTTTTTTTTTTTTTTTTTTTTTTTGTCATTATTCAATCACTTGGGACAAAAAAAATGAATATTCAATGGGCTCAACATGCCTCTCAGCAAATTCCTTGGGGTGTCTACTTTCCAAAATGGGGTCATTTGTGGGGGTTTTGTACTGCCCTGCCATTTTAGCACCTCAAGAATCGACATAGGCAGTCATAAATTAAAGGCTGTGTAAATTCCAGAAAATGTACCCTAGTTTGTAGACGCTATAACTTTTGCGCAAACCAATAAATATACACTTATTGACATTTTTTTTACCAAAGACATGTGGCCGAATACATTTTGGCCTAAATGTATGACTAAAATTGAGTTTATTGGATTTTTTTTAGAACAAAAAGTAGAAAATATCATTTTTTTTCAAAATTTTCGGTCTTTTTCCGTGTATAGCGCAAAAAATAAAAACGGCAGAGGTGATCAAATACCATCAAAAGAAAGCTCTATTTGTGGGAAGAAAAGGACGCAAATTTCGTTTGGGTACAGCATTGCATGACCGCGCAATTAGCAGTTAAAGCGACGCAGTGCCGAATTGTAAAAAGTGCTCTGGTCAGGAAGGGGGTAAAACCTTCCGGGGCTGAAGTGGTTAAGGACCTGGAGTGGTTTAGCCAGTCTCCAGACCTTAATCCCATAGAAAATATGTGGCGGGGGCTGAAGGTTCGAGTTACCAAACATCTGCCTTGGAAACCTTAATGACTTGGAGAGGATCTGCAAAGAGGAGTGGGACAAAATCTCTCCTGAGATGTGTGCAAACCTGGTGGCCAGCTACAAGAAACGTCTGACCTCTGTGATTGCCAACAAGGGTTTTGCCACCAAGTACTAAGTCATGTTTCGCAAAGGGGTCAAATACTTATTTCACTCAGTAAAATGCAAATCTATTTATAACTTTTTTGAAATGCGTTTTTCTGGATATTTTTGTTGTTATTCTGTCTCTCACTGGTAAAATAAACCGACCATTAAATTTATAGACTGATCATTTCTTTGACAGTGGGCGAACAAACAAAATCAGCAGGGGAGCAAATACTTTTTTTCCCTCACTGTACATCTTGCAAAAACACCGCTAAAAAGCGGATAAAGCGCCGCTGAAACTAGCTCCGCTTTACCGCCCACGCCCTCACTGCCCCAGTGTGAAAGGACCCTTAGTGAAAATGTCCAAATTGGGCACAATTAGCCATTTTCCCTCCCTGGTATCTCACTTTTGTGAGATACTGTAATTGCCACAGTTTGTAGACGCAATAACTTTTGCGCAAACCAATCAATATACGCTTATTGTGATTTTTTTTTTTTTTTTGCCAAAAATATGTAACAGAATACATATTGGCCTACATTTAGGAAGAAATTAGATATTTTAAATGTTTTTATTGGATATGTTTTATAGCAGAAAGTAAAAAAATATTGTTTTTTTGTTTGTTTATAGCGCAAAAAATAAAAACCGCAGAGGTGATCAAATACCACCAAAAGAAAGCTCTATTTGTGAGAAAAAATAGACATACATTTTATTTGGGTACAGCGTCGCAGGACCGCGCAATTGTCAGTTAAAGTAACGCAGTGCCGTATTGCAAAAAATGGCCTGGTCATGGGGGGGGTAAACTTTTCCGGAGCTGAAGTGGTTAAAGGATCTGCTATTGACTACTCGGTGCCAGGAACCACAGCGTACCTTCAGAGGTCTAGTGGGGTCCATACCTTGATGGGTTATGGAGGGTGATTGATGTATGTTTGAACTAGAATTGGATTCTTTTCTTCATGTGCAGGGGGGTTGGGGGGTAAGGAGTTAAAAGGCAGATGGGTAATATGTGCACATCCCTGGAACAGGAGCTTCGACTGATATTTTCTTGTTGCAAAGGTAAACCAGAAGGGTCATCAAATGATAGGCAACCTTCATCAGCCCTCTGACCCGGAACCACTTTTGTGACTCTGTCTGAGTGTTGAGTGGCTGGAGAGGTGCTGGAGCATGACCCAGGTGTGCATTCTCTACATTTTCGGAGAGACCCGGTCACCTCTTCTAATGCTTGTATGTCATTACTGCTTTGAAGAAGGCCAGCATCATACTCACTATTAGCCCTTCCAGTTAATGTTCCAGAGTTAGAGAGGCCCCTATCATGTTCCAATTTTTTTTTTCTTGACATTTTTACACCCACCACCACCACCTTTTCCCACCATCGCTATGTCAATTTTATGGCTCCAAAGCAGTACAGGCTGTGCATGAGAGCTACAGTAACATGTCTGTGATGTAGCCAGGGACGGGGGGGGGGGGGGGGTACGGGGAGGATAACAACAGCCAGCGGTAGGGAGTGGCCAGAAGTGCCACAATAGGAAAAAATATCAGCACCCATACATGTGCAAAATAGCAAAATATTAACCACTTCAGCTCCGGAAGGATTTGCCCCCTTAATAACCAGGCCATTTTTTTTGTGATACGGCACCGCGTTGCTTTAACTGACAATTGCATGATCATGCGATGCTGTACCTAAACAAAATTGACGTCCTTTTTTTCCCACGAATAGAGTTTTCTTTTGGTGGTATTTGATCATCTCTGCAGTTTTTATTTTTTGTGCTGTAAACAAAGAGCGACAATTTTGAAAACAAAAAACTTTTTGCTATAATACATATCTAAAAAAAAAATATCTAAAAAAACAAATGTATTCATCAGTTTAGGTCGATATATATTCTTGTACATATTTTTGGTAAAAAAAAAATCGCAATAGGTGTGTATTGATTGGTTTTCTCAAAAGTTATCATGTCTACAAGCTATGGGATAGATTTAGGGACTTTTATTTATTTTTTATTGTTTTTACTAGTAATGGGGGCGATCTGCGATTTTTTTAACAGGACTGCGACATTGCGGCTTACAAATCTGACCCCAAATTACACTTTTTAGGGACCAGTGACATTATTACATTGATCAATGCTATAAAAATGCATTGATCAATGTAAAAATTACACTGGCACGGAAGTGGTTAACACTAGGGGGCGATCAAGGGGTTAAGTGTGTTCCGTGGGTGTGTTCTAACTGTAGGGGGGATGGGCTGGCATGGACATGACAGAGATTAATGTTTCTGATGACTGGGAACAGAAGATCTCTGATATGTCCCCTGTCAGAACGGGGATCCGCCTTGTTTACAAAGGCAGATCCCCATTCTGCCTCCGGACTAGATGATCGCAGGTCACCGGCGGACATCGAGTCCAGCTGACACACGGGCATGGTCTTGCAGCTGGAGTGAGAGTGCGCCGGCGGCGGCGCCTGCCGGCCCGCAACTGCCCAAGCCGACCGTACAGCTACAGCAATTCACGCAGGAGAGACGACTTGCCACCGTATAACGATGGTGGCTGGTCGGCAAGTGGTTAATGCTGAACACCAAACAAATATAAAAATTTGCGAATGAAAGCTGAAGACCAGGCAGATATAAAAAACACAAATTAATTCAATCTCTGTATTCATAATACATATACTTATTGTAATAATGCATTTTGTAACCACTTCAAAACCGGGCCGATTCTGACATTTCTCAAATACACATACAAATCAGAATTTTTTTTTCTTTTGCTAGAAAATTACTTAGAACCTGAAAAAAAATCTAAAATAAATATTATATCCGAGGGTGGTTATGGATTCCCTCTATTTATTCCATATATGTATTACCGTAATTTGTCTATTCCTATAGTTAGCTAGTCTATAAAACTCTGATAGTTACTGTTGATAGCACAATAATATAAGGTTAGCTAAGGTTAGCTATGAAAACAAACACACTGCTTAATAAAACCATGTCTTATTTATTTCCCAAGAAAATAGGACGATGCTAACATGAAAAAACTATAGAGCATATAACACAAGAACATTAAAGATACTTATCGCAAGGCTGTTCCCCTAGACACGGTCTCATCTGCTGGGCTCAAGATGATGGTAACAGAGAGAGCCATAATGCTCAGAGAGCCATCAGGCACGAGCCAAGAGCGAAGAGGGCCGATTTCCCTTCTGTGTGCACTTTTTACACATTCATTCAGACCCACTCGTAACCACACCCCACTAGCCCCCTGTCCAATGAAATATTGCCAAGAGGTAGTCCTTTTAATATATTATATTTCTGTCCATCCTGCTGTATTAGCCTCTAGGGGCAGCATTGTCCATGTATCATGTCTATGTGTCCTGGGTCAATCTTCAGCGCCTGTTGATCCTTTGATCTTTGTAACCCACCTTCATCAATCATCCTGGCAGCCATGGCCCTCTTTGAAGCTTGCTTGCATAGCATTATCACACCAGTTGATCAGGAGCCAAGCTTTTGTTCAGCCTTGCTTCTTTCAGGAGAATATTCTGATATGCTACAAAGCTTTGATGTGCAACTTGTTACATTCCAGACAACCCCCAAAAATGCGAAGGCTTGGTAAAGCCTTAGTTCATATTTCAAACACCTCTTATGTTATGAAATAAAACGTGTTACCTTCCAACATACTCTGCTTTGCACCTAAAGGGCGCATATCACCCTTCTTCAGACACGGCTCCTATGGAACAGTCTATAACTGTCTTAACGTGTTGTGTTTCCCAACATGTACTTCAGAAACAGCTCCTATGGAACAGTCCATAACGTTCTTAACGTGTTTTTCTTCCCAACATGTGCCGCTTTACCACTGAGTGACACACCACCATCATTCTTCAGTGACAGCTTTCATGTCACCATTCTGTGTCTTCTCCTTTCCGGTATCTTCATAACAGGGTGCACTACAGGCAAGGGGTGTCCATTCACTCATCATTCACCAGCACACACTCAGAGTAACATATTAACCAGCTTTCAGATACAGAGTCTCGAGGGGGGCCTTACCCATATTACTAACATAAAATACACATATGTCACACTATACCATAAGATAAATCAACCCATTACCATAATATATGCATATATATATGAGACCCATCACATTACACATCCTGCTCCCAACCTCCTATAACTCTTTACTGTAAATACGGGTCGAGATTAGGCAGGCTTGCTCAAAATGGCCATTCCTACCGTAATTTTGGCATGTCAGCGGTATTTCAGGGCTCTGAACTGGCAGCAAAGCCTCTAACTTGTATGAAGAGACCTTACCGTCAATTCGTCCCTCAAATTGCATAGATAAATGTCAGAGTTTCCTATATAAATTTTGAGTCTAACACATATAAACCTGAAACAATGACAAACCACAAAATTCCATCCCTGTGCCTGGATTTCAGAGACCACGCCCAGGGTATACCATGCACCTCTACCTATTGTTAGATTCAAGGAACACCCTAGTTCCATGACTAATGTTACATCGGTTATGTGACGTTGTTGAATGTTATTAAGGATGCCACCAATCTCTCTCTGAGTAACAAAGCCCAGCTTATGGCTGAGAGTTTGTTCCTCAGGATACTGAAGTCCACTCCATTAACAACACCCATCTCAGCTCCTATTCCCCCCAATATAGTGCTGAATACATCCCTCCTCTTTCGGTTACTCCTCAGAAATAAGCGTCCTGCATGAACCTCATTCTGTGTCCGCACATCTCTGGGAGTAAGCCACTGGTACAATGACAGCACTTGATTCAGTGTATACTCAACAAATATAGGGTAATAGGTTTTTATCAACCACTGTGAGACGTTGAAGTGCCATGTGGTGAAGGCATACTCTTCCCTGGTACCCAGCGTTTTTTCCCTTTATCTAACGGAGCATGCTCCCGTGTGTAGTCACTGGCATGACCTGTGCAAGGTTCCAACATCTCAGGTGAGACATCAACCAGGCGTATCTCCCCCATATCCAGCTCTGGTGTCCCACATGTCCAGTACCCGAGAACCTCTCTGTAGGACTGGTAAGATTGAGACACCACCCCTACAAGGAAATTTTCACCCCATTGATGTGTCACCTGGCACCCTCTAGTCTGGCCAACCGACACCATATTATGCATAAGTGCCAGCCTCCTGGGTACCTGCACCATATTAAGTCAGTTATGTCCATATGCGTCCAACATTAAAAATACGATTTCCTTCTTTAAATTCCTCCCTCCAACAAAAAAAAAAACATTACATTTCTTGTTCTGACAGATTGGATAGGTTATATTTCTTCCCCAACCTCCAACCCATTGCACATGTATTAATAGCACGTTTGCATTCATAAATGACAGGAGAGACTCCGGCAAAATGTTTCACAAGTCTTGTTGATAGGCACAGTCTTTCAGATTCAGCATTAGCACTAAATTGTCCATAAGAAAAAGAAACCTTATATTGCAAGTATTAATCTGAATCTTTTCGTTTGTCCCTTCTCCCCTGAATGTTTGTCAGAACCAATTTGCGGTGTGGTGTGGCACAGACAAACTGCCAACCAGATGAACATCTTTCATCTCTGTTCCAGAAACCTCTCCAATCTCGCTCCACCAGTACTCTGGAAGTGAAAAACAAGAGCAGAATAAAATTCTTATCCACAATATCTGCTCGCTTGCTATGTTTACTTATAGTTCCCTCCTTGGAACCCAGGAACTTAGTATTCTTGTCTTCTGCGACTCTGAACAAATTATCAAAACAACCATGATTTTTTTTAGGATGAACCCACTCTAAAATGGATGCCCATGGTAAGAGCAAAAATTTTTTAAAAATGAACGTGAATGTTGCTTCTCAAAAATTCTCATTTTAAATGCTAAAAAAAAAACAATGCATTTATCTATACCTTAAGACCTATGCACTAATTCCCCTTTCAGGTGGACAAAGCCTAAACCGTTTGGAACTTTTTCCACCTGAATGAAAATAAAAACAAAGGAAAAAAAAAACTACAATAACTCCAGCGGCTGGAACGGCTTCCTACCAAATCTTGTCTTAACCACTTGCCGACCGGGCCATAGCCGAAAGACGGCTGCAGCGCGGTCGGCTAGTTCTGGGTGGACGTCCATGGACGTCCTCCCAGAATACTGCTCTCGCGCGCCCCCTGGGGCGCGCACCCGAGAACTTCCGTGACCGCCGGGTCCAGAGGACCCGGCGCATCACGGATCACGGTAAACGGCCGCTAATCGCGGCCGTTTACCATGTGATCGCTCCGTCAAATGACGGAGCGATCACATGTCAACAGACCGGCGTCATCTCATGACGCCGGTTCCTCCTTTCCCTCTGTGTACCGATCGGTACAGTGCGAGGGGAGAGGGAGAGGGGGAGGGATCGGATGGCAGCACCGCTGTGGGCTGCATGTGTAGTGCTCACAGCGGTGCTCAGTGACAATTGCAGTCACATCCATCCCTCCATGCTCAGCAATCCCTGCATAATGCCCAGCAATACTCTGCACAATGCCCAGCAATACTCTGCACAATGCCCAGCAATACTCTGCACAATGCCCAGCAATACTCTGCACAATGCCCAGCAATACTCTGCACTATACCCTGCAATACTCTGCACTATACCCTGCAATACTCTGCACAATACCCTGCAATACTCTGCACTATACCCTGCAATACTCTGCACTATACCCTGCAATACTCTGCACTATACCCTGCAATACTCTGCACAATACCCTGCAATACTCTGCACTATACCCTGCAATACTCTGCACTATACCCTGCAATACTCTGCACTATACCCTGCAATACTCTGCACAATGCCCAGCAATACTCTGCACAATACCCTGCAATACTCTGCACTATACCCTGCAATACTCTGCACAATGCCCAGCAATACTCTGCACAATGCCCAGCAATACTCTGCACTATACCCTGCAATACTCTGCACTATGCCCTGCAATACTCTGCACTATACCCTGCAATACTCTGCACAATACCCTGCAATACTCTGCACAATACCCTGCACTACTCTGCAATATACCCGGGCACTACTCGGCAATATACCCGGGCACTACTCTGCAATATACCTGGGCACTACTCTGCAATATACCCGGGCACTACTCTGCAATATACCCGGCACTACTCTGCAATATACCCAGCACTACTCTGCAATATACGCAGCAATATACCCTGCAATACTCTGCAATAGCCCGCAATACTCCGCAATTTTTAACCAGTTCCCGCCCACAGTCATATGACGTCCTTGACTTTGAGCGGGGATATCTGAATGATGGGTGCAGCTACAGGCATCATTCAGATATCAGCTTTTTTAGCCGGCGATTTCCTACACCATGAGAATGATCATAGCGGCTGTTCCACTGCTTGATCATTCTTATTGGAGGCGATAGGGGCCCCCCCCCTTCCCGCCACCCTCCGGTGCTTATACCGACTCACCGCTACGATCGAAGCCAAGATCGTTTTTTTATTTTTTATTATTTCAGGCTTCCCAGCCTAGAGGTGAGATGTGGGGTCTTATTGACCCCATATCTCACTGTAAAGAGGACCTGTCATGCCATATTCCTATTACAAGGATGTTTACATTCATTGTAATAGAAATAAAAGTGATCAAAAATTTTTTTTGGGGGGAAAAAGTGTCAAACTAAAATAAATAAAGTAAAATAAACAATAAAATTTTTTTTTTAAAGCGCCCATGTCCGTGTGCTCGCATGCAGAAGCGAACACATACGTAAGTCCCGCCCATATATGAAAACGGTGTTCAAACCACACATGTGAGGTATCGCTGCGATCGGTAGAGCGAGAGCAATAATTTTGGCCCTAGACCTCCTCTGTAACTCAAAACATGTAACCAGTAAAAAATTTTAAAGCGTCACCTATGGAGATTTTTAAGTAGCGACGTTTGGCACCATTCCACGAGAGTGTGCAATTTTGAAGGGTGACATGTTGGGTGTCTATTTACTCGGCGTAACTTCATCTTTCACATTATGCAAAAACATTGGGCTAACTTTACTGTTTTGTTTTTTTTTTTAAAGCACAAAACTGTTTTTTTCCCCAAAAAAACGCGTTCGAAAAATTGCTGCGCAAATACCGTGCGAGATAAAAAGTTGCAACAACCACCATTGTATTCTCTAGGGTCTTTGCTAAAAAAAATATATATAATGTTTTGGGGTTCTATGTAATTTTCTAGCAAATAAATTATTATTTTTACATGTAGGAGAGAAATATAAGAATTGGCCTGGGCACTCCAGAACACCTGGAGGTGCTCCGTGCATGTTGGGCCTCTATATGTGGCCATGCTGTGTAAAAGTCTCACATATGTGGTATCGCCATACTCGGGAGTAATAGCAGAATGTGTTTTGGGGTGTAATTTGTTGTATGCATATGCTGTGTGTGAAAAATAACCTTCTAATATGACAATTTTGTGAAAAAAAAAAAAAATAAATAAATCTTGATTTTGCAAAGAATTGTGGGAAAAGATGACAATTTCAAAAAAACTCATCATGCATCTTTCTAAATACCTTGGAATGTCTTCTTTCCAAATAGGGGTCATTTGAGGGGTATTTGTACTTTTCTGGCATGTTAGGGTCTCAAGAAATTAGATGGGCCGTCAGTAATTCAGGTGTGATCAATTTTCAGATATTCGCACCATAGCTTTTGGACTCTCTAACATTCACAAAGACCAAATAATATACACCAAGTTGTACTTATTTTTACCAAAGATATGTAGCGGTATAAATTTTGGCCAAAATTTACGAAGAAAAATTACTAATTTGCTAAATTTTATAACAGAAACAAAGAAAAATTCATTTTTTTACCAAATTTTCAGTCTTTTTTCTTTTATAGCGCAAAAAATAAAAAACCCAACGGTGATTAAATACCACCAAAAGAAATCTCTATTTGTGTGAAAAAAAGGACAAAAATTTCATATGGGTAAAGTGTTGTATGACTGAGTAATTGTCATTCAAAGTGTGAGAGCACCAAAAGCTGAAAATTGGTCTGGTTAGGAAGGGGGTTTAAGTGCCCAGTGGTCAAGTGGTTAAACAAAATGTATTCAGCTGCTAATTGAGGACATAGCCAATGACCATCTATTAAGCTGCTAATTGAGGGCATAGCCAATGACCCTCCTTTCAGGTGGACTGAACCTAACAATGTTTTCACCTGAAAAAAACAAAAATAACATTAATGAATAATCAAATAAAAAAAAATATATATATATATTATATATTTTTTTTAAACAATAAAAAAAATTAAAAAGAAATAAAATAAGGAGGAGAAAAGAAAAAAAACCATAATAATCATAACAGAAAACAAAACATTTAAAAAAATAACAATCCAGAGGCTTATCCTTGAAAATACTAAAAATATATCAAGGTCCTCTATAATATTCCAAACATGAAGGGCCAAATGTCTGAAACTCACATCTAAACCTTATTCATAGCAAAGAAATATTAACCAGAAAATTCTTACCATCCATGCAGCTCACTAAAGGCTGCTAACATTGTTTCTAGGCATGTGCATTTCGTTTCGTTCCGAATCGAAATTCGGACGAATTTTTCATTATTCGGAAATTCGGATGCATCCGAATTTCCGAATTACAAAAGTAAAGAATTTAAACGAATCCGAAAAAAAAACGAACGAATTCGAAAACATATTCGAATCGAATTCGAAAACATATTCGAATCGAATTCGAAAACATATTCGAATCGAATTGGAAAACATATTCGAATCGAATTGGAAAACATATTCGAATCAAATTCGAAAACATAATCGAATTCGAATCGAATTCGAAAACATATTCGAATCGAATTCGAAAACATATTCGAATCGAATTGGAAAAAAATAGAAAACGTTTTTCTAAAAAAAACAATAAGATAGAATATAAAATAATAAAGCATATATATATATATATATATATATATATATATATATATATATATATATATATATATTTTTATTCTCTTCTATTGTTTTTTTATGCTTTTCTTTTCTATTATTTTATATTCTATAATAGTCTTTTCAAATTCATTCTATACAAAATTCGAATTTCGGAACATGGCTTCTGAAGTTTAAATTTCGTATAGAATGAATTCGAATTTGAATAGAAAAGATTAGAACAGAAAATAATAGAAAAGATTAGACTAGAAAAACAATAGAACAGAATAGAAGAAAATATAATATATATATTATATTTTCTTCTATTCTGTTCTATTGTTTTTCCAGTCTATTCTTTTCTATTACTTTCTATTCTATTCTAATCTTTTATATTCAAATTTGATTTCGGTCTATATGAAATTCGAATTTTGGAAGATGTTTTATATATATATATATATATATATATATATATATATATATATATATATATATATATATATAAATAATTTTTTTCTATTCTGTTTCATTGTTTTTCTATGCTATTCTTTTCTATTCTATTCTAAACTTTTCTATTCGAATTTGAATTCATTCTATACGAAATTCGAATTTCGGAAGATGGCTTCTGAAAGTGGAATTTCGTATAGAATGAATTCGAATTTGAATAGAAAAGATTAGAATAGAAAATAATAGACTAGACAAACAATAGAACAGAACAGAATAAAATATAATATATATATATTTTATTCTATTCTGTTCTATTTTTTCTATGCTGGTCTATTGTTTTTCTATTCTTTTCTATTATTTTCTATTTTATTCTAATCTTTTCTATTTGAATGCGAAATCATTCTATACGAAATTTGAATTTCTGAAAATGGTTATACAGAAACAGAATGAAATAGAATGAAATCGAATTCTAATAGAAAAGACTAGAAAAGAAAAACAATAAAAAAAAATAGAAAAAAATTATATATATATATATATATATATATATATATATATATATATATATATATATATATATATAAACCATCTTCCGAAATAGAACAGAACAGGAATAGAATAGAACAGGAAATAATATAAAAGAATAGCATAGAAAAATAATAGAACAGAATAAAAAAAATATAAAATATTCTATTCTAATCTTTTCTATTCAAATTCATTCTGTACCAAATTCCAATTTCGGAAGATGGTTTTATATATATATATATATATATATATATATATATATATATATATATATATATATATATACATATACATACAGGCCCGGATTGGCCATAGGGCAAACCGGGCAAATGCCCGGTGGGCCGGGGCCGCCGGGCTGCATGTCCTTGCTTGCAGGGACAAGGCAGGCTGCTCTTTAAACCCGCGCCAGTCCCCCGGCCTTTCCGCGGCCGCCCGGCTTCCAATTCAGCTCAGGCTCAGCCATCGGCAACAGGGGGATGGAAACATGAAGGGGGGAGGAGTTAGAGGAGACACCTCTCCACGGCCGCCAGTATAGTTCAGCCATTGGTGCCGGGGGCGTGACCACGAAGGGGAGAGGAGTCTGCTGCAGGCGGATCAAAGAGAACGAAGGTAAGTGTGGCGCCCTGTAACCTGAATAGGAGGAGCAGTGGGGGCGGCTGCATATAGAAGAATTATTCTCTCCATCTTCCTCCCGCAGTCTCTGAATGCCTGCCTCTGCTCCTCTCCCTCTCGCAGGCTGTCAGGTACTGCGGGAGGAAGATGGAGAGAATAATTCTTCTATATGCAGCCACCCCCACCGCTCCTCCTGTCCTGCTTATCTCTGCTGCCCCCACAGTGTTCTCTACCCCCCACAGTGCTCTCCACTTCCCCCATGCTCTCTGCTGCCCCTCTGTTCCCTCTGCTTCTCTCCATGTGCTCTCCACCTCCCACCCTGTGATATCTACCTCCCCCATGCTCTCCGCTGCCCCCTGTGCCCTCCACTTCTCCCCCAGTGCTATCCAGCCCCCCCTGTGCTCTCCACCTCCCCCCATGCTCTATGCTGCCCCCCTGTGCCCTCCGCCTCTCCTCCTGTGCTCTTCACCTCCCCCAATGCTCTCCTTTCCCCCCATTGCTCTCCAGCCCCCCCTGTGCTCTCCACCTCCCCCCATGCTCTATGCTGCCCCCCTGTGCCCTCCGCCTCTCCCCCTGTGCTCTTCACCTCCCCCAATGCTCTCCTTTCCCCCCATTGCTCTCCACCTCCCTTCTGTGCTCTCCACCTCCCCCCATGCTCTATGCTGCCCCCCTGTGCCCTCTGTCTCTCCCCCTGTGCTCTCACTACCCCCCTGTGCCCTCCGTCTCCCCCCTGTGCTCTCCACTACCCCCCTGTGCCCTCCGTCTCTCCCCCTGTGCTCTCCACTACCCCCCTGTGCCCTCCGTCTCTCCCCCTGTGCTCTCCACTACCCCCCTGTGCCCTCCGTCTCTCCCCCTGTGCTCTCCACTACCCCCCTGTGCCCTCCGTCTCTCCCCCTGTGCTTTCCACTGCCCCCTGTGATATCCACCTCCCCCATGCTCTCCACTTCCCCCCTGTGCCCTCCACTTCTCCCCCAGTGCTCTCCAGCCCCCCCTGTGCTCTCCACCTCCACCCAGTGCTCTCTAGTCCCCCGTGCTATCCAGCCCCCGTGCTCTCCTCCTCCCTTCTGTGCTCTTAACATCCCCCATGCCCTATGCTGCCCCCTGTTCCCTCCGCCTCTCCCCCTGTGCTTTTCACCTCCCCCCATGCTCCATGCTGCCCCCTGTGCCCTCTGCCTCTCCCCCTGTGCTCTCCTCCTCCCCCTGGGCTCTTCACCTCCCCCCAATGCCCCCAGCCCCCCCAGTGCTCTCTAGCACCCCCCCCAGTGCTCTCCAGCCCCCCTGTTCTCTCCACCTCCCTCCTGTGCTCTCCACCTCCCCCATGCTCTCCGATGCCCCCCTGTGCCCTCCACTTCTCCCCCAGTGCTCTCCAGCCCACCCAGTGCCCTCTAGCTCCCCCGTGGTATCTAGCCCCCCTGTCTCTCCTCCTCCCTTCTGTGCTCTCCACATCCCCCATGCTCTATGCTGCCCCCCTGTGTCCTCCACCTCTCCCCCTGTGCTTTTTCACCTCCTCCCATGCTATACGCTGCCCCCCTGTGCCCTCTGTCTCTCCTCCTGTGCTCCCCACCTCCCCCATGCTCTATGCTGCCCCCCTGTGCCCTCTGCCTCTCCCCAGTGCTCTTTAGCCCTCCCAGTGCTCTCCAGCCCCCCCTGTGATCTCCACCTCCCCCTGTGCCCTACGCCTCTCCCCCAGTGCTCTCCAGCGCCCCCATTGATCTCCGCCTACCCCCTGTGCTCTCCACCTCCTCCCATGCTCTCTGCTGCCCCCCTGTGCCCTCCGCCTCCCCCCAGTGCTCTACAGCCCCCCAGTGATCTCCACCTCCCCCCTGTGCTCTCCACCTCCCCCCTGTGCTCTCCACCCCATGCTCTCCTGCCCTCCCTGTGCTTTACGCCCCACCCTGTGTTTTTGCTTCCCCCTGTGCTCTCCAACCCCCCACCCCCTGTGCTCTCCAGTCCCCCATGCTCTCCGGCCCCCTTGTGCTCTCCTCTTCCTCCCTGTGTTCTCTGCCTCTCCCCTGTGCTCTCTGCCCCCCCATGCTCTCCGCCTCCCCCCACAGTGCTCTCCAGCCCCCCTGTGGTCTCGCCCCACCCCATGTTCTCAAAGTTCTTCCCTGTGCTCTCTGCCCCACCTGCTTTCCCTGTCCCCCTCACCCCCCACACCTTT
The DNA here is from genome assembly GCA_037952835.1 of Lithobates septentrionalis. Taxonomy (NCBI): domain Eukaryota; kingdom Metazoa; phylum Chordata; class Amphibia; order Anura; family Ranidae; genus Lithobates; species Lithobates septentrionalis. The sequence goes on from JBBDGP010002012.1 coordinate 765,308, forward strand.
GCCGGGTTTCCCCTCCCCTCTCCTGGGGGATCCGTCAGGAGGGAGAGTGGGGAAGGGGCCGGTTAAGATGTCATGGGCTGCTCATTCCAAAATGCCCGGGCCTATTTTTTGTCCCAGTCCGGGCCTGTATACATACATACATATATATATATAAAATATTTCTTTCTATTCTGTTCTACTGTTCTATTGTTTTTCTATTCTATTCTTTTCTATTAGAATTTGATTTCATTCTATTTCTATATAACCATTTTCCGAAACTCGAATTTTGTATAGAATGAATTTGAATTCAAATAGAAAAGATCAGAATATAATAGGAAATAATAGAAAAACAATAGAACAGAATAGAAAAAATATAATTAATATATATATATATATATATATATATATATATATATATATATATTAGGGTTGTCCCGATACCGATACTAGTATCGGTATCGTCACCGATACCGAGCATTTGCCCAAGTACTTGTACTCGGGCAAATGCTCCCGATGCTTCCCCCGATACCTTGACAGTCAGCGGTGATCGGCGCGTGGGGGAGTTACAAGCTTCTCCCCCCCGCGGCTTTCAGCTGCTTTAGTGACATACAGCGGTGATCGGTGCTTGTAACTCCCCCACACACATCACCGCTGACTGTCACCTCATCCCCCTTAGTCCCCCTCCGTTCCAATGTCCCCCTCCGCTGTCCTGCTCCGTTGCATTGTCCCCCTCCGCTGTCCCCCTCCGCTGTCCTCCGCCGCTGCATTGTCCCCCTCCGCTGTCCTCCTCCGTTGCATTGTCCCCCTCCGCTGTCCTGCTCCGCTGCATTGTCCCCCTCCGCTGTCCTCCTCCGTTGCATTGTCCCCCTCCGCTGTCCTGCTCTGCTGCATTGTCCCCCTCCGCTGTCCTCCACTGTCCTCCTCCGCTGCATTGTCCTCCGCTGTCCTCCGCTGTCCTCCGCTGTCCTCCTCCGCTGCATTGTCCCCCTCCGCTGTCCTCCGCTGTCCTCCTCCGCTGCATTGTCCTCCGCTGTCCTCCTCTGCTGCATTGTCCCCCTCCGCTGTCCTGCTCCGCTGCATTGTCCCCCTCCGCTGTCCTCCGCTGTCCTCCTCCGCTGCATTGTCCCCCTCCACTGTCCTGCTCCGCTGCATTGTCCTCCGCTGCATTGTCCTCCGCTGTCCTCCTCCGCTGCATTGTCCTCCGCTGTCCTCCGCTGTCCTCCTCCGCTGCATTGTCCCCCTCCGCTGTCCTCCTCCGTTGCATTGTCCCCCTCCACTGTCCTGCTCCGCTGCATTGTCCCCCTCCGCTGTCCTCCGCTGTCCTCCTCCGCTGCATTGTCCTCCGCTGTCCTCCGCTGTCCTCCTCCGCTGCATTGTCCCCCTCCGCTGTCCTGCTCCGCTATCCTCCGCTGCATTGTCCTCCGCTGTCCTCCGCTGTCCTCCTCCGCTGCATTGTCCCCCTCCGCTGTCCTGCTCCGCTGCATTGTCCCCCTCCGCTGTCCTCCGCTGTCCTCCGCTGTCCTCCTCCGCTGCATTGTCCCCCTCCACTGTCCTCCTCCGCTGCATTGTCCTCCGCTGTCCTCCGCTGTCCTCCTCCGCTGCATTGTCCTCCGCTGTCCTGCTCCGCTGCATTGTCCCCCTCCGCTGTCCTCCGCTGTCCCCCTCCACACTGCATTGTCCCCCTCCGCTGTCCTGCACCGCTGCATTGTCCCCCTCCGCTGTCCTCCGCTGTCCTCCTCCGCTGCATTGTCCTCCGCTGTCCTCCTCCGCTGCATTGTCCCCCTCTGCTGTCCTGCTCCGCTGCATTGTCGTCCTTCGCTGTCCTCCGCTGTCCTCCGCTGTCCTCCTCCGCTGCATTGTCCCCCTCCGCTGTCCTCCTCCACTGCATTGTCCCCCTCCGCTGTCCTCCTCCGTTGCATTGTCCCCCTCCGCTGTCCTCCGCTGTCCTCCTCCGCTGCATTGTCCTCCGCTGTCCTTCTTCTTTGCTGTGTCCCCCTCCGCTGTCCCCATCCGTTCCGGCTTTCCGCTGTCCCCCTCTCTCTTCCTCTGTCCCCTCCGTTCTGCTGTCTCTCTCCGCTGTGTGAATGGACAGAGTCAGCTGACTCTGTCCATTCACATAACTGAAACATTGTAATCTCCTGTGATTACGATGTGTCAGTTTATGGATGGAGAGGAGCCGCTGTCTTCTCTCCATTCATTTTCAGTGCAGCTGAGGCTGCAGAGAAAGGGACTGGGGAATCTCTATCCTCGGTCTCTTTCTCTGTCTCAAGGGGGAGATATCAGAGGTCTGTTAAGACCCCTGATATCTCACCAAAGCCCCCCAACAGGGCTGATTAAAAAAAAAACACACACACACAAAGTGCAATAAAGAATAAAAAAAAAAAAATTGTAAAAAATAATAAATGTAAATGAAAAAAAAAACCATAAAAAAAAAACACACACACACAGGCACCGTTCACTCACCCCAACCCCCCCCCCACCCCCCTAAAAAAAAAACAAAAAAAAAAACACTGTCACGTGACATTAAAAAAAAGTATCGGTAATCGGTATCGGCGAGTACTTGAAAAAAAGGATCGGTACTTGTACTCGGTCTTAAAAAAGTGGTATCGGGACAACCCTAATATATATATATGTATATATATATATATATATATATATATATATATATATATATATATATATATATATATATACACATATATATATATATAAAACCATCTTCCGAAATTCGAATTTCGTATAAAATTAATTTGAATTTGAATAGAAAAGATTAAAATAGAGTAGAAAGAATAGACTAGAAAAACAATAGAACAGAATAGAATAAGATATAATATATATATTGTATTTTATTCAGATCTGTTCTATTGTTTTTCTAGTCTATTCTTTTCTATTATATTCTATTCAAATTCGAATTCATTCTATACAAAATTTGAATTTCAGAAGCCATCTTCCGAAATTCGAATTTCATATAGAATGAATTCAAATTCGAATAGAAAAGTTTAGAATAGAATAAAAAAGAATAGCATAGAAAAACAATGAAACAGAATAGAAAAAAATATAATATATATATTATATTTTATTCTCTTCTGTTCTATTGTTTTTCTAGTCTATTCTATTTCTATTATTTTCTATTCTAACCTTTTCTATTCAAATTCGAATTCATTCTATACGAAATTCTAATTTTAGAAGCCATCTTCCGAAATTCTAATTTCGCATAGAATTAATTCAAATTCGAATAGAAAAGTTTAGAATAGAATAGAAAAGAATAGCACTGAAAAACAATGGAACAGAATAGAAAAAATATATAATATATATATATATAACCATCTTCCAAAATTGGAATTTGGTACAGAATGAATTCGAAAAGAAAAGATTAGAATACAATATATTATATTTTTTTCTATTCTGTTCTATTGTTTTTCTATGCTATTCTTTTATACTTTCTATTCTATCCTAATCTTTTCTATTGGAATTCGATTTCATTCTATACGAATTTCAAATTTCACAAAATGGTTACCGTATATACTCGAGTATAAGTCGAGTTTTTCAGCACATTTTTTTGTGCTGAAAGTGCCCCCCTCGACTTATACTCGAGTCAAGCACTTTTCTGCAGCAAAAAAATTTATTTTCCGAGCCGACTTTGGGGCCCTGTATCTCAGGGCCACTTGGTGCTAGGAACCCCAAATTTGGTGTGCAAACCCAGTGGAAGGGGTAACATAACATATCCAAATATGGAGTTCCTAGCACTAAGTGGCCCCAAGATACGGGGCCCCAAAATCGGTTCGGAAAATGTCATTCTCTGCTGCAGAAAAGTGCTTGACATTTTCTGAACTGACTTTGGGGCCCCGTATCTCAGGGCCACTTCGTGCTAGGAACTCCAAATTTGATGTGCAAACCCAGTGGAAGGGGTAACACAACATATCCAAAGATGGAGTTCCTAGCACTAAGTGGACCCGAGATACGGGGCCCCAAATCCAGTTCGGAAAATGTCATTCTCTGCTATAGAAAAGTGCTTGACATTTTCTGAACCGATTTTTGTGGCCCTGTATCTCCAGGCCACTTGGTGCTAGAAACCACAGCTTCGGATATTTTATGGTGCTAGTTCCACTGGGTTTGCACACCAAATTTGGGGTTCTTAGCACTAAGTGGCCCCAAGATACAGGGCCCCAAATTCGGTCAACTGTGTCCATCTGCAGCAATGTCATTTTGGCACCCTTTGGGTTCAGAGACCCCAAATTTTGGCTGCAGCTAGGGGGCATCTAGGAACCCTTAACTACCGAGTTTGAAGTTCAGGGGACCTATGGCTGCAAATGGGCACAGTGAGGCATGCAAATGGGCACAGTGAGGCTGCAAATGGGCATTGTTGACCCTCTTTTCCACTTACAGTAGCTGTGCATTTCTCACCCTCGTCTTATACTCGGGTCAATAAGTTTTTCCCATTTTTTTGTGGTAAATTAAGGCCTCGACTTATACTCGGAACGACTTATACTCGAGTATATACGGTATATATAGTTTACTTTTTCAAATTCAGTTAATGTTTTTTTCGAATGCGGTAGAATTTTTTCTAATTTTATAGTTTTTTTCGAACGTGGTAGAATTTTTTCGAATTTGACAGTTTTTTTCCAATGTGGTAGAATTTTTTCGAATTTGATAGTTTTTTTTCGAATGTGGTAGAATTTTTTTGAATTTGACAGTTTTTTTCGAATGTGGTAGAATTTTTTTCGAATTTGATAGTTTTTTTCCAATGTGGTAGAATTTTTTCGAATTTGAGTTTTTTTCCAATGTGGTAGAATTTTTTCGAATTTGATAGTTTTTTTTCGAATGTGGTAGAATTTTTTTGAATTTGACAGTTTTTTTAGAATGTGGTAGAATTTTTTCGAATTTGATAGTTTTTTTCGAATGTGGTAGAATTTTTTCGAATTTGATAGTTTTTTTTCGAATGTGGTAGAATTTTTTTGAATTTGACAGTTTTTTTCGAATGTGGTAGAATTTTTTCGAATTTGATAGTTTTTTTCGAATGTGGTAGAATTTTTTCGAATTTGATAGTTTTTTTTCGAATGTGGTAGAATTTTTTCGAATTTGATAGTTTTTTTTCGAATGTGGTAGAATTTTTTCGAATTTGATAGTTTTTTTTCGAATGTGGTAGAATTTTTTCGAATTTGATAGTTTTTTTTCGAATGTGGTAGAATTTTTTCGAATTTGATAGTTTTTTTTCAAATGTGGTAGAATTTTTTCGAATTTGATAGTTTTTTTTCGAATGTGGTAAAATTTTTTCGAATTTGATAGTTTTTTTTTCGAATACGGTCGAATTTTTTCGAATGTGGTCGAATTTTTTCGAATGCAGTCGAATTTTTTTCGAATTCGAATACGAAACGAAACGAATTCCGAAAACGAATGTAACGAATGCAACGAATTTAACTAAACGAATTTAGTTAAATAACGAATCGAAACGAAACGAAACTAAACAAATTTTTTCATCCTGCACATGTCTAATTGTTTCCCCCAGTGCTATATCTGAATGAACATGGGGCTACCTCCATTTTGAGTTTATGCAACTGTTCTACATAGTGATGCCTTTCCTGTCCTAATTGACTATTTTCAGTTTGTAGTCTCAGCATTAGGGTCTTAAAAGGGGAAGCGGGTTTGATCACTATTGCCTCTATGCCTTGGATTGCTATCCCATCTCGCAGAATGAACTTCATAACACCTTGGTGTTGTTTTAGGTTATTTCCTTTGCATATCCCTATTAGTCACCAAACAATACCTAGCTATGTGACCCCCTTTTTACAAACAAAGCACTTGAGAGCTGGTCTCCCTGCATAGGCTCTTCTCTGAGCATATGGCGATGGAGAATCACATTGCTGCATAAGATTACTATGGTTGGACTCAACAGACTTTACACTTTCATTGTCTGAGTATTCACTAGCAGTGGACTCATCAAAAGTCACCACTATCAATGTGTTACTATTCTTGAAAAGATCAGGCTCGCTTTTCATCCATTTCAAGTCCTGAATTAATTTAAAGCGTAGTTACCGTACTTTTATTTAAATATTCCTTCTTCAGATCTCCAACATTGATTCCCACCATAGGAACATCACTTGCAGCAACACTAGCATTTGGGTTTTCTACATGTTGTTCCAGAGCCTCTATCTTTGCTAAGCACTGAGCATGTGTGGAGGAGAACTCCATGGCAGACTGGGCTTCATATAATTCCTTCCTAAGCAGTATTATAATATGCTAATTCTCAGCCTCTCTCTGATTCAAAGAGGCAATGCAACTTTCTCTTTATTTAAATGTTTCCTCTAATTCATTCATTTCCTGTTCCAATACACATTTCAAAGTCATGAATTGTTCAATGTGATCACCAACATTTGCATCTGCCTTTGCAACCATTGATAATATATTCTTAGTTACACTTTGTACCTGCTCCAAGAATTGCTTTCTCTCAGTACACCATTGGCCTTCTTTCGCTATAGCAAAGTCTTTCATTTTCAATAACATGCATACAACATTGGCCATCTTCGCTTTCCTGACTTTTTTTGAAGACTTTTTATGTTTTATCTGATCATCATGAATATTACATTGTCTCAATAACTCATTAAATTGGTGCGTTAAAGCGTTTTCTGCCACTGTGTTAAAATTAACACAGGCATGTCAAACAACAAAAAGCACTCCCATGAGTGTAGACGGGTAGGCCGCACACCCCATAGAATACATGAAAAAATACCAGAACCCCCTATCGGGGCTTTTAAGCAGCCAATGAAATGCAATATAGGTAGTTGAAAAGGTTGAATTTTATTGATACAAAAAATCGAATAACATATTAAAAAATCACTAAAATGAATGCTGACTGTTTGAGTCAGGACATGAACTGGATATGGCGTACAATTACAACAGACAAAGCCTACAATTAGAACCAATGCAGGACACAATGTATTGTAGGGCAACCAAAGTTACATCAAATATTGAATCCTTATAATGCCTATAAACAAGGACACTATACAATACGGTGTACGTGGAACAACGAGGGTTGTATGTAAGAATCCTGATGCATTTCGACCCTTCCCGGGTCTTCTTCAGAGATTGGTTGTCCACTGTAAAGAGGTCAACATGTATCAAACATAACATTAAATTCAACAGTACCAAAACCATACATGTACACCATGTAATGTGGCTGCCTAAATTGTGTAGTTACCTATCGTAGGATTTATGACGTTACAGGGTCATTTCTAACATTGCCAAGTATTTGTGGTGATGCGATTCCTCCTCTGCTCCCCTAACTCCCACGTGTCAGACCAACTCCCCAGGGGACGGGCGGTGGACCGGATGTATCTTGCGAGGGATCACGTCTACCAGCCCCCCATATAGGAGAGGGAAGGAAGGGAAGGGGCAAGTGGGCAATCCAAATCGCACCCAGGTGGGTTCGCGTTAGTACTAAAAATAAGGAATATAAAATATAAAAGAAATTAAAGAACAAGGGATCAATTAGTTCATCCACATGGTTGGGAATTCCCCAACCATGGAATTCTATAAGGTTGCTAAATTATGAATGCATGGGCGTGCAGAAGGGCATTGCTGGAAAAAGAAAAAAGAGAAAGGAAGGAGGAAGGGAGGGGAGGGAGGGGAGGGGGGGGGGAGAAAAGGAAAAGAAGGGAAGGAGGAAGGCATGTGAGGAAAGGAGTGAAGAGAAGAAAAGAGTGAACCAAAGGTGAGTGAGTGAAACAGGAATGAGCTGGGAAATAGCAAATGCCCTGCTGACGATCAATTACCATGCAACATAAGAATATATAGAAAGAACGATGGGGTAAAAGTGCCGACAAACCACCAGTGGACAATCAAGTGGAAAAAGGGGGGAAGAAGGGAAAAGAGGACCAGACAAGCTGGATAAATGGTGAACAAAAAGGGGAGAAAGGAGGGAGGAAAAAAGGGGAGGGGGGAAAGGGAAAAAAGGAAGGAAAGGGGGGGGGAGTGGAAAAAGGGGGGGGGGGGGAGAGGAGAGAAAGAGGGAGGGAGGGGAGGGGAAAGCGGGGACAGGGGGAGGAAAAATCGAGGGGAAGGAAAGCGGGGGGGGGGAAAGGATGGGAAGGGGGGGGGAAGGGGGAGGGGGAGAAAAAGCGGGGGAGAGGGAAACAGGAGGGGAGGGAAGAAGGAGAGAAGGGGAAAAAAGGAATTGGGTGAGGAAAGGAAAGAAGGGAGGGGAAAAAACGGGAACAAGAAGAAAAAGAAAAGAAAAAAAGGGGAGAGCTGAGGAGGGGAGGGGGTGTTGAAAGTGATAGGAGTGGGGGGGGGGTGTGTGTGTGTGGGGAGTGTGGGGGAATGGGACCAAAAGAGGGGATGTGTGTAGAATGGACAGTGAATATCTATCAAGAGGAAGGAAAAGGGGACTGTGAGTGAGGAAAGAAACATATAAGGCAACAGTGCACAACATGCAAACAGCAAACCGTGATAAAACAACAAACAGTGTAAAAGTGCAGGGGTAGTGGCGAAACTAATTACCCAATCAGGCAGAACTGAATAAAAAGATTGATGTATTCATAGTTCTGAAAAATTAGAATATAAATGAAAGGTCATGGCAAGGTAGGAGATGATTTGGGGAAAGAGAACAAAGTTGCCAAGGGGCTAAATAGAAGCTTTACAGTCATTCCAGGTGTACTTACCAATCTTATAGATCAGTCAGTGCCTTGCCTAGCATCTCCAGGTTAGAGAGGATCCAATAGAGTCCCCCTGGGGTTTCTTATATTTAAGGGAGTGTCAATTGACTAACTCCCATCAGGTGTGGGTATGCTGTTGCCTCCCTCCCTCCTCCCCCTCCGTATGGGGAAACGAGCAGCACAGCTGTGCGCTCTAACGTGACCCCCCCGGCGTTCCGGAGAGGACGATTCCTTCGTGCGTCCCCGTTGCTTCCGCCGCAACTGCGCAGGCGCCGCTACGTCACGCACACTAGGGTGCGCGCGCGTGAGCACGGCGTCCGGCAGGGATCCGGGACGCCGCTGGCAGGGCGAGAAGAGCCCAACTCAGGTGCGGCCACCTAGTGGGCGCATCTAGGAGATGCAGGGCCCAAGCGTCTCCTCTCTCACCCTGCCAGGAAGACACAAGGTGCACCCCCACCCCCAGAGGAGAAACACAGGCACTGAAGGGGAGGCGACAGGGAACACAGAGCCACACAGTCATAAATTTAATGCTGCGTGGACAAATTATGGTAGAATATGATACTGACAGTCCGCATTGTATGTTCACAAGGTATCACATACATGGTCTGTGCACTGTGGATTGACTACAGGCTGACCATACTAAATACATCGTTCTTTGCATATCATTATTCGCTTAAACATGGTTACACAATTCTAATAGCATTGTCCTCTTATCACTACATAATCAAATGGCACATATACAAAAAAGAAAGAAGAAAAATGACATAATACAGAATATTGTTACATATATAGAACTCTGAACTGTTTCTAGGCTAGAGTTTTCTCAAAGGTGGAGCATTTCGGAGTACATGATCCATTTTTGTTGGATCCCATAGCATACACGAAGGTGTGCACCTCATAAATTTAAAAATAATGGAGAGAACAATAATGACAGTAGTGGTTGTACATGGGGAAAACCAGGCGGCAATGTACACAAGCCTGGAAACGCTAATGAATGAGGTGTGTGGTAGAAAACTCCACTTAGGTCAGCATGGGGAAGGGGGAAGAAAGGGGGAAAGGGGGGGGGAAGGAGGGGGAAGGGGGGGAGGGGGGAAAGGGGGAAAAAGGAGGGGAAAGGGAAAAGGGGGGGAGGGGAAGAAAAGGTGGGGAGGTGGGGGGGAGGGAAAAGGGGAGACAAAAAGGGGGGGGGGAGGGAAAGAGAAAAAGGAAAGGGAAGGGAAAAAGGGAAAAAGGAAAGGGGAAAGGGGAGGGAAAAAGAAAAAGGAAAAGGGAAAAAGGAAAGAGGGGGGGTTCTTAAGGTGGGGGGGGGGGGAGAGAAGGGAAGGGAGAGGAGGGGGGAAAAAAAGGGGGGGGGGAAGGGGGAGAAACAAGAGGGAAAGGAACAGGGAAAAGACGAGGAAACGGGAATTGGTAATGTTGTGGGGTCTTCTCATATTTCCACAGAATATTACAGCACGTGTGGGGTGTGAGATCCTTTCCCATAGGTTATTGTGTCTTCCCAGATGAGAACCCCTGCAGAAAAGGGGCAAACGAGATTGATTCATTTAGACCCGGTGGAGAGGTGGCCTGTAACTGGAATATCCATCTCTGCTCTTTCTGCAGCAGAGACTTATTCCAGTCGCCACCTCTGGTGGGGATCTTTATTTTATACAGGGCCACGAAAGTAACTCTGGGGACTCTGTAGTTGTGTGTAACAAATTATGTGCCTCCCAATGGGGAGGTACAGATTCCCCACCTCCATGCTGTAAACATGTTGGGAAATGCGTTTCCAGAATTCCTGCCTGGTTTTCCCCACATAGTACGCACCACATTCGCATTCCATCAGATATACTATTCCGCGAGTGCGGCAATTCACGAACTGTGTAGGTGTAAATGTGTTACCGCTAGGTAACACAAAGATTTTGTCTTGTTTAATGAGTGAACAGAATGAGCAATGTCCACAGGGGAAAGAACCCATTGTGGCACAGTGCTTCGATCTGTTGTTTTCATTGGTGTACTCACTCCGAACGAGCTTGTCACGTAATGACATAGCTCTTTTGTACGCTATGGTAGGTTTTTCTTGAACAAATCCACGCAATTTGGGGTCATCCGTGAGGATGCTCCAATGACGCTCTATGATCTTTCTAATGGCCTGATGTTGTCGGGAATAACGCATGATGATTCGGGTAGGGTTGCATTCAAAGCTTTGGGGGGTTTAGATTTAAAAAGTAGCTGAGATCTAGAATGTCCTATAGCTTGATTGTAAGCTTTTTTAAGACACGATCTGCTGTAGCCCCTTGCTAACAGTCGATTTTGGAGCCCCTCCGCTTCTTTTTTGAACAAGGCGTGATTTGAACAGTTGCGCCTGGCGCAAATACTGTCCATGAGGGATCGAGTTCTTCAATGGAATTGGGTGAAAACTATCAGAGTGAAGGACCGTATTCCCAGCAGTTGTCTTACGGAACAAAGTGCTGGAAAGGTGTCCATCCGCTGTGACCGAAATGGAGACATCTAGGAAGGTGACGCTGTGGGGGTTATGGGTCATTGTGAACCTCAGGTTGCGATCGTTTACATTAATCTTGTGGAAAAATTCAAGTAGTTTGATCTCTGGTCCCTCCCAGACGACGAAGACGTTGTCGATATACCTCAGCCATTTGGTTATATGGCTGGTGTACTCAACAAGGTCCTCGTCATCCAGGAGAGACTTCTCCCACTCCCCCAGGTACAGGTTGGCGTAGGAGGGGGCACAACAGGTCCCCATAGCCATACCCTGTACCCGGAGGTAGTGGGAGTTGTCAAAACAAAAGTGGTTATGATGCAATATATAGTGAAGCCCATTCAAAATGAACCTGACCAAAGCTGGATCATATTGAGAGTGCTGTTGCAAGTCCCTTTGTACAGCAGCCAAACCTAAGGAATGGGGGATGCTGCTGTACAGCGCCTCGACATCAATAGTCACCAAAATCGCATCCTCAGGTATCCTCAGATCATTGATGAGTTGTAGAAATTGTATCGTATCCTTGACAAAGGAGGGCAGAGACAGAACAAGAGGTTGCAAGTGTGCATGTATAACACGGCTTAGGTTTTCCGATATGGCTCCATTGCCAGAGACAATGGGGCGGCCTGTGGGTTTTGTCGGATTTTTATGTATCTTGGGTAAGCTAAAAAACGTAGCTACCCTGGGGTGTGGAGTCCTGACAAATTCATAGATATTCTTGGTGATTTCCCCTCTATGGAATGCACGATCAATCATATTATAGAAGCTGGAATTATATTGATTGATGTTAAGGGCTGAAACTACTTTACACCACTCTTTGTTCTTTAATATATCCAGACACATTAAAACATAGTCGTCATTGTTCATGACGACCACGTTGCCCCCTTTGTCCGAGGGTTTTATCACAATTTTAGGGTTTTTTATAAGGCGTTGAAGGGCCAGGTTTTCATCATTGGAGAGGTTGACCGGTTTAGATTGAATTTGTGATAGTTTGCATATGTCACGAATTGTTTGCCTCAAAAATACTGCTACGTTGGGATTAATGCTTGAAGAGGGGAATGTAGTAGAAGTCTCTTTAAACATCATTAGAGGATTAGGGGTCGATCTGTCCACCTCCTGCAGTAAGGTGTCCAGATCGATTTGGTCTATTAGATCCACTGTGTTGTTTTCTTTTTTTTTTTTTTTTTTCCAAAAAAAGTTTTATTTAGCAAAAATAATATTGCAATATAACAGAGTTATTTGTGATACAATCACCAATAGCAATCACTTTATATCTCATTACAGAGTTGTGGAGATCATATCTTGAATCTAGTTGTACAATTTCTATTGATAATTCTTAGATATTGTTTGTGCGTATCTCAACTTACTGTAAGATTATAACATTATATAGTAGACAGTAACAAAAATAAAGAAAAGTAAAGAAGGGGGGGAAGTATGTGAAAGAAAAGGATGAGACGAGTGTGTGGGAAAAGAGTAGTCTCGCTCTATGCAGCTCGGGATGACTTAGGCTATGTCATCTCAGTCTGGTGTTTTAGATACTGTGGTCTACAGGAAAAATAATCATTCAATCAATCTGCGTTGCAGTAAAATCTTTTGAGTATTTGAATATGAACCAAGCTCTCCATAAATTATGAAATTTGTCTGTCCTTTCAGTGGACATGGCTACCGTTTCTTCCATTCTGTATATTGAATCTACCTCTAGGAGCCATTCTTCTGTCGTGGGTGAGTGTGTCGTTTTCCAGTGTCTAGGTATTATGGTCTTTGCTGCGTTCAACATATGTCGTACTACTGACTTTTTGTATCTACTTAGCGAGTAGTTTGAGATGTGTAACAGGCAGCATTCAGGTGAGAAAGCTATATCAGTTTCAGTAATTGCTTGTATCCTTGCACAAACGGAGTCCCAAAATGCACGTATTAACGGACAATACCACCATATGTGCAGCATGTCTCCTTTCGCAGAGCCACATCTCCAACAGTTCTCGGATATCTCCGGGAACCATGAATGGAGTCTGGACGGAGTGAAGTACCAATTTGTCAAGATTTTGTATGACGTTTCTTGGTTACTGGTGCTGATTGAGCATTTGTGAGCCAGAATACAAGCATTGTTCCATTGTGTGTCAGTGAAAGATTTCTGCAGCGCAGTCTCCCATTCTAGTTTATGTTTACTCTGATAGCTGTCCTGACTAGGCCGTAGCCAGCTGTAGATTAACGAGGTAGCTTTGTGTACTTGTTCTCCTGCTAAGCAAACTTTTTCGAAGCTTGTTTGTTCTCTCACGAATTTTTCCTTGTTCGCGGGGCAGAGAATATAGTCATGTAGTTGTCTATATTGCCAGTGAGTGAAGTGTTTGGCCTGTAATTCCGTCTGTAGTTTGGTAAAAGTTTTTAGTCTGCCATTTTCAAGGCAGTGTGCTACTGTCAGTGGAGTTTTGTCATCCCTATGAGGAAAAGACTTTGTCGTGTGTCCTAGGGCAAATTCTCTATTCTGAATCAGTGGGGTTAGAGGACCTGGGGAGGACGCGAGGTTGTAAAGCTGTGAGACTATCTGAAAGATCTTTAAAGTTGGTCCTATCGTGGGGTGTTCTCCTACTTCAATTGTGTGCGCTTCTTTGTTCACCCATGGCAGAAACCTTAGTGGTGTCTCTGTGTTAATGCTTTCTAGGTTGACCCACGCCTTGGAACGGGCGTGACAATTCCAGTCCAAAATGCGGGTCAAATGCGTCGCATAGTAGTAGAGCTTAAAGTGTGGGAGATTAATACCTCCCTCCGCTTTCGTCCTCATCAATATATGCATACTAATACACGGTTTCTTCCCTGCCCAGATGAAAACTCTAATGCCGCGTACACACGGTCGTACTTTTCGTCTACAAAAGTCCAACGGACGCTGACGGACTAAAGCTGGCTGGTAATCCGATCGTGTGTGGGCTTCTCCGGACTTTCAACGTACTTTTTTAGCCTCAAATCCGACGTACTTTAGATTTGAAACATGCTTTAAAACTTTACTTCGTAACTACGACGGACCCCGAAATCCGCTCGTCTGTGTGCTAGTCCGACGGACAAAAAGCCACGCTAGGGCACCTATTGGCTACTGGCTATGAACTTCCTTATTTTAGTCCGGTGTACGTCATCACGTACGAATCCGACCGACTTTTGTGTGGTCGTGTGTAGGCAAGTCCGTTCGTTAGAAAGTAGGCCGCAAGTCCGCCGCAAGTCCACCGAAAGTCTGCCGGAAGTCTGTCGGACAGGCTGTCTGACTTTTGTAGACGAAAAGTACGACCGTGTGTACGCGGCATAAGAGTTGCCTGTAATGAGAAGAAGAACTGTTTAGGTATTAAGATGGGGAGCGTGTGGAACAAGTATAGAGCTCTGGGAAGGACCGTCATTTTTATTGCCGCCGCTCTCCCAAACCATGAGAATGGCCTAGAATTCCATTGTTGGAGATCCTGTTGCAGAGTATTTAGAAATGGGAGGAAATTTAAATGTCTTTTAAATCAGGAGTGAGCCATATCCCCAGATATTTTAGTTTAGAGTTTACCCATTTGAAGGGGCAGTTTGATTTGGTAGCTGCTAATTGTTGTGGCGTTAAAGAAATATTAAGGGCTTCAGATTTTTCATAGTTGATTTTAAAGTTGGATATGTATCTAAACAAGCGGAGTTCTTTTAGCAGGTTGGGGAGCGACGTGTGTGGTTGTGTGATTACAAACAACAGGTCGTCTGCATATGCCGTAATTTTATGGCAAGTCTTACCCATATTCAGGCCTTTGATAGATGCGTTTCCTTTTATCGTACGTATATAGGGTTCTAGGGTTAGAATAAATAAAATTGGAGACAGGGGGCATCCCTGCCTCGTGCCATTATGGATTTTTACTGGTTCTGATAGAGATCCATTAATTTTTATCCTTGCCGTCGGATTTTGATACAGCGCTGAGATCCATTGTAGTATATTTGTCTTGAGACCCACATGTTCGCAGACTGCAAACATGTAGTCCCATTCCACTCTATCGAAGGCCTTCTCCGCGTCCGTAGACAGGAGAAGGCCCTCTGTTTTCGTCTTTCTAAGTGAATGGATGAGATTTAGAGCAGTTATCACATTATCACGAGTCTCCCTTCCCCGCATGAACCCCGCCTGTTCAGGTCCCACAATATCCTGCAATATGCCACTAATTCTAGTAGCTATAATCTTGGATAATAGTTTCATGTCTAAGTTGAGTAACGAAATTGGTCTGTAGCTCGAGCAGAGATTGGGGTCCTTTCCAGGTTTGGGGATGACGGTTATGTGTGCCGTATTGAATGAGGGTGGCAGGTTTTGGGTTGATGAGAGGGAGTTTAAAGCCTGTAATAAGGGCTTTGTCAGAAGGTGGGCAAAGGTCTTATAATAAATGGCTGTGTAGCCGTCTGGGCCTGGACTTTTCCCCGTTTTTAGAGATTTGATCGCTTGCATGAGTTCCACTTGCTCTATTGGCTTGTCTATTTCCAGAGCATCTAGCTCAGTAATGTTTGGTATACCGCTTTGGGTTAGGTATTGTGCTATAATCTGTTTTCTTGAACCCTCTATTGCCCCAGGTCTGTGTGAGGCTGGGAGGTTGTATAGCTTTGAATAGAACTCATGGAACTCTGCCGCGATCCTATCTGTGTCATGCAACAGTTTGTCTTCCTTATTCTTTATACTCGTGATAGTAGTGGTAGATCGTATATCTCTCAGGGCCCTTGCCAAGAACTTGCCACTTTTGTTACCATGTTCATAGAAAAAGCCTCTTCGAAAAAATAATATTCGTTTGGCCTGTAACTCTAATTTTTCTTGGATCTCTTTTCGTGCTATTAAAAGCTCATTGGCCGTGTTCACTGCCAGTGATCTTTTATGCTGCGTTTCCAATTTTTGTACTTTGTCTAGTGCCGCTGTTAATTCTTTTGCTTTGTTTTTTTTTTTAATTGAGGCTAGACTAATGAGTTTGCCTCTTAATACACATTTATGTGCCTCCCAGATCATGATAGGTGGTACCTCTTCTGTTGAATTTTCCTTAAAATATGTCTTTATGGCCTCCGTCACTGGTACTAAAGTCACAGGGTCTGTAAGCAGAGTTGAGTTTAGTCTCCAACCGCCTTGGCTTTTAGGTGCAGTATGGAGTAGCAAAGTTATGGACGTTGGGGCGTGGTCTGATATTGTCCGTGTTCCTATATGTGCTTCTTGCAATAAACTTAGGTCTCTTTGTGTTATGAACATAAAGTCTATACGGGAGTACTTGTTGTGTAGTGGGGAAAAATAAGTAAAGTCTCTGTCATGAGGGTGTGCTATGCGCCACGTGTCTTTTAGATTTAGTTTATTGAGTAAAACTCTAATCTTTTTGAGGGCACGGTATGTTAGGGAGGATTTACCATTGGAGGTGTCTTGGAGAGGTTCCAGTGGAACATTGAAATCCCCTCCCAGTATTATACATCCAGAAGCAAACTCCGTGAGCACGTCTATCAGTTTTTGGCAGAAAGAAACGTGAGCTGTGTTCGGAAAATATACATTAGCTAGTGTGACTGGTCTCTTCCCAATTGATCCCTTAAGAAGAAGGAACCGGCCCCCAGGGTCCGCTAATTGTTGAGATAGTTCAAAACCTGCGTTTTTCCCAATTAAAATGGAGACGCCTTTCGTTTTGGAATCTGTGTTTGCTGCGTGATAGGCCTTGGTAAAGTATCTGTCAGTTAGTTTAGGTATGGCATTTGCCTTGAAATGGGTCTCCTGGAAAAAAACAAAGGCCGGTCTCTTCTTCCCCAGGAGCCCCAGTAATTGTGTGCGTTTTTGTGGAGTATTAAGTCCTCTTACATTATGCGATATTACTGTAGGGCTTTTGCCCATTGTGGAGTAGACCATGGTAGCAGAAGTTAACTTAGATGGCACAATAAGCTAAAGCTGTTCAATCACATATAAGAAAAATAAATAAAATAAATAAATAAAAGAAAAGTCTTCTAAATCAAAATCGTATAACTTGTAGAAAACAATTAGGAAGGGAAAAAGAAAAGCTAGGAAGAAGAAAAAGAAAAGGGGAGAGGGTGAAAGAAGATATTGGATCTCACTCTCGAGAGAAGTAGAGTGGGACCAATTTTAGTGTTAATTAACCTCTAAGTAAACCCCTAGAGTGGTGTGTTCAGATTGGGGCCTGAGCAGGCACACCGGTGAGATCCCACCTGGGTAGAGCGTCACCAATATGCCCGCCGTTGGCTCCCACTGCGGGGGAGGTGGAGGGTACGACCCGAGTAATATCTGCCGATATTATCGTAGACTGCTTTAGAATTTAGTAAGAGTATGTCACTCAAATTAGATAACTCCTCCTCCCTCGAACTCCTATAATATTTCTAAAGACAAATCTTAACTTGAAAAACGACAACCGACATCTTTAAGAGATGTACATCCTTAACTAAGAACACCTTCGGACCGATATGCTTCAGGCATAAAAATATGAAGAACGCCTGTATTGCATCGACTAGCCGTTTATGGGAATCCTTCCTTGTTAACTATGTCACAGTTCCATTAATGAGCCGGAAGTTTCTAGCATAACCGTGGATGGAAGGTCACAGCCCGTTTTCAAATATGTCAACCAGCTATGAGCTAGAGTAGGCAAAGTACTATTGAATGTTTAGTCTCTGCTCATGAACTGGTTATAGGGACAGTTTCAGCTAGTTTTGCTTTTAAAGCACAATCAATACATTTACCTGCCTTCAGGACAGATTGTGATCGCATAGGGTGCTGCTGCTGGCATTCTTACTTATCTAAAAGGAACCTTTAACGAAAACAAAAATCAAAAATGCAAGGCCTGTAAAACAGAAACAGGGAGAAACAGAAAAGGGAAGGACAAGGGCTGGACCTTCCCCGATTCACGAGCAACGGTGAAAAAAGAAAACCTTGATTGTAGATCTTGAGACACACTATCTAACAGTCAGGGACCGACATTTCTGATAGTATCCTCCTTCATTCCGGGTCAGATTCAGGCAATAGAGCCCTTGCTACGTTATCATGTTTTTTAGTAGAGCTGGGGCCTGGTGTGTTATGCTTCTGGAACTTCCCCTTCTTGTAAGGTGGTTTGACCGGTGTTGATTGGGGAGAAGGATGCGCCTCTCGTATAGTTGGGGGTGTGCAGAATTCTCCGTACCATTCTGGTAAGTCCATGGGTGGTATCTGTAGGTCCCTACAGAAATCTGGGAGTTCCATGGGTGTGCGTAGGAACATTTGTTTGCCTTGGAAGGTAGCATTTAGAGCAAAAGGAAACTTCCATCTGTAGGGAATGCCTTGTTTGCGCAGTACCTCCAGCAGAGGGCGTAGAGCTCTTCTGTTATTAAGAGTAATTGGGGATAAGTCCTGATAGATGGAGATTTCTGTATCATTGAAAGTAATATGTTCATTACGCCTGGCTTTGGCCATGATGTCCTCTTTCAGTTTAAAATTGGGTAAACAACATATTATGTCCCGTGGAGGCGCAGTGTCCGCCGGTCTGGCTCTCAAGGCTCTATGTGCTCTGTCAAAGTCAATAGGAGTATCTGTTTGGCGCTCTAGTAGTTCATTGAACACATATTGCAGGGCGGAGGTGATATTGCCCGGTTCGACCGATTCGGGGACCCCTCGCACCCGAATATTGTGCCTTCTCCCCCTGTTGTCAAGATCTTCCAGCTGACGATTCATTTCTATGAGTCGCGCTGTGTGAGAGTTAGCGATTTTGTCTAGGCGTGTAATCTCCTTGTCTCTCCTGTGGCCCGCCATCTCCACCCCCTCCATTTTCCCTGATAGCGATAACACATCTGCTTTAAGTTCTGTTATTGCAGAAAATAGCGTGCCTTTGATGTCCGCAGCAATTTTCCGCATGGCAGTAAGTGTGAGAGGTAGCTCCGGAGTTAGGGTGTCTCCTACCTCATCCTCGTCAGCGTACTGTGAGTCCTCACTGAACTCCTCTTCTCCACGAGGCTGCGCCATCTTGGATTGGGCCTTGCTTCTCCGGGGCTGAGTTTTAAAGATGTCCGGGATGTTTCTCGAGCCGGACAGAGTGGCCGAGCGGCGGGGGTGATTGCTGGAGTTGTGGCGAGTTAATCTGCTCATCTTCGCTGCTATCGTCGGTGTCGTAGGTGCTATAGGAGCCGAGGGCTTAGCGGAGCTCCACTAGTCTGCTGCCTTCCTCATCGCGCGCCAAGCCACGCCCCCACTGTGTTGTTTTCTTGATAAAGGAGAGTTAGATCTCGTAAGGCCCTACATTCCTTCATGCTGAGAAACGACCCATCCACAGCGTCACCTTCCAAGTCATCCTTTGCATGCAGGTATTTCAATAATAACCTACGTGCAAAAAGTTGTAGGTCAGTGACTGTTTCGAAGACATCAAAGTGTTGTTCGGGACAGAAGGTTAGTCCACGAGATAGAAGTTGTATCTCACTAGGTGACAGATTGATGGAGGATAGATTTACCACGCTTAGGTGGTTTGTTGAATCCGCACCACAAAGGAGTCCAAGCCTTTGCCTGTTTTGTTGATTTGTGGGGACACAGGCCCCCGATATGAGTTTAAAGCTTTTTGCGGAGCTACTTTATTGGAGCCGACAGAGGAAGTAGGATGTTTAAAGGGTTCCTGTGTGGGTGGAATGTTACTGTTTGATTCAGAAAATGTTACCCTGCCGCCTCCGCAGTACAATCTTTTGCTGCAGTATGGTCGGGTTGGGCATCATCAGGATCTGCTTGTGTGGGGACAGTATCCATCGCACGTTTTTTCGAGTCGTGTTCAGGAGAATTCCTGAAACTACGATCTCTTTTCTGTTGTGCTTTACTACGCGTTTGGTTGCGTTGAGAGAAATTCTTTCGTTCCGGTTCGGCATCCGAGGATCTCCGAAGTTTCGAAATTTGGGTGTTCATTTTATTCTTGGGTTCCCGATGTGGTTGGTTATTAGATGGAGACACATGATTTTTCCATCTGTAGGCATATCCCTCCGAGAAAGCATGTTTGTCCCTCCAGAATTGCGTTTCCTTATTGTGCAGAATGTTTTTGGTGAAGGTTGAAAGATTTTCTTCCAAACAAGTTTGAGATTCAGCGAACAGGGGGTGTTGGGCATATTGACTCAATGTTTGTTCCAATTTGCTAATAACGCAGTCTAAGAGGGCAATCTGTTTGCCGTACTCCCTGGACAAGATTGACATCATCTCCCTGGAGCAAGACTTAAGATTGGCCTCCCATTCGGCCCTGCACTCATCACTTATTAGATCAACATTTGGAAAGATTTGGACACGTAGTCCATAGGGGTTGATTTGTTCCTCGAGGCATCTCCCAAAACTCTTGACGTGGCAAAAGAGGGCAGATTTTCTCTCGAGTACCTTGGTCAATTTTTGAAATAATGATGTAATGGACAGGGTTTTTTGATCGCCCTGTTCAAAGGAGTCATTAGATTAGCCCAATCAGCCCCTGTGAATTTACTCATCTTGAATCAGAAATTATAATCAATTAATGGCTAGAGTGGATATTCAAAAAGCATAGAAAATGGAGAACCATATACCAGAATCATATATAACGCCTAAAAAACCAGCTCACAGTTCATGTCTAAACTCGAGTGCCAGAAAAGCGGTGGAGGGTGTTTAACCACCCAAAAATCAGATCAAACAACAAAAAGCACTCCCATGAGTGTAGACGGGTAGGCAGCACACCCCATAGAATACATGAAAAAATACCAGAACCCCCTATCGGGGCTTTTAAGCAGCCAATGAAATGCAATATAGGTAGTTGAAAAGGTTGAATTTTATTGATACAAAAAATCTAATAACATATTAAAAAATCACTAAAATGAATGCTGACTGTTTGAGTCAGGACATGAACTGGATATGGCGTACAATTACAATGGACAAAGCCTACAATTAGAACCAATGCAGGACACAATGTATTGTAGGGCAACCAAAGTTACATCAAATATTGAATCCTTATAATGCCTATAAACAAGGACACTATACAATACGGTGTTCGTGGAACAACGAGGGTTGTATGTAAGAAACCTGACGCGTTTCGACCCTTCCCGGGTCTTCTTCAGAGGATGGTTGTCCACTGTAAAGAGGTCAACATGTATCAAACATAACATTAAATTCAACAGTACCAAAACCATACATGTACACCATGTAATGTGACTGCCTAAATTGTGTAGTTACCTATCGTAGGATTTATGACGTTACAGGGTCATTTCTAACATTGCCAAGTATTTGTGGTGATGCGATTCCTCCTGTGCTCCCCTGTCTCCCCCGTGTCAGACCAACTCCCCAGGGGACAGGCGGTGGACCGGATGTATCTTGCGAGGGATCACGTCTACCAGCCCCCCATATAGGAGAGGGAAGGAAGCGAAGGGGCAAGTGGGCAATCCAAATCGCACCCAGGTGGGTTCGCGTTAGTACTAAAAATAAGGAATATAGAATATAAAAGAAATTAAAGAACAAGGGATCCAAGGGAGCGGAGGGGCTCCAAAATCGACTGTTATCAAGGGGCTACAGCAGATTGTGTCTTAAAAAAGCTTACAATCAAGCTATAGGACATTCTAGATCTCAGCTACTTTTTAAATCTAAACCCCCCCAAAGCTTTGAATGCAACCCTACCCGAATCATCATGCGTTATTCCCGACAACATCAGGCCATTAGAAAGATCATAGAGCATCATTGGAGCATCCTCACGGATGACCTCAAATTGCATGGATTTGTTCAAGAAAAACCTACCAAAGCGTACAAAAGAGCTATGTCATTACGTGACAAGCTCGTTTGGAGTGAGTACACCAATGAAAACAACAGATCGAAGCACTGTGCCACAATGGGTTCTTTCCCCTGTGGACATTGCTCATTCTGTTCACTCATTAAACAAGACAAAATCTTTGTGTTACCTAACGGTAACACATTTACACCTACACAGTTCGTGAATTGCCGCACTCGCGGAATAGTGTATCTGATGGAATGCGAATGTGGTGCGTACTATGTGGGGAAAACCAGGCAGGAATTCTGGAAACGCATTTCCCAACATGTTTACAGCATGGAGGTGGGGAATCCGTACCTCCCCATTGGGAGGCACATAATTGTTACACACAACTACAGAGTCCCCAGAGTTACTTTCGTGGCCCTGTATAAAATAAAGATCCCCACCAGAGGTGGCGACTGGAATAAGTCTCTGCTGCAGAAAGAGCAGAGATGGATATTCCAGTTACAGGCCACCTCTCCACCGGGTCTAAATGAATCAATCTCGTTTGCCCCTTTTCTGCAGGGGTTCTCATCTGGGAAGACACAATAACCTATGGGAAAGGATCTCACACCCCACACGTGCTGTAATATTCTGTGGAAATATGAGAAGACCCCACAACATTAACAATTCCCGTTTCCTCGCCTTTTCCCTGTTCCTTTCCCTCTTGTTTCCCCCCCCCCTTCCCCCCCCCTCCTCTCCCTTCCCTTCTCTCCCTTCCCCCCCACCTTAACCCTTTCCTTTTTCCCTTTTCCTTTTTCTTTTTCCCTCCCCTTTCCCCTTTCCTTTTTCCCTTTTTCCCTTGCCTTTCCTTTTTCTCTTTCCCTCCCCCCCTTTTTGTCTCCCCTTTTCCCTTCCCCCCCACCTCCCCCCCTTTTCTTCCCCTTCCCCCCCTTTTCCCTTTCCCCTCATTTTTCCCCCTTTCCCTGCGTCTCCTAGATGCGCCCACTAGGTGGCCACACCTGAGTTGGGCTCTTCTCGCCCTGCCAGCGGCGTCCCGGATCCCTTCCAGACGCCGTGCTCACGCGCGCGCACCCTAGTGCGCGTGCGCGTGACGTAGCGGCGCCTGCACAGTTGCGGCGGAAGCGACGGGGACGCCCGAAGGAATCATCCTCTCCGGAACGCCGGGGGGGGTCACGTTAGAGCGCACAGCTGTGCTGCTCGTTTCCCCATACGGAGGGGGAGGAGGGAGGGAGGCAACAGCATACCCGCACCTAATGGGAGTTAGTGAATTGACACTCCCTTAAATATAAGAAACGCCAGGGGGACTTTATTGGATCCTCTCTAACCTGGAGATGCTAGGCAAGGCACTGACTGATCTATAAGATTGGTAAGTACACCTGGAATGACTGTAAAGCTTCTATTTAGCCCCTTGGCAACTTTGTTCTCTTTCCCCAAATCATCTCCTACCTTTCCATGACCTTTCATTTATATTCTAATTTTTCAGAATTATGAATACATCAATCTTTTTATTCAGTTCTGCCTGATTGGGTAATTAGTTCCGCCACCACCCCTGCACTTTTACACTGTTTGTTGTTTTATCACAGTTTGCTGTTTGCATGTTGTGCCCTGTAGCCTTATATGTTTCTTTCCTCACTCACAGTCCCCTTTTCCTTCCTCTTGATAGACATTCACTGTCCATTCTACACACATCCCCTTTTTTGGTCCCATTCCCCCACACCCCCCCCCCCCCCCCACTCGTATCACTTTCAACACCCCCTCCCCTCCTCAGCTCTCCCCTTTTTTTCTTTTCTTTTTCTTCTTGTTCCCGTTTTTTTCCCCTCCCTTCTTTCCTTTCCTCATCCAATTCCTTTTTTCCCCTTCTCTCCTTCTTCCTTCCCCCTCCTGTTTCCCCCCCCCCGCTTTTTCTCCCCCTCCCCCTTCCCCCCCTCTTCCCATCCTTTCCCCCCCCTGCTTTCCTTCCCCTCGTTTTTTCCTCCCCCTGTCCCCGCTTTCCCCTCCGCTCCCTCCCTCTTTCTCTCCTCTCCCTTCCTTCCCCTCCCTTTTTCCACTCCCCCCCCCCCCTTTCCTTCCTTTTTTCCCTTTCCCCCTCCCCTTTTTTCCTCCCTTCTTTCTCCCCTTTTTGTTCACCATTTATCCAGCTTGTCTGGTCCTCTTTTCCCTTCTTCCCCCCTTTTTCCACTTGATTATCCACTGGTGGTTTGTCGGCACTTTTACCACATCGTTCTTTCTATATATTCTTATGTTGCATGGTGATTGATCGTCAGCAGGGCATTTGCTATTTCCCAGCTCATCCCTGTTTCACTTACTCACCTTTGGTTCACTCTTTTCTTCTCTTCACCTTTTTCCTCACATGCCTTCCTCCTTCCCTTCTTTTCCTTCCCCCCCCCTCCCCTCCCTCCCCCCTTCCTTTCTCTTTTTTCTTTTTCCAGCAATGCCCTTCTGCACGCCCATGCATTCATAATTTAGCAACCTTATGGAATTCCATGGTTGGGGAATTCCCAACCATGTGGATGAACTAATTGATCCCTTGTTCTTTAATTTCTTTTATATTTTATATTCCTTATTTTTAGTACTAACGCGAACCCACCTGGGTGCGATTTGGATTGCCCACTTGCCCCTTCCCTTCCTTCCCTCTCCTATATGGGGGGCTGGTAGACGTGATCCCTCGCATGATACATCCGGTCCACCGCCCGTTCCCTGGGGAGTTGGTCTGACACGGGGGAGACAGGGGAGCACAGGAGGAATCGCATCACCACAAATACTTGGCAATGTTAGAAATGACCCTGTAACGTCATAAATCCTACGATAGGTAACTACACAATTTAGGCAGTCACATTACATGGTGTACATGTATGGTTTTGGTACTGTTTTTTTTTTTTTTAAATTCTTTTTATTGAGAAGATTTTTAATATACAAAATTCTGAGAATCTGCCAACATAGCAGTATTCTCAGTACATCCTTGGCCTAGCAAGGCCATATAACATTCCCCCAAAAACTCCCCCCCCCCCCCCCCCCTTGTCACAGCTCACAATTCCTATCATGCATCTTAACATCCTTCTGTATTTCTTTACCCAAAATTTTGGTGATTGTGTAGGCAGGGATTAAAGAAACAACAAGCTGTACATCTTACGTCATATTAATACCAATCAGTAACTGCCTTCTTATCTATAACTATACCTTCATGACATTCACAGTGCCTATTCCTTGTTCTTACTGACTACTACGTCCTCTTTTTTTCTTTATTTTTTAACCCACTGTGGTTTTTGAATCGTACCATATTTTCCATATTTTATCGAATTTTTTGATACATCCCCTTGCTTCATATGTATATTTATAGTGTGGTAGCATTGAATTCACCAGGTTTTTCCAATAATATATGTCAGGAGCTTGAGCATTTTTCCATTTAAGCAGAATGGCTTTTTTCCCATAAAACAATAAAATAGTGAGCAGCGTTCTCTGGGCTCTTTTCGGAACCACCTCATCCACCAGTCCCAAAAGACACACCCTAATGGTCAAAGGTATAGGTACCAATATAAGATCTGATATGCATGTTACAATCTCTTTCCAGAAACTTTGTATATGTGTGCATTGCCAAAAAATATGTTCTGCATCGGCCGGGGATGCAGAGCATCTCCAGCATTCAGCCGATGCTCCACCATAGATCTTGGCCAACCTGGCTGGGGTGTAGTAACTTCTATGTAGGAATTTAAATTGTATTAGTCTGTCTCTGGCTGATACTAGATGCTTGAACGGTTGGTTCCAAATGTGATCCCAGTCCTCCCCCTGTAGTTCTGGAACCTCCAATTCCCATTTGGTTCGGCATTTTGATACTGCTTTTGGTGTTAAATTAAAAAATTCTTTATATGATACCGAAAGGACCTTACTCACATCTTCTGCTGACAGCAAAGATTCAAGTGCAGAAGGCAGGGACGCCACCCTCCGCTCCCTAAATTGATTATTAAATGCATGCCTAATCTGGAAGAAGCGAAATAGGTACGAGTTAGGCAGCTCATGTCTTGATTGTAACTGTGAGAAAGTCAGCAGCTCCCCGAACATTGTGATATCTTTTAATGTTTTTACGCCCTTAACCGCCCAGATTCCTGGATCAGGTAAGTTGTAAAAATGGGGTAAAGTTTTGTTCATCCATATTGGGGTCGATGGAGACAGTCCTTCATAACTAGGTGATACCAACCTCACCGCCATTTCCCAGGACTTAATAGTGGCTTTCATAGTTATGGTCAAGGGTAGGTCAGATTTAGTACCGCGAAATAGCGCCCATCTCAGGCTTTCATACGCCCCCAGATGAGCTGCTTCAAGTACAGTGGCAGAGTCCCCGTCATCCGCCAGCAACCATCTCCGGGCAAACACCATCTGGCCTGCCAGATAGTATTTGTGCCAGTCCGGCAGCGCCAATCCCCCCTGATCACAAGGTTCTTGCAACACTTTAGTTCCTATTCTAGGGGGTTTAGGGGTCCAGAGGAAAGATCCTATAATTCCTTCAATTTGTTTAAAATAAGATTTGGGTATCCAAACTGGACAGTGACGTATGAAATAAAGAAGTACTGGGAGAAACTTCATCTTAAGCAGGCTGATCCTGCCTATCAGCGAAAGAGGTAGTTTACTCCAAGTAAGCACTTTTTGTTTAAGAAGGGTCAACAGGGGGAGTAAATTTAAAGGGATATAGTCTTGTATATTTGTTGTTATTTTCACCCCCAGATACTTTAGTGATGTTACCCACTGCAAAGGCATTCCTGAGTTTGCTTTTTCCTTGGCTTTAGTGTCTAGAGGTAATATAGACGACTTGCTCCAATTTACCCTCAGCCCCGAGAACTCACCAAATTCGTTTAGGATTTTTAGTACTGCTTCTAACGAGGCTACGGGGTCGCTTAGAAACAGGAGCATGTCGTCCGCGTATAGAGCTAATGTTTCTTGGATTGTACCCACTCTGATTGCCTGAACCTCTCCAGAGGTTCTCAGTGCGATGGCCAGGGGCTCCATAACCAGGGCAAACAAGAAAGGTGACAGCGGGCATCCCTGTCTTGTGCCCCTGCCCACCGCAAAGAAGTCTGAAACCCTCGATCCCATTCTTATAGCCACCTTGGGGTTCCTATACAGCATGGAGATCCAACCTCTAAATTGTGCTCCAAAACCCATTGCCTCCAGGACCTTGGACATAAACACCCAATCTACCGTATCGAAGGCTTTTTCTATATCTATAGATACTACTATCCTGGTATCCGTGTCTGTCCGTGGAAGTTGTATGTGAGTGTAAAGTCTTCTGAGGTTTGTATCTGTCGACTTTCCTGGCATGAACCCGGTCTGGTCTATGTTTACCACCGTTTGGATGACTAGGGCTAGTCTAGACGCCAGTATTTTGGTTAGAATTTTGAGGTCAGAATTCAACAATGCTATGGGGCGATACGATGCACAATCTGTCGGGTCCTTCCCTGGTTTGGGCAGTAGGATCATGTAAGCCTCAAGCATGGTATCTGGTAGGGAAGAGCTATCAGAGCAGTGTTCGATTAACCAGTTAAATCTATCTGCCAACTGATCCACATGCGCCTTATAAAAGTCAGCCGGAAGGCCATCCGGACCCGGGGCTTTGTTTGGGGGGAATGGAAATATAGCCTTTTGGACCTCTTTAACTGTGATTTTGGCATCTAACGAATTGCTGTCCTCTGTAGTTAGTCTTGGTATATTCAATCTAGAGAACAGCATGTCAAGCCCTGTTGGATTTTTTTGCGGCTTTGGAGTATAAAGTGTAGAAAAAAAATCAAGAAATTCCTGCATAATCAACGTCGGGTCAGTGACCAGAGTTCCCCCCTTATCTCTTATAGCTGGTATGTGCGTCACTGGGTGGTAGTCCGCTACTAGCATTGCCAATAGCTTTCCATTTTTGTCGCCCTCAGCAAATATCGTGTGGGAATTTCTAGTAAGTTCTGAACGTGTCAGCCCTTTTATATGTAATGACAAATCTCTGCTAGCCTCCAGATGTGCCTCATATGCTGCCTTTGTGGGGGCCTCTGCCTGTTTTTTCGCACATTCCCTCTCTTTCTGTTTCAATGTATTTAAAATTTCATTATCATTTACTCTAGCTGTTTTGATGGCCGAGATGCACTCTCCTCTTATTACTGCCTTGAAGGCGTCCCATACTACTGGTGGCTCGGCTGAGTCAGTGTTTGTAGACCAGTAAGTTTTGATCGCCTCCTCCAGTTGAGTCCCAACCTGTTCGTGTTGCAACCAACTGGGCGAAAGTCTCCACCCCCCTTTGATAGGACCTGTTGCAAATGATAAAGTTAGGGATAGAGGATTATGATCTGACAGTCCACCCGCCATATATTCCACTTCACATATATATTGTAGAGATCTAGCATTACCAAAAGCCAGGTCTATCCTGGCTGATGACCCATGTGACAGTGATATATGGGAGTATTCTCTCACCAGTGGATGTTTCCATCTCCATAGCTCAACCATCCCAGCCACAGAAGCCCATCCATTCAAGGCAGCCGAGCTTCCTCTGCCCAAATTGGAGGAGTCCAATGCCGCATCTAATATAGCATTGAAATCTCCCAAAAAAAGGGTTGGAAGATGAAGGTACTGGGCTAAATTAGTTAACATGTCAAATAATAGTTGTCCCTGAAATGGAGGAGGCATGTATATATTTACCAACAGTATTTGACAATGATATATGGTGATTACAACCGCCGCAAACCTCCCCCCTGGATCAGTAATGACTTTGTGGATAGTGCATGCGATTGATTTGCTTATTAAAATAGACACTCCCCTTGCAAAGGTAGAATACGTTGAGTGTATAGCTCTCTGTATCCATGGTTTGCGCAGGGACATGATCCTGTTGCCATCCAGGTGCGTTTCCTGTAAGAAAATTATGTGAGGTTTAGACTTTTTCAGGTATTGGAATAT
This sequence comes from Lithobates septentrionalis, assembly GCA_037952835.1. NCBI lineage: Eukaryota > Metazoa > Chordata > Amphibia > Anura > Ranidae > Lithobates > Lithobates septentrionalis. Next base: position 794,005 of record JBBDGP010002012.1, read on the forward strand.
TGAGGCCCTTTTAAATTTATTGTTCATGCCTCTGACATTCCAAGAGACCATTTTTAATCTATCCGCCATTGTTGCTATTTCTGAAGTAATTTTTCACAGCGCGTTTTGGTAAAATTTGTTTCTCCCATGTCTCAATCACCATATATACTGTTATGCTTTCTACATTAAAGGTTATTGCATTACCCTCAGTTTTGTGAGCCGTGACAAGTGACTTACCCCCCCCTGCTATTATACCAGAAACCTTAAAAAAAAAAAGTCCCTTGGAAAAAAAGGGAGAACCTGAAAACAAAAAATAAAAAACCAAAAAGTTCCGGTATGTAGCTTTTCCCCTAAAACACAAACAAATCTTGATGGAGAGTTTCAACCGCATAGGTCAAAGTTCGGCAGACTTCCTGAGTGATAGTCTCTGTTGACCTGTGCTCCTCTCATACCAATACGTGAAATTCCAGCGATCATACTGATATGGACCAATACATATGGACCAATACATAGTGGTAGTATTACAAAATAAAAAGGAAAAATCAAAAAACAGAGAGCACTTTGGTAAGGGAGGGATACTCCTGAGCAGTTAGGTAAAAGGATGAAGCAAAAAAAAAAAAAAAAACAGGAAAAGGAACAACAAAAAAAAAAAAAAGGAAAAAAGGGCTCAGAACTAGTAATTCCTCTGTTGTCCAGTGTTATTCTCACACTGTTTACTTTCCTAAGATGGATGCAGCAGTGTCATCAGTGCTGAAGTAAGTTTGACCCCCAGGCAATCATTTGACCATAAGTCAGACTAGTGTTTAGGTTGATTATTGCAGGGCCTGGGTGGTTAAAAATAGAATTAACCCATACCAACTGGCGTAACTTTTAGGAAACGGTAAAGAAAATAAACCTCTTCTTACTTGAGGGTCGGATCACAACAACTATTCCAGGAGTTTAAACCAGTTCCTTATCCATCCATTCGCATGCCTCTATAGGATTTTCAAAGAACTTTACTGTGCCCTTGTACTGTACTCGTAGTTTGCTCGGATATAGCATGCTGTATTGCACCTCCTTCTCCCTAAGTCTCTTGCGCACATCATTAAACGAGCGGCGTCTCTGCTGTGTGGCTGCTGAAAAGTCTGGAAACAACATAAGGCGCGTGTTTTCATATTTCAATTCAGGGGTTTTTCTTGATTTTGCAAGGATCATATCCCTGTCTCTATAGTTCAAGAAGCGTACCAGGAAAGGTCTGGGGTATGCACCAGGGGGTCTACGACCAGCAGGGACTCTGTGAGCTCTCTCCACCACGTAGGTGGGGGGTAAATCTTCCAGGGAAAGCAATTTTTTGAACAGGGCCTCAGCAAAGTGGGTAGTCTTTTCCCCCTCTGCACCTTCTGGCAGACCAACCACCCTGATATTGTTTCTCCTTTGACGGTCTTCAGCGTCGTCTGCCCTGTATTGCAGGGATTTTACCAGCTCTTGTAATTCAGCTAGATGTAGGCCTTGTGTATGAGAAGTGTCCTCCACCCCTGATACTCTGTCCTCCACAGTGGTGAGCCTGCCCCTTATCTTGTCCAGGTCATGTCTTATCAGGGTGCACTCTGACGATAAGTGATCTATGCGCCCCATGAGTTCTGACTTACTCTGGTTTATGGCTTCTAGGATTGGGCCGGTTATAGCTTCCGCATCCATCGCCAGTATCTGATCTTCTACCACCTCCTGATCAGCCTGCGGTTCCCTCGGGCTCCCGGTCGGCGCCATGTTTGCCATCCTGTGTTTGGCGCGCTTCTCAGGTTCTCTTACAGGCAAGATGGCGGGGGCGGAGTCTTTCGCCGTCTCCTTCACTGAGCGTGTTTGGCGTTGGTCCTGCTGCTGCTTCTGTGACTTTCTGGATGTCGAGGAATGCATGCTCGGAGTCCGCTCACCTTCCCCCAGAGAATGGTGTTACTTTAAAATAGGGAATTTCACTCTAAAACGGAGAAACTATATCAGGATCTCAGGAGCTCCTCAGAGACGCGTGCTGCCCTGATCACATCCGGCCACGCCCCCCATGGTTTTGGTACTGTTGAATTTAATGTTATGTTTGATACACGTTGACCTCTTTACAGTGGACAACCATCCTCTGAAGAAGACCCGGGAAGGGTCGAAACGCGTCAGGTTTCTTACATACAACCCTCGTTGTTCCACGTACACCGTATTGTATAGTGTCCTTGTTTATAGGCATTATAAGGATTCAATATTTGATGTAACTTTGGTTGCCCTACAATACATTGTGTCCTGCATTGGTTCTAATTGTAGGCTTTGTCCATTGTAATTGTACGCCATATCCAGTTCATGTCCTGACTCAAACAGTCAGCATTCATTTTAGTGATTTTTTAATATGTTATTAGATTTTTTGTATCAATAAAATTCAACCTTTTCAACTACCTATATTGCATTTCATTGGCTGCTTAAAAGCCCCGATAGGGGGTTCTGGTATTTTTTCATGTAACACAAGCATGTCTCTTAAGAAAATCTTCAATGACCTCCATTGATGTGCTCATTAGTCTACAATGAAAGGTTGCTCAACATGTCTACACAGCAGTTGCTTACACAATGCACACAGACACAACACACAGATACAAGCTGTTTAACTTTTACTTGTAGTCCCACACAAGGCAGAGCACACTCTTAATCAATGCTCTACTATTACCACTGACTTTAGCCCTATTATCTCAGAACGCAGGCCACATTGAACTTATATTGGGACAGAGAGCTATTTCACTCTCACGTGGGGAAAAAATAAATAAAAATAAACTAATAAAAAATAAAATAAATAAAATAAAAATAAAATAAAAAATAAAATCTATATTTCTCCCACTTTCTCCTCAAAGATGTGTGGTTTATCCTGTCAATCTGCTGGCTACATGAGATAAGCAAGGGTGATTAGCCCCTCACTCACTGGCACACTTGACCAGCTACACAGGCCTAAAACAATTTGCATTAGCAATACAATAAACATTAACACATACACATATATCAGTCAAAAATCTCACCAGGTTTTGTGCATCTGCTCACTTATGAAATATTTCATAGAACTTTCAGGACCACTCACGCAGGGCTTCAGAATTCATGAACCAGCACAAATCTTGTCCACAGTAAAGAAGGCTTTCAGTTCTGGTTGTAGTTGATTCCTTAGCTTATAGGGACTCAATACAAACAAATACATTAGGGTTTGGGTTCTGTGCAGAAATAAATTCCACACTCCTTCTGGGGTGCCAATTGAAATAAAATCGAAGATAAATATTATATCAGAGGGTGGTTACGGATTCCCTCTGTTTATTCCATATATGTATTAATTTGTCTATTCCTATAGTTAGCTAGTCTATAAAAATCTGATAGTTACTGTTGATAGCACAATAATATAAGGTTAGCTATGAAAACAAACACACTGCTTAAGAAAACAATGTCTTATTTATTTCCCAAGAGAATAGGAAGATGCTAACATAAAAATACTATAGAGCATAACACAAAAGAACATCAAAGATACTTATCGCAAGGCTGTCCCCCTAGACACGATCTCATCAGCTGGGCTCAAGATGATGGTAACAGAGAGAGCAAATGAGGCTCAGAGAGCCATCAGGCACGAGCCAAGAGCAAAAAGGGCCGGTTTCCCTTCTGTGTGCACTTTTTACACATTCATTCAGACTCACTCGTAACCACACCCCACTAGCCCCCCGCCCAATGAGATATTGCCAAGAGGTAGACCTTTTAATATATTATATTTCTGTTCATCCTGCTGTATTGGCTTCTAGGGGCAGCATTGTCCATGTATCATGTCTTTGTGCCCTGGGTCAATCTTCAGTGCCTGTTGATCCTTTGATCTTTGTAATCCACCTTCATCAATCATCCTGGCAGCCATGGACTTCTTTGAAGCTTGCTTGCATAGCGTTATCACACCAGTCAATCAGTAGCCAAGCTTTTGTTCAGCCTTGCTTCTTTCAGATGGATATTTTGATATGCTACAAAGCTTTGATGTGCAACTAGTTACATTCCAGACAGCCCCCAAGAATGCGAAGGCTTGGTATAGCCATAGTTCATATTTCAAACAGCTCTTGTATTATGAAATAAAAAATGCTGCCTTCCAACAGAACCCCCAAGCAACAAATATTTTCTGAAAGCAAAGTCCCTGTAGAAAAAAATGATGGGTGTTGAAATTGTTTATGCCACATGATATTTGCAGTGGTTTCTCAAGCACAAGTTCTCATAAAAATATACACCTTTGGGAGCAATTAGAGCGGAGACTGCGAGCCAGGCCTTCTCGTCCAACATCAGTGCCTGACCTCCCAAATGCGTTTTTGGAAGAATGGTCAAACATTCCCATAGACACCCTCCTAAACCTCATGGACAGCCTTTCCAGAGGAGTTGAAGCTGTTATAGCTGCAAAGGGTGGGCCAACTCAATATTGAACCCTATGGACTAAGACTGGGATGCCATTAAAGTTCATGTGCCTGTAAATGCAGAAGTCCCAATACTTTTGGTAATATAGTGTATGTAATTAGCTGTTTGCCTGGAGTTCTGCTTTAATCCACTGGAGGTGGCTACGGTGAGTTTGGTGCTGATCTTTTTTTTTTTAAGACAGTTGGCCCTATAAAAAAAAATTGTTTTTTGGGGAGTTGGAGGTTCTGGAAGGAGGATTATAAAATATGACACGAAGATGGCAGTTCGTATTCCAAAGTCTGAACTGATGGTTTGATCATAACCATCCGTCATCCTCAAAGCTTCAGCAACCTCCAACTTGCCGCTACGTCCCAAAAATCTCAAAAACTTCCCACCAAGAAATAGAAGCTGTCAACACGCATTACTCTCCGCTTGATTCCCAGTGACTTTTTTTCTATGACGTCGGCCAAATAGTAATAAAAAAAAAATCATTGACTGTGCGCGGTAATAACTCGGCCTTCTGTTTATATTTTAGCATAATCCTTTGACAGTTTAGAGGATAAATGTTAAAAGTCCCAAATCTCCAGCCAGTGCCGGATTGCAGAGCGGTGGCGGGCGTCCCCTCGTAAAAAGGAAGCAGAGAAACATTTTGACTCGGAATCACAGCGCAGATGGCTCCATTTGGTTAACAGAAACAGTCTGATAAAGAATGATCGCTAATATTATTCCTGAAGGCATTCTCCAACTGCCTTTCCAAAAAGCACAACCCCGTCCAAAAAATGACAAAACAGCCCAACCAGAAGGCCAGCATACAGTATATAACCGGGGAAATGGCCGTCGTTAACAGCGAATTTCAATAGACAATTATCATTTGAGTTTGTTACTAAATAATAACTGGAAAATAATCGGTCTGAGCGAGATTACTGGGCTGTTTTTTTTTACTCTTTCAGGTAACAGACCGCTACAAATATTGCTGTTTAGACTTTAATGGACAAAAAGTTTACATAATAATATTCGGAAATAAAGGAAAACTGTCTTTTTTGGATGATTGTCTATTAGATGGTTGGATCAAGTCCTGGCCATACACAAGGACATTTCTAGCAAGTGTAATCATTTTCGACTTAAAGTGACACTAAACAACATCCTTATATTCCAAAAATAATCCATACACTTCCTCTACTTAATGGCGCTGCAATGTGTTTTTCATGAACTTGTTCCCTACTGTGTTTTAATGCCTCCTTTTAGTGTTCTCTGTGAGCTCCGAAAACGTATTCTTTTCCCCTCTCACTGCCATTTGTTTGAAACAAGTATTGCACATTAGTTGTGGTCATGTATGCTTCTCTATGCTAAAAATCTCATAGTCCATAGCACATAGTCCATAGTCTGTAGTTCATAGTCCATAGCACATAGTCCATAGTCTGTAGTTCAGAGCCTATAGTTCATAGCCCATAACTCTAAAATTCATAGCTCATAGTCCATAGTTCGGAGTCCATAGTTCATAGCCCATAGTCTATAGTTCATAGCCCATAACTCATAATTCTTGGGCTCATAGTCCATAGTTTGGAGTCCATAATCCATAATTCATAGCTCATAGCCCATAGTTCGGAGTCCATAGTTCAAAGTCCATAGTACACGGTACATAGTCCATAGTACAGAGTACATAGTCTGTAGTTCATATCCCATAGTTCAGAGCCTATAGTTCATAGCCCATAAGCTATAGTTCATAGCCCATAACTCATAATTCATAAGGTCATAGTCCATAGTTCAGAGTTCATAATCCATAATTCATAGCTCATAGCCCATAGTTCAGAGTCCATAGTTCAGAGTCCATAGTCCATAGTCTATAGTTCATAGTCCATAGTCTATAGTTCATAGTCCATAGTCTATAGTTCATAGTCCATAGTACATAGTCTGTAGTTCATATTCCATAGTTCAGAGCCTATAGTTCAGAGCCCATAGTCTATAGTTCAAAGCTGATAACTCATAATTCATAGCTCATAGTCCATAGTTCGGAGTCCATAACCCATAATTCATAGCTCATAGTCTATAGTTCATAGCTCATAGTCTATAGTTCAGAGTCCAAAGTTTATAGTCCATAGTCTAAAGTTCAGAGATCATAGCTCATAGTCTATAGTTCGTAGTCCACAGTTCATAGATCATAGTCCACAGTTCAGAGTACATAGTTCATAGCCCATAGTCTATAGTTCATAGTCCATAGTTCATAGTCTTTAGTCCATAATTCATAGCCCATAGTCTATAGTTCATAGCCCATAGTCTATAGTTCATAGCCCATAGTTCAAAGTCTCTAGTACATAGTTCATAGCCTATACTCTATAGTTTAGAGTTCATAGTGCATAGTCAATAGTCCATTATTCAGAGTCTATAGATCAGAGTTCATAGTCCATAGTTTAAAGTCTCTAGTAGATAGTTTATAGCCTATTCTCTATACTGTAGTCCATAGTTCATAGTCCATAGTTCATAGTCCATAGTTCATAGTCCATAGTTCATAGTCTCTAGTACATAGTCCATAGTTCAGAGTCCATAGTCCATTGTTCAGAATCTATATTTCAGAGTCCAGAGTCTATAGTTCATATTCCATAATCGATAGCTTATAGCCCATAGTCTAAAGTTCAGAGATCATAGTTCATAGCTCATAGCCCATAGTCCATAGTTCATAGTCCACTATTTATAGGTTAGAGTCCATAGTTCATAGTCTATAACAGCCCTCAAATTTTCCGCTCGCCTACTCGCATTTTGCGAGTGGAAAATGAGGGCTTGCGAGCTGGGCTGCCTGGGAGCGCGCGGGGGGGGCTTGCAGTGCCGGAGGGCGGGGTTGATCGTGAGCCGCTCTCCCATCGATCGCCCCAGGGGGAAGAGAGCATGGAGGAAGAGGAGAGCCGCGGGATCACAGAGCAGGATAGCATGCTGTTACAGCTTACATTACATTTGTCTCTGCTCTGCTTGACACAGCCCCGCCTCCTCCTGACCTATGCCTGTGATAGACAGACCCCCGGTCCAATGCTGGGATCCGTTCTGTCTATCCCAGGCACAGGTCTCAGGAGGAGGCAGGGGCTGTGTCGAGCAGAGCGGAGACAATTGTAATGTAAGCTGTAACAGTGTGCTATCCTGTTCTGTGATCCCGCGGCTCTCCTCTTCCTCAAGTCATGCATTCCTCTGCCCAGGCAAGGCTGCAATAGTGGGCACAGTGAGGCTGCAAAGGGCACAGTGTGGCTGCAATAGTGGGCACAGTGAGGCTGCAATGGGCACAGTGAGGCTGCAATAGTGGGCACAGTGAGGCTGCAATTTTGGGCACAGTGAGGCTGCAATTTTGGGCACAGTGAGGCTGCAATAGTGGGCACAGTGAGGCTGCAATAGTGGGCACAGTGAGGCTGCAATGCTGGGCACAGTGAGCCTGCAATAGTGGGCACAGTGAGGCTGCAATAGTGGGCACAGTGAAGCTGCAATAGTGGGTACAGTGAGGCTGCAGTGGTGGGCACAGTGAGGCTGCAATAGTGGGTACAGTGAGGCTGCAGTGGTGGGCACAGTGAGGCTGCTAATATGGTGGGCACAGTGAGGCTGCAATGGTGGGCACAGTGAGGCTGCAATGGTGGGCACCGTGTGGCTGCAATGGTGGAAACAGTGAGGCTGCAATATTGGGCACAGTGTGGCTGCAATGATGGGCACAGTGAGGCTGCAATAGTGGGCACAGTGAGGCTGTAATGGTGGGCACAGTGAGGCTGCAATGGTGGGCACAGGTGAGCCTGCATTGATGAGCACAGGGTCAGGGTAGGGGTTGGGTGGGGCACTGGTGGCGAGTAACCCTTGAGGCATGGCTAGTAGCTCAGGACTTTTGAGCCCTGGTCTATAATTCATAGTACATAGTCCATCCTTAATCGTTATACCATAGTTCATAGTTTACAGTCCATAGTTCATAATCCAAAACCCATAGTTCATAGTCCATAATCCAATTGTTCATAGTCCAAAGTTCATAGTCTAAAGTTCATAGTTCATAGCCCATAGCCTAAAGTTCATAGCCCATAGTTCAAAGTCTATAGTTCATAGTCTATAATTCATAGTCCATAGGCCATAGTTCTTAGTCTATAATTCAGTGGCGTCACTAGGGGGCCGCACCTGGGTGACAAACGCCAGAGGGGTGACACCATCACTGGCTTCACTGGCTGGTACTGGCTTGCTGCCAGCCCAAAACAGGGTGCTGGGCAGGCTAGCCAGGAGTGTACCCAATGGGGGGGTGACACCTTGTTTTACCTCACTGGGGTGACACCAACCCTAGTGATGCCACTGCTGTACCCCATAGTCTAGAGTTTATAGTCCATAGTCCATAGTTTATCTCGGGAGCAAGCAAGAGAGGGTGGCTACGTTCCTATATACAGTGGGATCATGGGGAACAAACACAGCCGCCCTCTAACAGGAAGTCAGATCACAGCAACAAAAAAAAAACAGGAATTCAGAGATCTGAAGGAGGCTGAGAGCAATAGAAGGGACTTGTTAGGCCTCATGCACACTGCAGCTGTCAAACTCCCGTTTTGCAGGCATTTGATGTCTCTTTTATGTTTCTGCCCCTAAATGCCCCTCTAAGTTAGCCTACATGTCCATACACACATAGGCTTTTAGAGGAATTTATAGACAGGGCCATTTTGGGGGTAGGAATCTGAACGCACCAAAATTGCATTCAGGAGAGGAACGTTTGGGCGCAAAAGAAATACCTGGTAAATAAATACATTTAAACAAACCAAAAAAAAAATAGACATATGTATAAATTATAGAAAGAACAGAAAAACATCCAGAAGCACTTGATGAATAACAAGTTCCAGGAAAACAATTCAAGTGAAACGGACATGTTTACTTAAATTACTTTTCGTAGCAGAACCATCTTATATGCAGAACAAATTGATGTTACTCAGCCATGTGGGCAGGATATAAAGAAAGAAACATAAAAAGAAAAAAAGTATGAAAAAAGGTGTAACTGCGCTGACCCCAAATATTCTATTTATCTTACCACATATCAAAAACAAGCTTTCTCGGGGATTCATCATCATGAATTCAAATAAAGTGCATGTTTCAGTAAACTACGATAAAAATAATCCTTCTTGATCAAAAAAAATTATAAATAATAAAAAATCATAAAGAAATTTAAAAAATCAAAAATCAACAGTCCCAGCGATTCTCTTCAAAAGATGGTTATTCTAATCCCCCGTGCACAAATCCACAACCGTGATTGAAAAACTTTCACCAATTCGTGACACGCCACCACCTTCTAGAATGGACAGTCACCAGAAACAAGGTAATCAAATGCCTTTGGTTTATGTTGGGTTAACCACTCCACACAAATAAACATGCCTGAATATTCCCCAAGACAGGAGTTAACTGACCATCTTCCTGAAGATGCATGATTGGATGCAAAATGGGTAGAGGCTTCTGGGTAACGCCGACGTCACTTCCTGCCCCAACCAGCACCAAATCGAGGCTTGGATCGCAAGACTGATCCCGGGAGACAGAACGGCGCTTGCAGGCCCTAAGAGCATTGCTGGAAAGACTTAGTGCCGGTCTAAAGGCCAGTGATCACTCCTTTTGTCTCCACATTAATCTCAGGATCTCATAAAAAGCAAACAAACATCATTGCGCAACATATTAAAATGTATTCAATCATTAAAATAAGCATAGGGAATTTTCACTCACAAGTGGGGTGCCTTTAGACCGGCACTAAGTCTTTCCGGGATCGTGCGATCCAAGCCTCAATTTGGTGCGGGTTGGGGGCAGGAAGTGACGTTGGCGTTACCCAGAAGGCTCTACGCATTTCGCATCCAATCATGCGTCTTCAGGAAGATGGTCAGTTAGCTCCTGTCTTTTGATTTACACAGTGGGGGAGGAGATTTACTAAAAGAATAGATGCAAAGTGAATGATAGTAAATAAGGTGAATCTTTGTTCTTATTCACTTGAAGTCTGGGCTTATTCTGACATTTCTCTCCTACATGTAAAAAATCTATTTTTTTGCTAGACAATTGCTTAGAACCCCCAAACCTTATATACATATATATAGATAGATATCTATATCTATATATCTATATATCTATATATATATATATATATATATATATATATATATATATATATATATATATATATATATATTTATAGATATATATCTATCTATCTATATATATATATGTATATATATATACATATACATATATATACAGATATATATATATATATATATATATATATATATATATATATATATATATATATATAGACATCTATATATATATATATATATATAGATAGATAGATAGATAGATAGATAGAGATATATATATATAGATATATATATATATATATATATATATATATATATATATATATATATATATATATATATATATATATATATATATATATATATATATATATATATAGTAAAACCTTGGATTGCAAGCATAATTCGTTTCAGAAACATGCTTGTAATCCAAAGCACTTGTATATCAAAGCAAATTTCCCCATAAGGAATAATGGAAACTCAAATGATTCGTTCCACAGCCATTTATTCATAAGTCCTTCAGTTTATAGTCCATATAAAAAGATTATAGCAATGTGATAGGTTGTTTATCCATAAAGTGTCCATCCACACATGGAAACCTCCACAAGGGGATTCAAAGAAAAATCCAGCAGGAGTTAGAGAGTATAAAAGAGAAGAGAGGTGCCTCTAAGTGGAGCAATACGGTTACATTTAATGAAGGTTCAACATTTAGCAACTCACATGGTTGATGATTAGCAAAAGAGAGGGGTAGTGGGACTTTAAATGAGGCATGGGTAGGTCTTTGAAAAAGTCTAGGATACCTTATATTAAATTAACTATCACCACCCCTTGAGGGGCTTATAAGCTGTATAGCCATAGAGAAATGCTAATAAAAGAAATGCATAGACATCAGTTCATGAGTAATATAATAATAATAATAATATAATGCATCATAATATACAATACATAAATCATGCACATTGAGGCATAATAAAAATAGTAGTCATGTTGATAGAAACGTTGTTTATAAATGCTGTTTGAAAATAATTGATACAAGCAATCACAGTTCTAAAATGGGTATACAAAAAAGGTGAACAAGGTATTCCGAATAACAATGTTAGTAGGTATAAATGGTATACAATAGAATTCATAGATGAACCAAACTTGAAATGGCAGCCCTGAGTGTAGACTCTACGCGTTTCATGGCGTTTAAAGCCAATCATCAGGAGTGGGATGCATCAAGAGATGACTAGAAAAATAAAATAAATAAAACAAATCAATAAGTAGATCATTGGAGTCTCGATTAAAATCATGCTTACACAAGGTAAAGCAGGTATTTTAGAATATATAAATGCACATTACCTTTTGGCAACAACCCAGTACATAACCCAACAGTCCAATTGTGGAATAATGAAGGTGGCCCTGAGAGAGCTGTCTCCCCCGGGGTTGAGGCCAAGGACACACAAGGCTAACCCCCAAACCGAAAATCTCCATGGGGGCTGGAGAATCGGAGAGGGGGTGGAGAGGAACAGCAGCCAGGGAGAGAGCCAGACAGCCAAAAACACTTCCAAAGTAGGAGGCATACATGTATGGGCCACAGATGAAGTTCTGCAATAAATGAAAGAAAAAAGAATGGAGGAGGAGATGTGTAACAAAGAGATGGGGATGAGTGTGTCAAAAAAAGAAAAAAAAAGAAAAAAAAAAAAAAAAAAAAAAGGAAATAGAACAATGTTGTGAATGAAGGAAAGTAAAATGTAAAACCAAGCTGGCACTAGAGTGTATGTCTGACGCCTGCCCCAAAAATAACTGGGTGGTGAGAACCAACAAACAAAAGATATATATAAATAATGTATACTAGCATGTTGCCAATGTGTTGGTATTTAAATGAGAGGCATAAAAATAAATAATGCACACCTGTATAAAGAGAAATCAAGCATGATGTGAATAGGTGTGTGATAGTGAAGAGGGGAAGAGAAACAGCCTGATTACCTGAGGTGTGGATGAAGACCCATATATCCTCTCCTCCTGAGAAAAAGTGTGGAATGAACTGCCGGCTCATCCCGACCTTTGTATCCTCAGCCTAAGGGCGTGTCCCAGCCAACGTCATGCAATCACGTTTGGCCAAAGAAATAGACGGGGCAGACAACCAACTGAGGCACAGAGATCTCAGCAGCAGTTCATCCCCGCCCATCAAGCCTAAGTGAGATGGAGGGAGCATAAACGCAGGTCGGCGTCGGGAGGACACCGCACCTGCGGCATGCTGGGCATGACGCCGATGCGCCAAGATCCAGCCCCGCCCCCATCGCTGAAGAGATGGGTGGGGGGAGAAGGAGCTGGGCGCATCGCAACCCCGGGGGAAGAGAGATCAATCAAAACGGACCACCCACCCTGTGGGTGGGGCGTGCCAAACAGGCAATGGAAAAAACAAAAGGAAGAGATAAAGAGTGGGCTGTATCTCTGAACTAACAGAGGGTAGAGACTAAATTGAAATAACCAGTGATCCAGAGAACGAGTAGATTACTGAATGGACCAAATGAAGAGGAAATAAGAAAGCGGATGCCAGCGTAAAAATAGCTCTTGGGACTAAAAACCCAGATTAAGTAGTTGCGTTAGTGAAGTGGGCATGAATTTAATCCAGACTCCAATGATCTACTTATTGATTTGTTTTATTTATTTTATTTTTCTAGTCATCTCTTGATGCATCTCACTCCTGATGATTGGCTTTAAACGCCATGAAACGCGTAGAGTCTACACTCAGGGTTGCCATTTCAAGTTTGGTTCATCTATGAATTCTATTGTATACCATTTATACTTACTAACATTGTTATTCGGAATACCTTGTTCACCTTTTTTGTATACCCATTTTAGAACTGTGATTGCTTGTATCAATTATTTTCAAACAGCGTTTATAAACAACGTTTCTATCAAAATGACTACTATTTTCATTATGCCTCAATGTGCATGATTTATGTATTGTATATTATGATGCATTATATTATTATTATTATTATTATTATATTACTCATGAACTGATGTCTATGCATTTCTTTGATTAGCATTACTCTATGGCTATACAGCTTATAAGCCCCTCAAGGGGTGGTGATAGTTAATTTAATATAAGGTATCCTAGACTTTTTCAAAGACCTACCCATGCCTCATTTAAAGTCCCACTACCCCTCTCTTTTGCTTTTTAATGTTTATACAGGGATGGAGACATGGTTATGGTAACTGTGGGGACCAATCAGGTCAACTGCTTTACAATATGGTTGATGATTAAAAGAGGCACATCTAGGAATGCAGGCATCCGGGGTAAAGAGCTGTCTGCCATCGTGACCAGGGAAGACTACCCTGCAGTAGAGCGATCTGATAGCGAGGCTTGAACCGCTCGTGGAGCGCAGCATGGAAGGGACAACGTCTATGGCGGTGCAGAGGACGGTCTATGTGGACATCTTTTCCCCGGATGCCTGCATACTTAGATGCGCCTGTTTTAATCATCAACCATGTGAGTTTCTAAATGTTGTACCTTCATTAAATGTAACCATATTGCTACACTTAGAGGCACCTCTTTTCTCTTTTATATTCAGTTGTGACATGACGCTACTCTTATATCAAGACATCGCTTGTATATAAAAGGCAATAGTCCATCCAGTTCAACCTGTGTGATACCAGCAATAGTGCCCCATTGCTGGTATCAGTGGGAGGAATGGTGCCCCGAGGGCCGGCTAAAGGCAAGCAAAGGGCTGCAGTTTGGAGACCCCTGTCTAAGAGTCTTTTAAAAATATCCATACTCCCCGCAGCCACCACCAAATGTGGGACAGAGTTCCACATACTTATTGCCCTGACACTGAGGAACCCTCTGTGCATTGTGTGGCCCCATGTCCTCATACACTCCCTGGGACTGAATTGTTTATCTCTTATGCTGGGATCCCCATTAAGATATTTGTAGATCGCCATCATGTCCCCTTTCAAGCGCCTTTTCTCCAGCGAGAATCCACTTAGTGTTTGCAGCCGTTCCTCGTAACTTAGGTCCTCCAGTCCCATTATTAGTTTCATTGTCCTTCTTTGAAATCTCTCCAGCTCCAGCACATCCCTTCTGAGGACTGGTGACCAGAACTGAATGGAAAACTCCAGATCAGGCCTAACCAGAGTTTTATAAAGTGGCAGAATTATAGTTTTGCCTCTGGAGTATATCCCTTTTTTTATGCATGCTAATATTCTGTGGGCTTTGGTAGCTGCAGCTTGGCACTGCATGCTGTTGCTCAATTTGTCATATATTAGTACTCCCAGATCCTTCTCCATCCTTAATTCCCCCAGAGGTTCTCCACCCTAGTCAATATTTTTCATTTATTTTTTCATTTATGTTTTTTGACCCCAAGTGCATTACTTTACATTTCTCCACAACCTCATTTATGGCCGTGGCCCTATGACCCAGAGAGATGTGAATCACATAAACACGCGACAAGACTTACAACATAAATAGACCTGAAGTGTGCCTTGATGGTCTGGTCGGTATGCCAAAAAAAGGGGGCAAAAGACTCAGATAGGGAAATAGCTCTTTATTGATTTCTTGTGGTTATTGGTTGAGCTTGGTGAAGGCGTGTGCCATTTCTTCCTGAGGATTTGGGATGTAGGTGGCAAAGCAAGTGGACATTCATCAGTCTAGTTTCTTAATTATGTGGTCTGGTACTCCATGTTTGGAGGCAGCTGAGGCTGCTCCAATCCGGCAAGAATGTCCAGAGAACTGACTGGGGTTGAAGCCCAAGTTGCTTAGGAGGATCCTGACATGCTTGACAAACTAGCTTCCACTGAGGGGGCTGGTTAGAAAGGGTAGCAATGGCATATCTTCAGATTGGCTTGGTAGCCGGGACAGTAGTCAGTCGAGGACCGTCACTGGGCACCAGGCATTGTTAGTCTGAAATAGGTTGATGTCAACCCCTGGGCCAGTTTGTTGCGTTTTGCTGACTGTGAGATGAAGGGTGTAATTGATCGAAAAGCGAGTCTGGTGGCATTGAAGCAGTGTCTGACTGCCGGAACCGCTGACGGTAAATTCGCTAGGTCGTAGGAAACCGTAGAAGGCCAGGTAGATGGCCGCTCGGATGACCAGGCTGGGCAAAGCCCCAGAGGGGGAACGAGTAAGGATTTCAGACATGTCCCTGAAGATGGCACTCCTGATAGGTAGGCGTTTGCCGCTGGCTACAGGTTGGTGCTTCTGTATGCCTTGTAGTAGTGACTTGATTGCATGGGCTGAGAATACTGACGGTTTACTGGGGTCCTGTAATGATAGAAAATGCTGGACGCTGGCTAGGTATCGCCTGATGGTGTTGTGAGCAAGGGTTAGTTGGGTATGGCAATATGATATGAAGGCTAGGATGTGTCTAATGTGCCTATCGCTGCTCCAGGGCAAGAGGCCAAAAACTTGCGTTAAGTGTTGCAAGCAGTGCGATAGGCCTTCAGTGTGTTGCGTGCCAAGGATTGGTTGGCGAGCTGGGTTGCGTTGGCGAGGTGCGATTTTAATCCATCATCAGCAACGACCAGGGTGGGACAGGACTAGTCGTTGGGTCAGCTCCATTCTCCTGCTGGAAAAACAAGGTAAGGTTGAAACGGGACAGCGCATCAGCAGTGATATTGTATTTATCTGGAATATGTCTACAGAAAAATTCAAGTGGTGATGGAGTGACAGCTGCACGAGCCTGCTCGGGAAGTACATGATGGGGAGTAACTTGGATCTACCTTTGTTAATGATGTCGGCCGTGGCCTGGTTGTCCGTGGTGTCCAGACCTGGGCAGCTGCAACAATGGGATATAGCTCGAAGAGAGAGGAGGACTGAGTAAAACCAGGTATTAAGAGAATTTCTAGGGGCCAAGATTCAGCGAACCAGTGGAGGCCAAATATGGCTGCAAAGCCGGTGGAGGCTGCGGCATCACTGACCACCTGTGGTTACTCGTCTGACACTGCCGGAATGAATACTGAAAAGCTGTTCCAGCTGGTGAGGAACTCGTTCCACATAGCCAAGTCTGCTACTGCTGCTTGATCTAGTTTGGGAATTCGGCCTGGGTCTTGTACTGGTGTGAGAAAGACTAAAAGCCATGATATGAAGGACCGTCCTTGAGGAATAATCCTCATCGCAATGTTCATCATCCCTAGTAGTTGCCCTGATACAAGCTAGTTTGTCAAGGAGGCAGGCTGGCTTGCATAGCTTGCGTGTCGAGAGTGATACCTAAAAATGGAATGGAATGTGTCCTTCTACCTTGTGCTCGGCTATTGGGCTCTTTGAGGTTGTTGTAAACTATTCTTAACTTGTCTAGATCCTCCGGGGGTGTGCTTGGTTGCTCGATAAGCAGAAAGTGCTTACTTTTGTTGCCAGTGGTTTAGACATTAATGGCTGTGTGTTGAGTTATTTTGAGGGGACAGCAAATTTACACTGTTATACAAGCTGTACACTCACTACTTTACATTGTAGACAAGTGTCATTTCTTCAGTGTTGTCACATGAAAAGATACAAGAAAAGATTTACAGAAATGTGAGGGGTGTACTCACTTTTGTGAGATACTGTATATATATATATATATATATATATATATATATATATATATATATATATATATATATATATGTAGGAAGGCCAGTATGGTGGCCTGAATTTATGGGAGGAGCCCGGGGGGTATTTAAGCAGCCCGCTCACCTGTGGTGCTTGTCGGTTTCCTGTGCGCGATACGTTACGTCACTAGGCCGACTATTCGAATACCAACGTCCGCAAGTTGTTGTCTCGCGAAGTTCCCGCATTGCTATTTCGTGCTCGAGAGTGTCAGTGTTTACCGATTCGTATCGTTCGTACCACGCGTCTGGCTTGGCTGTCGCAGGTAGGGTCCCGTCGGACTTTTGTTTTTACGCATTGTTAGATATCATGTCACTAAACCGTGATAACAAACTTACGAAGCACCCGCAACTTTTACGTACGTAACCGCAATGTACATCACTCTCACCAGCGTTATGTAACCATTTCGTGTTATTTAAGGAAACCACCGCGACGCGTGCGTCGCTTCATTTCAGGCATGTCTAAACTGCTAAAAACATGAGTCAGCAGACAGCCATAGCGATTCGCAGTTCACAATCTTATCGAACCACGTCAGTTTGATACCAATCATTTCTCATTTCTGAACATTTCTAGATACATTTCTATCATTTCAAACCATTTCAAAATCATTTCTCATTTCAGTCACATACCGCGCTCCGATTCGAATCCAGTCGCACCTAAAAGATGCACCGATTCGCTCCGGTGTGCCCCAGTAGTTACGGCCTCATTTCAGTACATGCTCCAGAGTCACGTCATAAGCAGTCGATAAAAAAAAAATAAAATATATATATACATATATATATATATCGACTCACCGATTCGTACCTCTGTCATGGCTATCATTTCATTGCCACGTAGCACACTCCGATACGAATTTAGTCGCATGGAAATGCACCGATTCGTCTCGGCGTGCCCCAGGTATTTGCCACATTTCAGTACATGCTCCAGAGTCCGATTCGTAGTCAGTCGCTACAGCAGCACGACCGATTCGCGCCTCTGTCATGGCAAAACAATATGTTACACCTGCACTTACCGCGCTCCGCTTCGAATCCAGTCGCATCCTCCATGCACCGATTCGTTACGGCGTGCCCCAGGGCTCGGCCTCATTTCAGAAACATGCTCCAGAGTCCGGATCACAGCTAGTCGCAGATATCGGGCGACTGATCCGCATCTCTGTCATGGGAATTGCTACCATTTCACTCCCACAGCGCATCACCGTTTCGAAAACAGTCGCATCCGACATGCACCGATTCGTCACGGAATGCCGCAGTTGATTTGGCCGTATCCATACCTATACCAGAGCTCGGTTAGTTGCTAGTTGCAAAATGCGGCACAACCAATGCGAGCCTCGGTTAAGGTAAATACATTTCTCTCATTTCGTTCACACTGCGCTCCGATTCGAATCCAGATGCATCAATCATGCACCGATTCGTCCCGGTGTGCACCACTGTTTTTCAATTGCCTCATTTCAGTACATGCTCCAGAGCCCGGTTTACGGTCGGCTCAATCACGACACGACCGAACCGGACCTCTGTCATGGAGTTCACTCATTTCATTATCAAGGCAAACATTTCAAAATCATTTCATTGTCACAAGATTGCAAGTACCATACAAGTCATTGCTTCAAGCAAGTCAGCAAACCCTTCACGAATTATCACCTAAAAAAAAAAAAAAATGGCAAGAAATAAGTTGGGTAAGTATGACTTAGAGCAGTGGTTCTCAACCTGGGGGTCGGGACCCCCTCGGGGGTCAAATGATGATTTGCCAGGGGTCACCAAATCCTTGGCTTTTCCTGAAGCCCACACCACTCTCCCAGCCTTTTTGCGGCTGCCTAGCAGGGCTGTCCCTGGAGCCCGCAGCTGCCCACTCAGTCTCTTCACAGCTGCCCATTCAGTTCATGGCATGACTGGGGGGCAGAGACTAGAGGCCACTGACTGGTGAGGAATGTGAAGTGGGAGGGGCTGGAGGAGACCCTATCTCCTGATTCACTGCTACGAGACACCACAAAGTTGGAGACACATTGAGTAACACTACCTGGGATTATAGTTGCCATTAAAGGTCCCCACTACAGTTCTCAGATCAGCAGATGACCTTGATCAAGAGCACCTAAGTTGGCTGATCAGAACTCCCTGCCAACACTGCCACTTATCCCATTCCCCCCACCCGCCCCCCCACCAAGGAGTAAGAGAAGGAATAAAAATAGAGAATACATGGAAGGAAGAGGAAAAGAGGGGAAGGAACAAAGAAAAAGGGAGAGAAAGAATAAGAGAAAGAACAAGAAAGACAGCTAGAAAGAGGGATGGGGGGGGGGGGGGGGACGACAAGAAATTAGGATAGTGAGAAATAAAAGGGAAAGAAAGGAGAACAAAGAGAAGGAGTGGTACATCCTAAAATGTACCATAAGGGGTTTTAATATTGTACGAGTGTTAGGAACTCAGGGAGTGCTAAATGTCCATGGGTTAGGGGCGCAAATTACTTGTCTTGCCTTGGGTGCTGACAACCCCCGCTATGAAAATAATTTTATGTTTGGGGGTCCCCACAACTTGGTAAATTTTATCAAGGGGTCACGGCACTAGAGAGGTTGAGAACCACTGACTTAGAGAATCAAAGGAAAAACTTGAAATTCATGTCACCCCCAATAGGTTACAGTCAACCAAAAAATATGAGCTCAAAGACAGGATATTCTCATCAGATCAATCATGTCACAGGCCGGCAGCGAAGACTTCACGGCCCCTCTGTCACCTTCCCCGGTCTCAGAGAGCGGCAGCGTGAAGTCCCTCAGGGGATGGACTATCCCCAAACTGACGGCGGAGCTAAGACGCAGAGGTGTGCCCTTCCCCGCCG
This sequence comes from Lithobates septentrionalis, assembly GCA_037952835.1. Classification (NCBI taxonomy): domain Eukaryota; kingdom Metazoa; phylum Chordata; class Amphibia; order Anura; family Ranidae; genus Lithobates; species Lithobates septentrionalis. The sequence goes on from JBBDGP010002012.1 coordinate 813,844, forward strand.
CAGCGAGGAAAGGCGAGCTGTTCAAGCTCCTTTTTCCCCCACCAGCAGCAGGACCCAGTACCCAACAGGCATCCCTTCAGTCAATATCTTCGGCCATCGCACAACTTCACACGATGGTGTCGTCCCTGTCTACCTCGGTCTCAGACGTACAAACCAGGGTGGCACTCCCGGAGGCTCGACCGACCGCGGCTATCGGTGGTCCTTAAAACCAAAGACCCCAGACTGAACCGCAAGTTATCTGTCCCAGAATTCACCTTGGCCTTCGGCATGCTGAGAGACGTCCCATGCTCAGCCGCCCCCAGCAGAAGGGAAGAGCTGGATTGTACCTCCATACGGTAGTAGACTTGGGCTACAAGTATGGAGGATTTTCCTTTTACGATTACCACCGTTCCTTTTCCGCAAAGGCTGCAGCCAGACTCACACAGTTCCAAACAACAACAAATTGGAGTCTCATGGACATAGAGCTCTTCTGCCGCCATTTTGCCGGCTTACGCTCACCCCTAGGTGCGATTTGCCAGACCTCCACCCACACTGCCACCTGGTGCGCCAATGCGACTATCAAACGTCCTTTCGAGTTTCCCTCTACCTCCGGTGCACTTCAGGGTCAGTCGGCCCCTGAACAAACGCCTCAGGTGGACAAATTCGGACGCCCAGTCCGAACCGTGGGAGGGGCAGCCATCTGCAATAATTACAATTACGGGTCCTGCAACATCAGTCAGTGCCGCCTACTCCACATCTGCACCTTATGCCAAAGAGCGCACCCAAGGAACTTGTGCGAAGTCAAACAACAGAAGAGGGCATGACTAAGCCGGATCAATGTCTTATGGCTAAGACTCTACCTCACCTCACATCCCACCCCCTCTCTGGCCACCTACCTTATTCAGGGCTTCACAGTAGGCTTTCACACAGGCCTCATTTCACTACCCCATAGTACGTACGAATGTGGGAATCTTCGTTCAGCAGCCATCGACGAACAAACCATAGATCGGCTCTTACAAACAGAACTAGACCGAGAGTACGTTATAGGCCTTTCACTCAGCGCCCTTTCAGCACTTGGAGAGTCAGCCCTATTGGGGCTTGTCAAGGGCAAATTCACAAATAAATTACGTTTGGTGTACGACCTGTCTGCGCCTCATTCTTCCCACATCCCCAGTCTCAATTCCCTGATTCCCTCCGAAGAATGCTCCCTAAAATATTCCTCCGTAGACATGCCGATACAAGCAGTCATCAAAGCGGGTACAGGTGCCTGGCTTTCCAAAGCCGACATCTTGGATGCCTTTAAGCTCCTGCCTATCCACCCATCCCTTTGGTGCTGGCATGGCATCAAGTGGAAGGAGGCATATTATTTGGCCACAAAACTGACGTTCGGTTCGAAGAGCAGCCCTTGGCTCTTCGACACATTCGCTCAGTCTCTTGCTTGGATACTGTTACACAAGGCTCAGTGACAAAAAGTCATCCATTACCTGGACGACTTCCTACTAATAGAACCTCCCAGTAAGCCCCCAGGAGACCTCGACAAACTCAGAGCGATATTCGGAAAACTCAATCTTCCCATCGCCGAGCACAAAGTAGAAGGCCCAGCACATAACATCACCTTTCTCGGGGTCAACTTAGACACCTGCGCTATGCAAGCCAGTCTCCCCCTCGACAAAACTAACCCGCATTAAGGCGGCCCTTCACAAATTCACCCACACCAAGGGGTGTACCAAGAAGCAGTTGCAATCTCTCCTGGGAATGCTGAATTTCGCCATGCAAATTATTCCACAAGGCCGCACCTTCGTGTCACGCCTGCTGAGATTCCTGCCAGAAACACAAGACCCCGATCAGATCTTAAATCTAGACTCCGCAGCAATAGCGGACCTATCTATGTGGGACGAATTCCTGTCCTCCCGGAATGGTATATCCCTAATTATACCCATGGTTTCAGCCCTGTCACCCCAGGTGGTGACAGACGCTGCAGCCACCACAGGTTTCGCGGCAATTTTTGGCCATCATTGGTTTTCAGGACCCTGGCCTCAACAGATACTGTTGATACCCGGCTTTATTCAAACATCTTCCCTCTTCGAACTCTATCCCATAGTGGCAGCTGCACAACTCTGGGGTCACCATTGGACAGGGCAAACAGTAATCTTCACCACCGACAATCATGCCACGGCAGACATCATCAACAAAGGCAGGTCCAATTCCCTAGCAGTCATGTCCTTCCTGCGCAGATTGGTACAACTGTCCTTACAGTATCAGTTTAACATACACTGTGCATTTATTCCAGGCAGATACAATTTAGCTGCTGACACACTGTCACGTTTTAACTACACCTCCTTTTTCAAACAGGTTCCCGGAGCCGATCCAGTGTCGGCCCCTATCCCTGCCTGGTCACAACTGACCCTGGACTAGTTCAACATTTACAAGGAGCAACGCAGCTCATCAATCACTCACTCTCTCATAACACACTCAAAGCCTACCAGACAGCTTGGAAGGCGTTCAATAAATTTCTCACATCCTGCCGTAAAGGACCAATAGATGTCAAACAGGTACTGGCCTTCATTTCATACTGCCACACTCAGCTGGCTTTATCTTACAATACCATTCGGCTATACCTAGCCGGCATACAACATTTCGTGACCCTGGAAGACCTCACAAAATCTTCACTGTTCTCATCACACGCTATACGAGCCATCCTAAGGGGCATCCAGAAACAACAACCAGTGATCAGTACTAAGCGCTTACCCATTACGGGGCCCATCTTCAGGGATATGTCGACTATTCTGGCTACTTCGCCATTCGGTCTGCTGCCCAGCACGGACCTACAAGCAGCCATATAGTTGGCTTACTACGGGTTCACCTATAACCACCCCACAGACCAAGTATTACGCAGACGGCACTTGCTTCGCCACCAAGACCATTTCATCCTTCACCTCGAGGTTTCTTAAACCCAGGAAACAGGCTCTGGAGTGGACATTCACCTCTACAGAACCAATAACAGCTGGTGTCCAGTCACCGTACTTAACCGTCTCCTCTCACTCCTGCCTGAACAATCGGACACCAGTCCTCTTCTACCATTCCCAGTTAAACCCTTAAACGCATGTCAGTTTGTAAAACACATAAGGATACTTCTCCGCAATCTTCACCTTAAACCCAGTCAGTACTCTGGACACTCCTTCCGCATCGGAGCAGCCTCCGCAGCAACCCGCCAGGGGGTTCCAGACCACATCATCAAAAGACTAGGCAGATGGAAATCAGCCTGCGTCGCCCGGTATATACCCAATCCTCAAGTAGAGATGGCACAGGCATTCTCCAAACTGGCTCAATGAATACCTGAAAACCAATTATATATTATACCCCTACCTGAATGTTTTTGCCCCCTTATTTTGGCATACCGGCCATTAGACCAAGGCACACTTTCAGGTCCATTTCATATGGTAAGTCCACACTTCCAGGTCTATTTCCGATAGTAAGTCTTATCTTTACTATAAGTGTTATCTATGTCCATATCGGACATAGGGCTCCGACCATAAGTAGGAAGGCCAGTATGGTGGCCTGAATTTATGGGAGGAGCCCGGGGGGTATTTAAGCAGCCCACTCACCTGTGGTGCTTGTCGGTTTCCTGTGCGCGATACCCACCCTCCCATCCCCATTTCACAGCATTTCTCAACTATTCATTTCATTCATTTCTCTTACAGAATAATCATTTCTTAAACCAGGGTATGCCCCCTTATTTTGGCATACCGGCCATTAGACCAAGGCACACTTTCAGGTCCATTTCATATGGTAAGTCCACACTTCCAGGTCTATTTCCGATGGTAAGTCTTATCTTTACTATAAGTGTTATCTATGTCCATATCGGACATAGGGCTCCGACCATAAATATATATACACTACCGTTCAAAAGTTTGGGGTCACCCAAACAATTTTGTGTTTTCCATGAAAAGTCACACTTATTCACCACCATACGTTGTGAAATGAATAGAAAATAGAGTCAAGACATTGACAAGGTTAGAAATAATGATTTGTATTTGAAATAACATTGTTTTTACATCAAACTTTGCTTTCATCAAAGAATCCTCCTTTTGCAGCAATTACAGCATTGCACACCTTTGGCATTCTAGCTGTTAATTTATTGAGGTAAGCTGGAGAAATTGCACCCCACGCTTCTAGAAGCAGCTCCCACAAGTTGGATTGGTTGGATGGGCACTTCTGGCGTACCATACGGTCAAGCTGCTCCCACAACAGCTCAATGGGGTTCAGATCTGGTGACTGTGCTGGCCACTCCATTACCGATAGAATACCAGCTGCCTGCTTCTGCTGTAAATAGTTCTTGCACAATTTGGAGGTGTGTTTAGGGTCATTGTCCTGTTGTAGGATGAAATTGGCTCCAATCAAGCGCTGTCCACTGGGTATGGCATGGCGTTGCAAAATGGAGTGATAGCCTTCCTTATTCAGAATCCCTTTTACCCTGTACAAAGCTCCCACCTTACCAGCACCAAAGCAACCCCAGACCATCACATTACCTCCACCATGCTTAACAGATGGCGTCAGGCATTCTTCCAGCATCTTTTCATTTGTTCTGCGTCTCACAAACGTTCTTCTTTGTGATCCAAACACCTCAAACTTGGATTCATCCGTCCACAACACTTTTTTCCAGTCTTCCTCTGTCCAATGTCTGTGTTCTTTTGCCCATCTTAATCTTTTTCTTTTATTGGCCAGTCTCAGATATGGCTTTTTCTTTGCCACTCTGCCCTGAAGCCCAAAATCCCGCAGCCGCCTCTTCACTGTAGATGTTGACACTGGTGTTTTGCGGGTACTATTTAATGAAGATGCCAGTTGGGGACCTGTGAGGCGTCTGTTTCTCAAACTAGAGACTCTAATGTGCTTATCTTCTTGCTTAGTTGTGCAACACGGCCTCCCACTTCTTTTTCTACTCTGGTTAGAGCCTGTTTGTGCTGTCCTCTGAAGGGAGTAGTACACACCGTTGTAGGAAATCTTCAATTTCTTTGCAATTTCTCGCATGGAATAGCCTTCATTTCTAAGAACAAGAATAGACTGTCGAGTTTCAGATGAAAGTTCTCTTTTTCTGGCCATTTTGACCGTTTAATTGACCCCACAAATGTGATGCTCTAGAAACTCAATCTGCTCACAGGAAGGTCAGTTTTGTAGCTTCTGGAAGGAGCTAGACTGTTTTTAGATGTGTGAACATGATTGCACAAGGGTTTGCTAATCATCAATTAGCCTTCTGAGCCAATGAGCAAACACATTGTACCATTAGAACACTGGAGTGATAGTTGCTGGAAATGGGCCTCTATACACCTATGTAGATATTGCACCAAAAACTAGACATTTGCAGTTAGAATAGTCATTTACCACATTAGCAATGTATAGAGTATATTTGTTTAAAGTTAGGACTAGTTTAAAGTAAGCTTCATTTAAAAGTACAGTGCTTTTCCTTCAAAAATAAGGACATTTCAATGTGACCCCAAACTTTTGAACGGTAGTGTATATATATATATATATATATATATATATATATATATATATATATATATAATGTTTTGGGATTTTAAGTAAATACTGTAAGTATTGCTATTTACTCAAGGGCAATAAATGAACTTAAATCAAGCATTAGTAGGGGTCTTGGTATGCTGGATAATGGTGCAGCTCCATCCCCAGAGAACAAAATACTTCATAGTATAAAATGTCATTAGTGTGGTGCAACTCGTTAAATATCCCATGGGCAATCTTTTTTGTATGAAACAGTTAACATCTCAAGGTTTGCTTAATTTGAGAAAAGTTTTAAAGTAGAATAAAAAATAAAAAGTTCCTAGGAGGTAGGGATTTCTTTGGCAGAATTGACATGAAAAGTCTCCACTGCCAAAAAAAGCACATTTTTATTTTTTAGAGTTGAATTCCATTTAAAACTTTTCTCCAATGGAGCCAGCCTTGATAAGTTACTATATTCCCCTTTTGTAAATACCAATTTAATATTTTCTGAAAAAAAAAAAAAAAATTGAAAAAAAATATCTTCAGCTTTGAAACATTTACTCTGGAGAAATACAAGAAAAAGTCTTTTCCCTCTAAATGTCATACTGTGAAAACGGGTTATTGATTGAAGTAAAATGGCTTTCTGATTGAAAATGGCCATCAACAAACATCATAGTTTAATGAATAAACATTCAACAATTCTTCAAAAGAAGCGCCATCATCGGCGGTTGGCGCCGGCTGTGAAATTCTTTGTTATGTGTCAAAACAAAAAAAAAAAGAAAGAAAACATTTCATTGCTTTATTGGTCTTTCTATTCATTTCAAAAATGAAAGGGATGGAAGAATTACAATTAAAGCAACATTTATTTTATTTTATTTTATTTATTTTTTTTAAGATGAAAACATTTGTATCATGAGTCTGTTAGAAGAGATGCATTTCTCCCCAAGATTTCTTCTCATACAAATTTGCTCCGGGGGGTCTGAGCGGAGCGCAGCAATGAAATGATTTTCCTTCTGGTTTGATGGAGTGATGAGCCTCTCCTTCAAATTATATACAAAACTTGAAGGGGCCGCGAGGCTTCACGTAATAAACACAGTTGTGCATTTTACCAGCGGTGTCTCTGGAATATGTATGTGAAGGTTCTCACTTTTCCAGGTCATGGTTGGCTAGACGTTAACCACTTTCTCTAGTGCCGGGCTGAGGCAGAGGCACCAGAGGCACTTGCTTTGGGCTCCATGCTGTAGGGTACGGGGGGGTGCAGCCAACATTTGGTGCCTCTCCTGCCTCTGCAAATACATAGCCGTGCCCTGCACTATGTGTAACGGGGGCAATCAAACTGTGGACTACAGCGGGCGATCGCACCCCCCCTCTGTGTACCCAGGTGCACTCCTCCTTTCTGCCAATGTGACACCCACTCAATCTATAAACACCCCTGCTGATTACACAGGGAAAGTCACTGAGCTACTTTGACACCTTGAGTCCTACTTTATGAAAAAAGTATTAACCTCTTCATCCTCTTCTTTTTTTTTTTCATCATTTATTTGTAAACGTTTTGTTTTTTTACTAAAAGGGACAAATTGCAAAATGTAATTATTTATGAATGATGTATTTATTAAAAAAAATGTTAACCCTATTTTTTTTAACCCTAAAATTTTTAGCTTTTTTTTGTAAACTCTACTTATTTTTTAGAAACATATATACTGTGTATAGATATATATATATAGATAGATAGATATATATAGATATATCTATCTATATATATATATCTATATATATATATCTAGATATATATATATATATATAGATATCTATCTATCTATATCTATCTATCTATCTATCTATCTATCTATCTATCTATCTATCTATCTATCTATCTATCTATCTATCTATCTATCTATCTATCTATCTAGATATACAGTGCCTTGCGAAAGTATTCGGCCCCCTTGAACTTTTCAACCTTTTGCCACATTTCAGGCTTCAAACATAAAGATATAAAATTTTTATTTTTTGTGAAGAATCACCAACAAGTGGGACACAATTGTGAAGTGGAACGAAATCTTTTGGATTTTTGAAACTTTTTTAACTAATAAAAAAATGAAAAGTGGGGCGTGCAAAATTATTCGGCCCCCTTGCATTAATACTTTGTAGAGCCACCTTTTGCTGCAATTACAGCTGCAAGTCGCTTGGGGTATGTCTCTATCAGTTTTGCACATCGAGAGACTGAAATTCTTGCCCATTCTTCCTTGCAAAACAGCTCGAGCTCAGTGAGGTTGGATGGAGAGCGTTTGTGAACAGCAGTTTTCAGCTCTTTCCACAGATTCTCGATTGGATTCAGGTCTGGACTTTGACTTGGCCATTCTAACACCTGGATACGTTTATTTGTGAACCATTCCTTTGTAGATTTTGCTGTATGTTTGGGATCATTGTCTTGTTGGAAGATAAATCTCCGTCCCAGTTTCAGGTCTTTTGCAGACTCCAACAGGTTTTCATCCAGAATGGTCCTGTATTTGGCTGCATTCATCTTCCCCTCAATTTTAACCATCTTCCCTGTCCCTGCTGAAGAAAAGCAGGCCCAAACCATGATGCTGCCACCACCATGTTTCACAGTGGGGATGGTGTGTTGAGTGTGATGAGCTGTGTTGCTTTTACGCCAAACATATCGTTTTGCATTGTGGCCAAAAAGTTTGATTTTGGTTTCATCGGACCAGAGCACCTTCTTCCACATGTTTGGTGTGTCTCCCAGGTGGCTTGTGGCAAACTTTAGACGAGACTTTTTATGGATATCTTTGAGAAATGGCTTTCTTCTTGCCACTCTTCCATAAAGGGCAGATTTGTGCAGTGTACGACTGATTGTTGTCCTATGGACAGACTCTCCCACCTCAGCTGTAGTTCTCTGCAGTTCATCCAGAGTGATCATGGGCCTCTTGGCTGCATCTCTGATCAGTCTTCTCCTTGTCTGAGCTGAAAGTTTAGAGGGACAGCCAGGTCTTGGTAGATTTGCAGTGGTCTGATACTCCTTCCATTTCAAAATGATCGCTTGCACAGTGCTCCTTGGGATGTTTAAAGCTTGGGAAATCTTTTTGTATCCAAATCCGGCTTTAAACTTCTCCACAACAGTATTACGGACCTGCCTGGTGTGTTCCTTGGTCTTCATGATGCTCTCTGCGCTTTCAACAGAACCCTGAGACTATCACAGAGCAGGTGCATTTATACAGAGACTTGATTACACACAGGTGGATTCTATTTATCACCATCAGTCATTTAGGACAACATTGGATCATTCAGAGATCCTCGCTGAACTTCTGGAGTGAGTTTTCTGCACTGCAAGTAAAGGGACCGAATAATTTTGCACGCACCACTTTTCAGTTTTTTAATTGCTAAAAAAGTTTAAAGTATCCAATAGATTTCGTTCCACTTCACAATTGTGTCCCACTTGTTGGTGATTCTTCACAAAAAATTAAAATTTTATATCTTTATGTTTGAAGCCTGAAATGTGGCAAAAGGTTGAAAAGTTCAAGGGGGCCGAATACTTTCGCAAGCCACTGTATATATATACACAGTGGGGACAGAAAGTATTCAGACTCCCTTACATTTTTCACTCTTTGTTATATTGCAGCCATTTGCTAAAATCATTTAAGTTCATTTTTTTCCTCATTAATGTACACACAGCACCCCATATTGTACACACAGCACCCCATATTGTACACACAGCACCCCATATTGACAGAAAAACACAGAATTGTTGACATTTTTGCAGATTTATTAAAAAAGAAAAACTGAAATATCACATGGTCCTAAGTATTCAGACCCTTTGCTCAGTATTTAGTAGAAGCCCCCTTTTGATCTAATACAGCCATGAGTCTTTTTGGGAAAGATGCAACAAGTTTTTCACACCTGGATTTGGGGATCCTCTGCCATTCCTCCTTGCAGATCCTCTCCAGTTCTGTCAGGTTGGATGGTAAACGTTGGTGGACGGACATTTTTAGGTCTCTCCAGAGATGCTCAATTGGGTTTAAGTCAGGGCTCTGGCTGGGTCATTCAAGAACAGTCACGGAGTTGTTGTGAAGCCACTTCTTCGTTATTTTAGCTGTGTGCTTAGGGTCATTGTCTTGTTGGAAGGTAAACCTTCGGCCCAGTCTGAGGTCCTGAGCACTCTGGAGAAGGTTTTCGTCCAGGATATCCCTGTTCTTGGCCGCATTCATCTTTCCCTCGATTGCCACCAGTCATCCTGTCCCTGCAGCTGAAAAACACCCCCACAGCATGATGCTGCCACCATGCTTCACTGTTGGGACTGTATTGGACAGGTGATGAGCAGTGCCTGGTTTTCTCCACACATACCGCTTAGAATTAAGACCAAAAAGTTCTATCTTGGTCTCATCAGACCAGAGAATCTTAATTCTCACCATCTTGGAGTCCTTCAGGTGTTTTTTTAGCAAACTCCATGCGGGCTTTCATGTGTCTTGCACTGAGGAGAGGCTTCCGTTGGGCCACTCTGCCATAAAGCCCCGACTGGTGGAGGGCTGCAGTGATGGTTGACTTTCTACAACTTTCTCCCATCTCCCGACTGCATCTCTGGAGCTCAGCCACAGTGATCTTTGGGTTCTTCTTTACCTCTCTCACCAAGGCTCTTCTCCCCCGATAGCTCAGTTTGGCCGGATGGCCAGCTCTAGGAAGGGTTCTGGTCATCCCAAACGTCTTCCATTTAAGGATTATGGAGACCACTGTGCTCTTTGGAACCTTAAGTGCGGCAGACATTTTTTTGTAACCTTGGCCAGATCTGTGCCTTGTCACAATTCTGTCTCTGAGCTCTTCAGGCAGTTCCTTTGACCTCATGATTCTCATTTGCTCTGACATGCACTGTGAGCTGTAAGGTCTTATATAGACAGGTGTGTGGCTTTCCTAATCAAGTCCAATCAGTATAATCAAACACAGCTGGACTCAAATGAAGGTGTAGAACCATCTCAAGGATGATCAGAAGAAATGGACAGCACCTGAGTTATATATATGAGCGTCACAGCAAAGGGTCTGAATACTTAGGACCATGTGATATTTCAGTTTTTCTTTTTTAATAAATCTGCAAAAACGTCAACAATTCTGTGTTTTTCTGTCAATATGGGGTGCTGTGTGTACAATATGGGGTGCTGTGTGTACATTAATGAGGGAAAAATGAACTTAAATGATTTTAGCAAATGGCTGCAATATAACAAAGAGTGAAAAATTTAAGGGGGTCTGAATACTTTCCGTCCCCACTGTATATACAGTACATTTATATATATTCCAAAAGAGAGAGCGTCACTCATGGGTCTTGAAAGGTGAACGCGCAGTGAAGATTTTATTTCGACATTTTGACAAGGCACAAGCTCCTCTTCATCAGGACCTTGTGCCTCGTAGAAACGTCAAAATAAAACCTTCACTGTGCGTTCACCTTTCTAAATCCATGAGTGCCGCTCTCTTTTGGAATATATGTACTACAGTCTTTGCTGCGTCCCCATTTTTTATCTCTAAAATTTTAAATTTGTGCAATGGCAATCATTCGGTAACACACACACATTTTATATATATATATATATATATATATATATATATATATATATATATATATATATACATACACACACACAGTGCCTTGCAAAAGTATTCACCCCCCCCCCCCCTTGGCTTTTTACCTATTTTGTTAAATTACAGCCTTTAGTTCAATGTTTTTTAATCTGAATTATATGTGATGGATCAGAACACAATAGTCTAAGTTGGTGAAGTAAAATTAGAAAAATATATACATAAAACTATTTTTCAGAAATAAAAAACTGATAATTGTCATGTGCGTATGTATTCACCCCCTTTGTTATGAAGCCCATAAAAAGCTCTGGTGCAACCAATTACCTTCAGAAGTCACATAATTAGTGAAATGATGTCCACCTGTGTGCAATCTAAGTGTCACATGATCTGTCATTACATATACACAACTTTTTGAAAGGCCCCAGAGGCGGCAACACCTAAGCAAGAGGCACCACTAACCAAACACTGCCATGAAGACCAAGGAACTCTCCAAACAAGTAAGGGACAATGTTGTTGAGAAGTACAAGTCAGGGTTAGGTTATAAAAAAATATCCAAATCTTTGATGATCCCTATAGGAGCACCATCAAATCTATCTTAACCAAATGGAAAGAACATGGCACAACAGCAAACCTGCCAAGAGACGGCCGCACACCCAAACTCACGGACCGGGCAAGGAGGGCATTAATCAGAGAGGAGCACAGAGACCTAAGGTAACCCTGGAGGAGCTGCAGAGTTCCACAGCAGAGACTGGAGTATCTGTACATAGGACCACAATAAGCCGTACGCTCCATAGAGTTGGGCTTTATGGCAGAGTGGCCAGAAGAAAGCCATTACCTTCAGCAAAAAACAAAATGGCACGTTTTGAGTTTGCGAAAAGGCATGTGGGAGACTCCCAAAATGTATGGAGGAAGGTGCTCTGGTCTGATGAGACTAAAATTGAACTTTTTGGCCATCAAAGAAAACGCTATGTCTGGCGCAAACCCAACACATCACATCACCCAAAGAACACCATCCCCACTGTGAAACATGGTGGTGGCAGCAACATGCTGTGGGGATGTTTTTCAGCAGTTGGGACTGGGGAACTGGTCAGAGTTGAGGGAAAGAGGGATGGTGCTAAATACAGGGATAGTCTTGAGCAAAACCTGTACTACTCTGTGTGTGATTTGAGGCTAGGACAGAGGTTCACCTTCCAGCAGGACAATGACCCCAAACACACTGCAAAACAAACACTTGAGTGGTTTGAGTGGAAACATGTAAATGTATTGAAATGGCCTAGGCAAAGCCCAGACCTCAATCCAATAGAAAATCTGTGGTCAGACTTAAAGATTGCTGTTCACAAGCGCAAACCATCCAACTTGATGGAGCTGGAGCAGTTTTGCAAGGAGGAATGGACAAAAATCCCAGTGGTAAGATGTGGCAAGACTCATAGAGACCTATCCAAAGCGATTAGGTGGCTCCACAAAGTATTGACTTTAGGGGGGTGAATAGTTATGCACATTGATATTTTCTGTTATTTTGTCCTATTTGTTGTTTGCTTTACAATAAAAAAAAAAAATCTTCAAAGTTGTGGGCGTGTTCTGTAAATTAAATGATGCAAATCCTCAAACAATCCATGTTAATTACAGGTTGTGAGGCAACAAACACGAAAAATTCCAAGGGGATTGAATACTTTTGCAAGGCACTGTATATAAATTATAAACATATGTAAACATATATATAAAAAAATAGATAATATAATATAAATGATAAAATATTTATTTATATACATATTTTCATATGACAACACTGAAGAAATGACACTTTGCTACAATGTAAAGTAGTGAGTGTACAGCTTGTATAACAGTGTCAATTTTCTGTCCCCTCAAAATAACTCAACAAACAGCCATTAATGTCTAAACCACTGGCAACAAAAGTGAGTACACCCCTAAGTGAAAATGTCCAAATTGGGTCCAAAGTGTCAATATTTTGTGTTGGCCACCTTTATTTTCCAGCACTGCCTTAACCCTCTTGGGCATGGAGGTCACCAGAGCTTCACAGGTTGCCACTGGAGTTCTCTTCCCCTCCTCCATGATGACATCACAGAGCTGGTGGATGTTAGAGACCTTGCGCTCCTCCAACTTCCGTTTGAGGATGTCCCACAGAGACTCAATAGGGTTTAGGTCTGGAGACATGCTTGGCCAGTCCATCACCTTTACCCTCAGCTTCTTTAGCAAGGCGTGTCTTGGAGGTGTGTTTGGGGTCCTTATCATGTTGGAATACTGCCCTGCAGCCCAGTCTCTGAAGGGAGGGGATCATGCTCTGCTTCAGTATGTCACAGTACATGTTGGCATTCATGGTTCCCTCAATGATCTGTAGCTCCCCAGTGCCGGCAGCACTCATGCAGCCCCTGACCATGACACTCCCACCACCATGCTTGACTGTAGACAAGACACACTCGTCTTTGTACTCCTCACCTGGTTGCCCCCACACACGCTTCACACCATCTGAACCAAATAAGTTTATCTTGGTCTCATCAGACCACAGGACATGGTTCCAGTAATCCATGTCCTTAGTCTGCTTGTCTTCAGCAAACTGTTTGCGGGCTTTCTTGTGCATCATCTTTAGAAGAGGCTTCCTTCTGGGATGACAGCCATGCAGACCAATTTGATGCAGTGTGCGGTGTATGGTCTGAGCACTGACAGGCTGACCCCCCCCACCCCTACAACCTCTGCAGCAATGCTGGCAGCACTCATACGTCTATTTCCCAAAGACAACCTCTGGATATGACGCTGAGCACGTGCACTCAACTTCTTTGGTCGACCATGGCGAGGCCTGTTCTGAACCTGTCCTGTTATACCGCTGTATGGTCTTGGCCACCATGCTGCAGCTCAGTTTTAGGTTCTTGGCAATCTTCTTATAGCCTAGGCCATCTTTATGTAGAGCAACAATTCTATTTTCAGATTCTCAGAGAGTTCTTTGCTATGAGGTGCCATGTTGAACTTCCAGTGACCAGTATGAGAGAGTGAGAGCGATAACACCAAATTGAACACACCTGCTCCCCATTCACACCTGAGACCTTGTAACACTCACAAGTCACATGACACCGGGGAGGGAAAATGGCTAATTGGGCCCAATTTGGACATTTTCACTTAGGGGTGTACTGACTTTTGTTGCCAGCGGTTTAGACATTAATGGCTGTGTATTGAGTTATTTTGAAGGGACAGCAAATTTACACTGTTATACAAGCTGTACACTCACTACTTTACATTGTAGCAAAGTGTCATTTCTTCAGTGTTGTCACATGAAAAGATAGAAGAAAATGTTTACAGAAATGTGAGGGGTGTACTTACTTTTGTGAAATATATACATATTATAAAACATATAATCTACCATGTTAAGGTCAATATATTTAGAGCATAAACCATTTTCTCTGGAATATAAATTATGATTTATTCCTATGAACTGAATATTGTTTCATATCTGAGACAAAATAAAATATTAAACAAATTTAAAAAGAACATGAATTTTAGCAGCTAAAGCATGAACTTGACAATCACCTTCTATTGAGTGGGATAATCATTAGAGGTGACCCTTTTAACACCGTGACTTGTGCCCGTTTCACTACATAGGTCTTTCGGCTCCATTTTTTCGGGAAGGGGATATGTTGATGAGTTTGCAGTAATCAGAGGGAATTTTATGTTTGTTGTTAACAAGTAACACCTGACAAATCCTCACTTTGCCGAAAACAAGGCAGTTTGTTTCAATTAGCGGCAGCCTTTGTGTTCCCTTGGAAGGCGCTTTCTGCTGAGGTACAGAAACGCAGGCCTGGGTCCATTTTTTGCATTAATTGCTTTCTGACTGCAGCATCTGTTAGCAGTAAATATTCCTGATTCATATTTATGCCAGAACTCATAATATGCAGGGAATATCACCTTCCTAAATTACCTCTCTCTTCTCTGCAGAATTTTAATGGAAAAGCATTCCGGTGAAATGGTGGATCTCCGCACCGTGTGGAAATAGACAGCTGTAACCCGGCCCTCCTGATGGGGGCAATTATTCTATATTGTCCTGCCCTGTTCGGGTTCAGGTCTGAATTTACAATGTCAGTTACCGGCCTGTCCCCTCAACAATCACACTCTCTTCTTAGAGACCGGCGGACTTTTCGGCAACAAACGTCCGCCGGTCTTTCCGACGGACTTTCCACGGACTTTCTAACGACCGGACTTGCCTACACACGATCACACCAAAGTCCGACGGATTCGTACGTGATGACGTACGACCGGAATAAAATTAGGAAGTTGATAGCCAGTAGCCAATAGCTGCCCTAGCGTCGGTTTTCGTCCATCGGACTAGCATACAGACGAGCGGATTTTTCGACCGGAACTCGAGTCCGTCGGAAAGATTTGAAGCATGTTCCAAATCTATAGTCCGTCAGATTTTCGACCAAAAAAGTCCGCTGCAGGTCCGATGAAGCCCACACACGGTCGAATTGTCCGCCGGACTCGGTCCGTTGGACCAGTCCGGTCGATAAGCCCCCTCGTGTGTACGTGGCATTATACCATTATATAGCTCTGACATATACCGCAGTGCTGTATGGAAAACACTGAGACAATCACATCAGTCCCTGCACCAGAGGAGCTTACACTCTAATGTCCCCCCCCCCCACAGTCACACACTATTATTATTATACATTCATATAGCTCTGATATTTACCGCAGTGCTGTACAGAGAACAATGTACCAGTCACATCAATCTCTGTACCAGAGGAGCTTACACTCTAATGTCCCTCCCCCACAGTCACACACTATTATTATTATTATTATTATTATACATTTATATAGCTCTGATATATACCGCAGTGCTGTACGGAGAACACAGAGCCAGTCACACCAGTCTCTGTACCAGAGGAGCTTACACTCTAATGTCCCCCCACAGTCACACACTATTGTTATTATACATTTATATAGCTCTGACATATACCGCAGTGCTGTACAGAGAACACAGAGCCAGACACATCAGTCTCTGCACCAGAGGAGCTTACACTCTAATGGGCCCACCACAGAGGAGACTCTGGAGAATAAAACGGTGGCAGTTGCAATTTTAATTTTTGCATTTTTAATTTCACGCAATATTTGCACAGCCATTCAAATGCAGGTTTTCAGTAAAACAAAAATACACTAAAAGCAACTTTACCGCAAACACAATATTAGTCCCAATGTTTGTTTTTATTTTTTATTTTTATATAAAATAAAAAAAAAAATGGGATTGCATCGAGTAAATAGATATTAAACACGCCAAGCCTTAAAATTATGGGCACCATAAATACACAAGAAACTATGGTTGATATAGGCGAATGGGTTCCAAGGCAGGCGCCTTCTACATCCCAGAGGACCTCCATGACCTCCTTGGCTTGTAGTGCGATGTAACAAAAATGTAAACTGAAGTTCCAAACCACTGCTAGGTGGCCAAGACACAACTTTATTTCAATATTTTGATACCGTATATACTCGAGTATAAGCAGAGATTTTCAGCCCATTTTTTTTAGGCTGCAAGTGCCCCCCTCGGCTTATACTCATCGCCGTCTGCCTACATGATCAGTGTGTCATGCAGACAGACGACGGCCATTCCACTGTTCAAAAGCCACGCCTCCTCCTCGTCTATGATAGGCCATTTCCCAGCATTCAGCCTACAGCCTATCATGGACATCCTCTCATCCTCGTCCATGGTATGAGGATGAGCGGACGTGCATGATAAATTAAACAAAAACACTGCGCTTACTAAAATAACAAAACAAAAAAGCGGCTACATACATTGTGACAAAAACAGTAAAAGAAAAATGTAAAATGCAGCGCTAAGCTACAAATAGACTAAATAACATCAAGTCCACAAATCTTAAGCTCAATGGTGCGTCTAATATTAAATAAATCATAAAGTCCCAAAGTGAAAAGTTATGAAATAGTGTAGTGTCCAATAATGTCAGAACACGGAAGGGGTCAATCCTGGATGGTGGGTGGCAAGCATGGGCTGACAAGGGTGGTATAAATCCGTAGAGAGAACCAACATCAGTAATACTCCACATCGGTGGATGGAAAAAGATGGGTACTCTTACCGGATAGGGTGGACTCCCCTGTCAGCGACATGGAGTCAATCAGGCAGTAAGCCCAGCCGGGCAGAAGAAAGGATTTCAGGAGGGTAGAGCTGGTTGGATAGACTTCAACCGAACTTCAAGGGGTCATCAACCGAACCTCAAGGAATCTTCCAGGCAGGTCATCTGATTGAGGGTTGCAAACTCCAGGTTCTGGAGGCAGGATATGTCACAAGTGGCCCAAACAAGGTATTCGCTCTCATCCAGGTAGTATGCAAAAAGAAATGAAAACTTCCGCGTGGTGCAGGTAAAAAAGGGGGAGGTTTTTATTTGTTAAAAAACTCTACAAATAAAATCGTGATCACATAAAGAACAAAGGCAGCATGGAGAGGGGGCAACCGCCCGTTGGTTCTCTCTACGGATTTATACCACCCTTGTCAGCCCATGCTTGCCACCCACCATCCAAGATTGACCCCTTCCGTGTTCTGACATTATTGGACACTACACTATTTCATAACTTTTCATTTTGAGACTTTATGATTTATTTAATATTGGATGTCCATGATAGGCTGAACTTAGACTGCTGGGAAATTGAGTATTCTGCCTATCATAGATGTGGAGGAGGCGCGGCTTTTGAACAGTGGAATGGCCGCCGAATGTTATTATCACATCGGTTCATCGGTTCATGCAGAGCGGCACACGATGCAGATCGCTACAGGGACACATGCACAGGACACAGGTAGGTTGCACAGGACACAGGGACACATGCACAGGACACAGGTAGGTTGCACAGGACACAGGGACACATGCACAGGACACAGGGACACATGCACAGGACACAGGTAGGTTGCACAGGACACAGGGACACATGCACAGGACACAGGTAGGTTGCACAGGACACAGGGACACATGCACAGGACACAGGTAGGTTGCACAGGACACAGGGACACATGCACAGGACACAGGTAGGTTGCACAGGACACAGGGACACATGCACAGGACACAGGTAGGTTGCACAGGACACAGGGACACATGCACAGGACACAGGTAGGTTGCACAGGACACAGGGACACATGCACAGGACACAGGTAGGTTGCACAGGACACAGGGACACATGCACAGGACACAGGTAGGTTGCACAGGACACAGGGACACATGCACAGGACACAGGTAGGTTGCATAGGACACAGGGACACATGCACAGGACACAGGTAGGTTGCACAGGACACAGGGACACATGCACAGGACACAGGTAGGTTGCACAGGACACAGTGACACATGCACAGGACACAGGCACAGGACACAGGTAGGTTGCACAGGACACAGGTAGGTTGCACAGGACACAGGACACAGGGAGGTATACCGCTGCAGATGGGCATTGTTGACCCTCTTTTTCCACTTACGGTAGCTGCTGCATTTCTCACCCTCGGCTTATACTTGGGTCAATAAGTTTTTCCCATTTTTTTGTGGTAGATTAGGAGCCTCGGATTATATTCGGATCGACCTATACTCGAGTATATATAGTATTTGATTTTTTGAGTACTTTTTTTGGTTTTCCCCTTGAAGCTTATTGGAATCAAGTTGTGTCTGGACCACTTAGCGATGGTGTGGCGCTTCAATTTAAATGTTTTTATATTATACTACAAGCCAAGGAGACCATGGAGATCCTCCTGGGTGTAGAAGCCACCTGTCTGAGAACCAGATCACCTAGATCAACATTAAAATACTTTAAGATAGAAATACAAGTGAGATAACCCTACAGGTCCACTGCTATTTTTCCACTTTCCTGAACTGGTCAAATTTTGTAAAGTTCAGTTCTCATTTTATTTGGCAAATCATACCATAAAGCAGTTGGTTTGTTGTCAATCAAGCCTTGTTGAAGGGGGGGGGGGAACTCTTGGACCCCCGAAATGCATTGGTCACTTTTTGGGTTTTCCCCCTGATTTTTATTGGAATAAAGTTGTGTCTGGACCTCTTAGCGATGGGGTGGAGATTCAATTAGCATTTTTGTCATTTTACAGAATTTGACTCTGGGACTTTCCATCCTACATATAAAGGTCTACTTGATTTATATCCCCTCGGCTATGACTCCTTGGAGAGATATGTAAAGGAAATCATTCCTTCCAAACTGTAGTGACGCATACACACGGTCGGACTTTTCGGCTACAAAAGTCCGACAGCCCGTCCGACAAACTTTCGACGGACTTTTGGCGGACTTGCGGCGGACTTGCGGCTGACTTTCTAACAAACGGACTTGCCTACATACGATCACACAAAAGTACGACGGATTCGTACGTGATGACGTACACCGGACTAAAATAAGGAAGTTGATAGCCAGTAGCCAATAGCTGCCCTAGCGTGGGTTTTTGTCCGTCGGACTAGCATACAGACGAGCGGATTTCTGGGTCCGGCGGAGTTACGACGTAAAGATTTGAAGCATGTGTCAAATCTAAAGTCCATCAGATTTGTGGCTGGAAAAGTCCGCCGAAAGTCCGGGGAAACCCACACACGATCGGATTGTCCGCCAGCTTTGGTCCGTCGGCGTCCGTTGGACTTTTGTAGCTGAAAAGTCCGACACTCAGCTGTGAACCAGGGGTGGACTGAGCTGGGGGGGAAGGGGGGTAATGGCCCCGCAGGCCCCTCAGATGCCCAGAAAAAAGGCCACACCACTTACACCGCAGACATGCCTAAAGGCTTCCTGTTGAAGAGGAGCCAGTGTCCTACCAAGTGCGGAATGAGGACAAGGACAGAGCATAGGCTGCACCCCCTCCACCGGCATGGATGGTATACACCATGTGTGTCAAAGCAGAGGCCAGCTCCATGCCCTACCAGAGGCTCTCCTCCTGGGCCATCCCTGACCGAGCCACCCCAGTGACCCCCTGCTGGCCTTGGCTGCACCCTGTCCTCAGTCTCTTTCTTCCCCCCAAATGGGCTGCCTAAAAAATTTTTTTTTAAATAATATTGTAAAAAATAATTAAACATATAATGTTTTAAAAAATAATAATTAAAAAAAAAACTACTACCCTTCTGACACCAATCTCTGCCCAACTGACACAATCCACTGCTCCACTGACACCGTCCATGTTTTAATACATTGTAAAATGTTTTCATTTATTTATAAGAGTGTGTGTGTCTGTGTGATATATATACAGTATATATATATCTATCTATATATCTATCTATATATATAGATAGATATATATATATATATACTGTATATATATCACACAGACACACACACTCTTATAAATAAATGAAAACATTTTACAATGTATTAAAACATGGACGGTGTCAGTGGAGTAGTGGATTGTGTCAGTATCTATCTATCTATCTATCTATCTATCTATCTATCTATCTATCTATCTATCTATCTATATATATATATATATATATATATATATATACAGATGCATCTCATAAAATTAGAATATCATCCAAAAGTTCATTTATTTCAGTAATTCAATTAAAAAAGTTAAACTCATATATTTTATATAGATGCGTTACGCACAGAGTGATATATTTCTAGCATTTCTTCCTTTTAATTTTAATTATTATGGCTTACAGCCAGTGAAAACCCAATATTCAGTATGTCAGAAAATTAGATTATTACATAAGACCAATAAAAAAAGGATTTTTTAATACAGACATGTTGGCTTAGTGAAAAGTCTGTCCATGTACAGTATAGGATGCACTCAATACTTGGTCGGGGCTCCTTTTGCATGAATTACGGCATCAATGTGGTGTGGCATGGAGGAGATCAGCCTGTGGCACTGCTGAGGGGTTATGGAAGCCCAAGTTGCTTTGCCTTCAGCATTGCTGGGTTTGGTGTCTCCCATCTTCCTCTTGACAATACCCCACAGATTCTCTATGGGGTTTAGCTCAGGTGAGTTTGCTAGGCAATCAAGCACAGTGATACCATGATCATTAAACTAGGTATTGGTACTTTTGGCAGTGTGGGCAGGTGCCAAGTCCTGCTGGAAAAGGAAATCAGCATCTCCATAAAGCTGGTAAGCAGAGGGAAGCATGAAGTTCTGTAGAACTTCCTGGAAGAGGGCTGCGCTGGTTGTGGACTTAATAAAACACAGTGGACCAACACCAGCAGATGACATGGCTCCCCAAATCATCACGGACTAGGGAAAAGTTTGCATTTCATTTGGGAACCAAGGTCCCCGAGTCTGGAGGAAGAGTGGAGAGGTACAGAATCCAAGTTGCATGAGGTCCAGTGTGAAGTTTCCACAGTCAGTGATGATTTGGGGTGTAGGGATGAGCTTCGTGTTCGAGTCGAACCCATGTTCGACTCGAACATCGGCTGTTCGGTCGTTTGCCGGATTGCGAACGCTATGGGCCGTTCGCGCCAAATTCGTGTGGCGCGTCACGGCCCATAATTCACTGCGACATCGCAGTGCATTGCTTGCTGATGATTGGCCAAGCATGCACTATGACCCGCATGCTTGGCCAATCACAGCGCCGCCTGAACAGAGAGCCGTAATTGGCCAAAGCCAAGGAGGCTTTGGCCAATTATGGCTCAGGGGATTTAGTACACGCCCCACACTATATAAGGCCGCCTGCACGGCGGCCCTGTGTAGTGTGTGTTCCGGCGTTCATTGAGAGAGAGAGAGAGAGAGAGAGAGACAGTGACATTTGACACCTTTCAACACCTGTGAGTGCCGCACTCTCTTTTGGATTATACAGTATGTATTACAGCCTTTGCTGCGCACACGGGCCCATTCTTTTTATCTCTGATATGTGTGCAGTGGCAACCACTGGATATATATGTTATGTTCCCAATTGATGTCACTCAGAAATGCAATCCTGATGTCTCATGGAGGTGAGAACTCTCTGCATTCTAAGTTGTGACAGTCATAATTAGTAAGGATAGTATGGTATATATCCATGGACTGGTAATGAGGAATGGTTATGTGGAAGATGTGACTTCCTCTACTTTCCACTGAATAAATAAACATCTAAACAAGTTTCTTTAACATACATGACAATGTGGTGTCATTGACACCAACAACTGGGGGTCCCAAACCAATAACACACTGACATGTAGGTGTCACCAGGTTTGCTAGTTTTTACAAATGCTTTTCACTGTTTGGAAGCGTTGCTCCTTACCTGTGGAACAAGGAGGGTTAAATAAATTGCCTGAAAGTGGTTCTAAAGGCTGAAGGTTATTACCCTCATGCACCCAATGCATTCTATGCATGAAGGTAAAAAACCTTCAGTGTGCAGCCCCCCCTTCCCCCAATACTTCTCTAAGCCTGATCTTGATCCAGCAATGTGCGCAAGAGCTATCTCCCTCTTCATTGGATGAGAGGCAGCAGCAGGAGCCATTGGCAAGCAGCTTCCTATGGGGGCACTTGGTGCGAGGAAGGGGCCCAGAGAGCCGACAGGGGACCTAAGAAGAGGAGGATCGGGCGCTGCTCTGTGCAAAACCATCACACAGAGCAGGTAAGTAGAACATGTTTGTTATTTAATATTTTTAAAATAATAAAAATGTTGCCTTTTCAAACACTTGAAGTGCTGAGCTGCAGTGACCATTTTGGGGTAGACCGTGAACAATGCTCGGCTATGGAGTGTCTTCAACCCTGGGGGTGGCCATTTCGTGTGAGATGATATGTTGAATGGATTGTGGTTGGCGGAAGGAGAACATGGAGGAAGGGATATGGACTGATGTGCCTCTTGGGACAACAAGGTCCTGCTAGGAGGAACTGACAGATTGAGCTTGAGTGTAACAGATTGGCCCTGGAACTACACATCCCAGCATGACCAGGGCTCTGTGGGGAGAAAAAGGAAGGTCTGTTCCCAGGCTCAAAGATGTGTTCAGAACATTGTGGGAGACGGACCGTGCTGCTGGCTATCAGAACAACATTTTTCCAACGCATCAAGCATGCAGAGGGGAAGTGTAGAGAACACTTGGGGGTCCCAGAACAATGACACTTTGACACTTGGGGGTCCCAGAACAATGACACTCTGACACTTGGGGGTCCTAGAACAATGAAACGCTGATACTTGGAGGTCCTAGAACAATGAAACGCTGATACTTGGAGGTCCTAGAACAATGACACACTGACCCTTGAGATCCCAGAACAATGACACACTGAGACTTGGGGGCCTCAGAACATGATGCACTGACACTTGAGGGTCCCATTATAATAAAACACTAACACTAGAACACACCAGAACAATGACACACTAATACTAGGGACCAGAACAATGACACACTGATACTCGAGGGTCCCAGAACATGACACACTGACATTTGGAGGCCTCAAAATAATGACACTGACACTTTGGGGCCAAAGAACAATGACATCCTGATACTTGGCGACCAGAAGAATGACACGCTGACACTTAAAGGAGTTAGAACAATGACACACTGACACTTGGGATCCTAGAACAATGAAATGGTGACACTTGGGGGTCCTAATACAATGACATGCTGACACTTGGGGATCCAGAACAATGACACACTGACGTTTGGGGGTCAAGTACAATGAGACACTGATACTTGGGGGTCACAGAACAATGACACTCTGACACTTGGGGGTCCCAGAACAATGAAACGCTGACACTTGGGGGTCCCAGAACAAGGAAATGCTGACACTTGGGGATCCAGAACAATGACACACTGATGTTTGGGGGTCAAGAACTATGACACACTGACACTTGGGGGTCCTAGAACAATGACACATTGCCACTTGGGGGTCCCAGAACAATGACACACTGACACTTGGTGGCCCCGAACAATGACACACTGACCCTTGGGGTCCTAGAACAATGACACACTGACACTTGAGATCCCAGAACAATGACACACTGACACTTGGGGGCCTCAGAACATGATGCACTGACACTAGAGGGCCCCAGAACAATGACACACTGAAACTTGAGTGTCCCATTATAATGACACACTGACACTAGGACACACCAGAACAATGAAACACTAATACTAGGGACAGAACAATGACACACTGACACTTGGGGGTCCCAGAACAATGACACACTGACATTTGGGGGCCCCAGAACATGACACACTGACATTTGGGGGTCCCAGAACAATGACACACTGACATTTGGGGGGCCCAGAACAATGACACACTGACACTTGGGGGTCCCAGAACATGACACACTGACATTTGGGGGCCTCAAAATAATGACATTGACACTTTGGGGCCAAAGAACAATGACACACTGACACTCGGGGGACTAGAACACTCATTATTAAAGAGTCACATTAAACCCATCTTTATTCTGTAGCAGCGGGACAATACGGTCGCCCAGTTCCACCGTCACATTAATTGCGATGTTCTTCCCCAGACGCGTTCCATGTAACATATGTCCGTCATATCTCAAGGTGACCCCTGTTTTCCAGAAAGCTGTAAAATAATGAGCAATTTCTGCAGAATCTAATTTTCCAGTAAAACTTGCTTTCTTAACGAAGTGGGTTTTATGCACAAGATGGAGCATTTATTTTAAACACACACCATAAAACGGAGTTATGTTAATTTTATACCTGTTTCATTAGCCGAGATCTCTTCTCCTAACACTAATGGTCATTATCTGTGTTCTAACATATGTTGCAATGACCATCATTCTTTTGGCTATAAACTTATATTGCTAAGGTCACACTAAACATTAAGCAGTATGCATATGAGACCCAGCCGCGGATCTGTATTACGGCATGGACGCCGTACGCCACTCCGCAACACCAGATCCTGGAAATAAAGGGCATAGAAATTGTTTTATGCAAAAAAAAAAGAGAAGGAACCAGAAAGGGAAACATGACTGTATCAATGGAAACAAATGTATCAATGGCAACAAATGTATCAATGGCAAATTAACAAATAAAGTTCATTTCTTGCATCAATGTATTGTACTGGAATAACCTTATAGAAGAAGTAGTGAGACAGTCAACGGTAAACGGTTTCAAACATGCTTTGGGACACACATAGATCTATACAAAAAAAAAGTAAATAAAAAATAAAATAAAAAAAAGTACAAAAAATAATAATCAAACCCCCCCAAAAAAATCAGGCAGACTCAATGGACAGCTCGACTTTTTTTTTTCTGAAATCACTTTTCTATGTTTCTATATTAATGGAAATAAATAAATAAATATAAATAAGTCAAATTCTTGTATCAACATATTTAACGTATCAATGTCAAAATAAATAAATAAGGGGGCGTGGCCGGAAACAGAGAGGAATGGTCGCATTCTAACTGCGCTCCGGGCAAAGGCAGCTTGCCAAGGCCGACAGCACTCCCAGCAAACTCAGCCCAGCGGCGAATCTCTCTCCTGCAGCACCTAGCAGGATGTCCAAAAGAAGTAAAAACAAATCCGCACCATGGAAATTAATGGAGTTCTTCCCCACTCCATCCTGGCTGCATTTCCAAAATGGCGCCGGCGGACACAGAGCGCCTCAGCATGGCAGGCCGGCCCCCGAGGGAGAACACTAAACAGGGAATGGGACAAAAGCGTCTTCCCCCTCTACCAGCTGAGGACTCCCCTGCCTCCTCTCCTCCAAACAGTCCCGGTAAAATTAAAGCCCAGACTGACATGAGCAGAAGAGCTGGAACACAGAATCCAATAGCTGCGTTCCCCACAGCAGGCCAGCCAGTAATGGACCCAACATTAACCACTTCAGCCCCAGAAGATTTTACCCCCTTCCTGAGCAGAGCACTTTTTGCGATTCGGCACTGCGTAGTTTTAAGGGACAATTGCGCGGTCGTGCGATGTTGCACCCAAACAAAATCAACATCCTTTTTTTCCCCACAAATAGAGCTTTATTTTGGTGGTATTTGATCACCTCTGCGGTTTTTATTTTTTGCACTATATACAAAAAAAGAGCGATAATTTTGAAAAAAAAAAAAAACAATATTTTTAACTTTTTGCTATAATAAATATCCCCAAAAAATATATATATAAAAAAAAACAACACATTTTTTTCTCAGTTTAAGCCAATATGTATTCTTCTACATGTTTTTGGTAAAAAAAAAAAAAAAATCACAATAAGTGTATATATTGATTGGTTTGCGCAAAAGTTATAGCGTCTACAAAATAGGGGATAGATTTATAGCATTATTATTATTATTTTTTTTATTAGTAATGGCGGCGATCTGTGATTTTTATCGTGACTGCAACATTGCGGTGGACACATCGGACACTTTTGACACCGTTTTGGGACCATTGTCATTTATACAGCGATCAATGCTATAAAAATGCACTGATTAATGTGTAAATGACACTGGCAGGGAAGGGGTTAAACACTAGGTGGGCAATCAAGGGGTTAAGTGTGTCCTAGGGAGTGATTCTAACTGTGGGGAGGATGGGCTACCACTGACATGACAGAGATCACTGCTCCCGATGACAGGGAGCAGTAGATCCCTTTCATGTTGCTAGGCAGAACGGGCAAATGCCTTGTTTACAAAGACATCTCCCTGTTCTTCCGCTCTGTAACACGATCGCGGGCCCACGGCGGACATTGAGTCCGCGGGACCCCCACGCCCATAATGCCACCATTTAAAGGGGACGTACATGTAAGCCCATTTGCCCAGCCGAGCCATTGTGCCAACATACATTGTCGTGCGCTGGTCTGCTAGTGGTTAAAGGACATGTTGCTGTCCTTACAATCATTCATCCACTCAGATATAATGTCTATGGTAAACCACTTCAAAACAGAAATCACAGATCTAGGACACAGAGTCACTAATATTGAATCCAGAATGGGTGAATTTAACACATCCTTCAATGATCTTTTAGATGCCCATGGGGAAAAAAAGGAAGATATAGAATGGATGAAAGCAAAATTAGCAGATCTCGAGGACTGTTCCCGAAGGAACAACCTGCAAATAAGGGGAATCCCTGAATCTGTCCTCCCGTCAGCTTTAAAAGATGACTTCATTCAACTAATGGCAGCATTCCTTCCCGATATGCCGCGTACAGACGATCGGAATTTCTGACAACCAAACCGTGGATTTTTTTCCGACAGATGTTGGCTAAAACTTGTCTTGCATACACACGGTCGCACAAATGTTGTCAGAAATTCCGATCGCCAAGAACGCGCTGATGTACAACACGTACGACAGGACTATAAAAGGGAAGTTCAATAACCAGTGCAGCTCTTCTGCTTGATTCAGAGCATGCGTGGAATTTTGTGCATCTGAACTGTCTGCACACACTCGGAATTTACGACAACGGATTTTGTTGTATCGGAAAATTTGAGATCCAGATCTCAAACATCTGTTGTTGGAAATTCCGACAGCAAATGTCCGATAGAGCCTACACGCGGTCCGAATTTCCAACAACAAGCTCACATCGAACATTTGTTGTTGGAAATTCCGATCGTGTGTACGTGGCATTACACCTCCAGCAGAGCTGGTTATTGACCGTTTCCATAGGCTTCCCAAGCCGTCTCACCTACCAGATACCATTTCCATGGATACAATCGTAAGGATCCATTTTTTCCACGTCAAAGAAAAGCTATAGCATACCACACATCCTCGTATACTCACCCATATGTAAGCCTATCCTTCTATGCAGATCTCTCTCAGTACACGATGCTAAAGAGGAAAAATCTTTCCACAATCACAAAACTGATACAAAACCACCAGATCACCTACAAATGGGGTCACCCAGTTAAATTAGTGATCACGAGGGATAACAAAACCTTTACAATAAGATCTGTCGAAGAAGGCATATCTTTATTACGGCAATGGAAAATCCTAGATCCTGGAGAACTCAGCCAACAACACCACCAACACAGCACCTGCAACACAATTTAACCAAACTAGGACCACCCAATCTACCGTCGATGGACCTGGTACAGCCGCATGATCTCGGCCCGTATGTTCTTGACCCCCTTTGTAGTCGCGGTATTAAACCGCTCATACACAGTTTTACTGTTTCCTAACACGTTCTTCCTTTTTCTTTTCTTCTTTTTGTTTTGTTGCTGTTCATTGTTTTTCTCACACATAGTACTCCTACACTACAGCAGTGTGTTTATTAGCTTTGTGGCAACATTTGCAATAACTACATTTGACTCTTACAGGCAATACTTAACGTCACAATATCTCCTCTAAATGCCTACTTTAACCTCTCACCAAGTCTTTGCTCGGGTTTCCACGACGCATCACCTTCAACAAGTATAAACCACAGTAAGGACATCTTCTGAAAGTGAGTAACCCATCATTCCATTACTCTACATTCCTCTATCCTTAGACATCCACCAGTAAGGCGGGAACACCTACCCAACCCACGGGTGGGAAACTAACAGTTCACCACTAACTCTACATAGCCATGCCATTCACAATCACATCCCTAAATGTTAAAGGGTTAAACCACCCAGGAAAAAGGTACTCCTTATGGTCTAAAGCACGCAAACTCAGGAGTGATATGATTTGCCTTCAGGAGATGCACTTTTCACATTTCAAAGCTCCAACCTTCTCACCTTCTCATCACCTTTCCGCGCATCTTTTTTGCAAACACACCTACCACATCGAAAGGGGTGCTAATCGCACGTGATTAAGGACACAGTGGCCTTTCGCCTCATTGACTCAATCTCAGACGCACAAGGTCGCTATCTCATTTTAATCTTCTGCAAAATCAACAATGCAATATATACCATAGCAAATGTATACGCCACCCAACACTAAACAAGTCACATTCCTCTGCAGACTCTGGAAACAAATACAGAAACACAAGCAGGGTTGAGTACTCTTATGTGGAGATTTTAATGTCATCCCAGGTGTACAGGTTGACATTAGGGGTCCCGAAACAAAGAAACCACATTCAAATACCCTTTCTTCCTTTCTACATACTAATGACTTGTTCGATATTTGGAGATTCCAACACACCATGGAAAGGGACTTCACCTTTTTTTCTAAGCCTCAATATATGTATTCAAGAATTGACCTATTCCTAGGAGACAAAATGCTCCTACAAGAAACTCTGACATCAGCTATCCATGATATTACATGGTTGGATCACCTTTCCATCTCACTATCAGTAGGAGGAAAGGACACCCTACACCCATGACCACATGATGACCCGCACACAATGTCAACACCTTCTAACACCTCTGCAATCCATGATCATCTCAAGGCCTATTTTGAGATCAATGGTCCTTCAGTGTCTGATCCATTTCTTCTGTGGTCTTCTCATAAGGCCTTCATACGTTGAATCTTGATAAAAATCATTTCTCAAACCAAACGCCAATGGACACAGCAGCTGAATACATTGCTAGACTCCATACACGAATTAGAAAAAGAAAACAAGATGAAACCCTCACCATCTATTATCAACAAAATCTTACAAAAACGCAATGACCCGAGAACACTCCTTAATGCAAACCATGCAAAAATGCTACACAAACTTCAAGCTAATTTTTACGCTTCAGGCAAAAAAAGCTGGTAAACTACTCACAGCACAAATAATTCCGCTGACTCCTCAATGGCTGATGTTGGGGCTATGGCAGGAATAGATGTGGACAAGAAGGCAGGTTTATCCACTCTGGCAACTGCAGGGGACTGCACACTTGTCTCTGCTTGCGTGATGGAGGATGAGGAGGATGAGGAAGGTTTAGTAAGCCAGTCCACCACCTCCTCTGCATGCTGTGGCTGGATAGCACGGGCAAACTCAGTAAACAGAGGAAATGATGTCCTGCCTGAGGACTGACCACCACATCCACCTTTGTCTGCAAGCAGATTTGTTACTGGCCCCCTTACAGTGCCAAGGGAACATCTGCCTCTACTTGTTGTCCTCCCAGACATTATTGGGATGGAGAGGGTGGTGCTTATAAGCAAATGTGAAGGAAAAGTTGAAATCTGTACGTAGATGCACTTTAATCAATGTAAAGATGTGTTTGGTGCACTTTAATTTGAGTACTCACACTACACAGACACACTCCACGGATACACTATAATACACAACAATATAATGT
This sequence comes from Lithobates septentrionalis, assembly GCA_037952835.1. NCBI lineage: Eukaryota > Metazoa > Chordata > Amphibia > Anura > Ranidae > Lithobates > Lithobates septentrionalis. The sequence goes on from JBBDGP010002012.1 coordinate 843,881, forward strand.
GCCAAACGTACAGTGACCCTCAGAACTATATGGCGTTAAACTGGCAGTATCACACACAAAACTATATGGCGTCAAACCTGCAGTAACGCACACAGAAGTAAATGGCGTTAAACTGGCAGTAACACACAGAACTATACGGCGTTAAACTGGCAGTAACGCACACAGAAGTAAATGGCGTTAAACTGGCAGTAACGCACAAAACGATATGGCGTTAAACTGGCAGTAACGCACACAGAACTATATGGCGTTAAACTGGCAGTAACACATGCAAAACTATATGGCGTTAAACTTGCAGTAACGCACACAGAACTATATGGCGTTAAACTGGCAGTAACGCATGCAAAACAATATGGCGTTAAACTGTCAGTAACGCACAGAGAAGTAAATGGCGTTAAACTGGCAGTAACGCAAAAAAATAGAAGGTGTTCAACCATCACTACACTGACGCTATCTGAACTGTTCCTACTCCTAGCTATACACCAAAGTAAAGATTACTGACACCGTCTCACTACAATACACTGAAACTATCTAAACTGTCCCTACTCTACCTGCACACTATGCAAAGCTGAATGATGGTCCTCCTCACTACACTCACACTATCCCTAGACTGACACTAAACTAATATTCTACACTGACAATTGAAGCAAAATAGCACAGTATAGCACACTAACTAATAACACTGAACAGAGCCCTGTTCTATCTCTCTCCACACCAAAATCACACTGAAAATGGCTGCCATTGAAAGAATACTTTTATACTGTGGGGCGGGAATGAGCCATGATTGGATAAAGTCATGATGACAGTGTCCAATCATGACTCTGACAGTGCTCTGTGCACTGATTGGCTGAAGCTTTAACTGCTTCAGCCAATCAGGGCTTGCAATGCACTGTTCAGCGCCGCAATGCATTGTGGTCTGTTCGGGGGGCCGAACAAACAGTTGAACGACCCGTTTGTTCGGCTGTTCGCCGAAAGACCGAACTACGAAAGTTCGACCCGAACTTGTGCTCGGGCCGAACCGTTCGCCCATCCCTAATGTTAAATAGCTTCTTTGGTATTTCACAATCTTTGCACCATAATTACTTTGTTCAGAACAGTATCTTTAGTTTGTCATTAGTGTTCAACTCTGGATCTAATTATTTGACAATGTTGCTTGTTTTTATTCATGATCCAAAAGTAAGCACTGTGTTCTTTTGATGGTAGTGTTCATAAATTATTTCATTTTCCTCATATATTTCAAATAAGAAAAGAGCAATATGTTTTTGTTTTTTTTCTTCCAGTTTGACAAGTCTGACAAGTAATTAATTAAAAAGCACAAGTTTTAGTACAGATATAAAGTGTGAATTTTATTGTGTCATTTGTTGTTTTTATGATGACACCAACAATTTGTATTTGTGTCAAAGTTATTTACACAGTTATTAAAAAATGGTGGTAATTTATTTTTATGTATTTATTTAATTCATTTATATGTATTTACTTATTCACATAATCATTTAAAAATTTGCGTTACCTTATATCTATCTATTTATTTATCTCATTCATATTTTTTTTGTTTATAGTTTTTTTTCACACATTCATTAAACAATTGCAGTAATGTATTTTTTATTTATGTATTTATTCAATTTGATGTATTAAATTGATTTATTTAATTATGTATTTATTCATATTTATGTATTTATTTATTAATATAATAATAATAATAATAATAATAATAATATATAAAGTAATATATACAAAAAAAAAATAAATATATATATATATAAAATAATGATAAATATAAAAGTGGTCACCTCTATTGTTTATCTCACTCATTGAAAGGTGATTGCCAAGTTCATGCTTTATTTAGCTGCGAAAATTAATTTTCTTTTTAATTTTGTTTATTATTTTATTTAGTCTCAGATATGAAACCATATTTCGTTCACAGGATTAAATCTGTTGTTTGCATTTTAAACAAAAGTCAGAGTCAAAATTGTTCACGCTCTAAACATTTTGACTTAAACAAACATGGTGTATTATATATTTTATATATATATATAAATATATATATATATAATTAAGGGGGTCTGAATACTTTCCGTCCCCACTGTATATATATATACAGTGGGGACGGAAAGTATTCAGACCCCCTTAAATTTTTCACTCTTTGTTATATTGCAGCGATTTGCTAAAATCATTTAAGTTCATTTTTTTCCTCATTAATGTACACACAGCCCCCCATATTGTACACACAGCACCCCATATTGTACACACAGCACCCCATATTGTACACACAGCACCCCATATTGACAGAAAAACACAGAATTGTTTACCGTATATACTCGAGTATAAGTCGAATTTTTCAGCACATTTTTTTGTGCTGAAAGTGCCCCCCTCGACTTATACTCGAGTCAAGCACTTTTCTGCAGCAAAAAATTTCATTTTCCGAACCGAATTTGGGGCCCCGTATCTCAGGGCCACTTGGTGCTAGAAACCCCAAATTTGGTATGCAAACCCAGTGGACCTAGTACTACAACATATCCAAAGCGGAAGTTCCTAGCACTAAGTGGCCCCGAGATACGGGGCCCCAAAATCGGTTCGGAAAATGTCATTCTCTGCTGCAGAAAAGTGCTTGACATTTTCTGAACCGATTTTGGGGCCCCATATCTCAGGGCCACTTAGAGCTAGGAACCCCAAATTTGGTGTGCAAACCCAGTGAAACTGGTACCATAACATATTCAAAGCTGGGGTTCCTAGCACCAAGTGGCCCTGAGATACGGGGCCCCAAAACTGGTTCGGAAAATGTCATTATCTGCTGCAGAAAAGTGCTTGACATTTTCTGAACTGATATTTGGGGCCCTGTATCTCGGGGCCACTTTGTGCTAGAAACCCCAGCTTTGGAAATGTTATGGTGCTAGTTCCACTGGGTTTGCACACCAAATTTGGGGTTCTTAGTACTAAGTGGCCCTGAGATACGGGGCCCCAAATTCGGTAAACTGTGTCTATCTGCAGCAATGTCATTTCGGGACCCTTTGGGTTCAGAGACACCAAATTTTGGCTGCAGCTAGGGGGCATCTAGGAACCCTTAACTACCGAGTTTGAAGTTCAGGGGACCTATGGCTGCAAATGGGCACAGTGAGGCATGCAAATGGGCACAGTGATGCTGCAAATGGGCATTGTTGACCCTCTTTTCCACTTACAGTAGCTGTGCATTTCTCACCCTCGTCTTATACTCGGGTCAATAAGTTTTTCCCACTTTTTTGTGGTAAATTAGGGCCTCGACTTATACTCGGAACGACTTATACTCGAGTATATACGGTACATTTTTGCAGATTTATTAAAAAAGAAAAACTGAAATATCACATGGTCCTAAGTATTCAGACCCTTTGCTGTGACACTCTTATATTTAACTCAGGTGCTGTCCATTTCTTCTGATCATCCTTGAGATGGTTCTACACCTTCATTTGAGTCCAGCTGTGTTTGATTATACTGATTGGACTTGATTAGGAAAGCCACACACCTGTCTATATAAGACCTTACAGCTCACAGTGCATGTCAGAGCAAATGAGAATCATGAGGTCAAAGGAACTGCCTGAAGAGCTCAGAGACAGAATTGTGGCAAGGCACAGATCTGGCCAAGGTTACAAAAAGAATTTCTGCTGCACTTAAGGTTCCTAAGAGCACAGTGGCCTCCATAATCCTTAAATGGAAGACGTTTGGGACGATCAGAACCCTTCCTAGAGCTGGCCATCCGGCCAAACTGAGCTATCGGGGGAGAAGAGCCTTGGTGAGAGAGGTAAAGAAGAACCCAAAGATCACTGTGGCTGAGCTCCAGAGATGCAGTCGGGAGATGGGAGAAAGTTGTAGAAAGTCAACCATCACTGCAGCCCTCCACCAGTCGGGGCTTTATGGCAGAGTGGCCCGACGGAAGCCTCTCCTCAGTGCAAGACACATGAAAGCCCGCATGGAGTTTGCTAAAAAACACCTGAAGGACTCCAAGATGGTGAGAAATAAGATTCTCTGGTCTGATGAGACCAAGATAGAACTTTTTGGCCTTAATTCTAAGCGGTATGTGTGGAGAAAACCAGGCACTGCTCATCACCTGTCCAATACAGTCCCAACAGTGAAGCATGGTGGTGGCAGCATCATGCTGTGGGGGTGTTTTTCAGCTGCAGGGACAGGACGACTGGTTGCAATCCAGGGAAAGATGAATGCGGCCAAGTACAGGGATATCCTGGACGAAAACCTTCTCCAGAGTGCTCAGGACCTCAGACTGGGCCAAAGTTTTACCTTCCAACAAGACAATGACCCTACGCACACAGCTAAAATAATGAAGGAGTGGCTTCACAACAACTCCGTGACTGTTCTTGAATGGCCCAGCCAGAGCCCTGACTTAAACCCAATTGAGCATCTCTGGAGAGACCTAAAAATGTCCGTCCACCAACGTTTACCATCCAACCTGACAGAACTGGAGAGGATCTGCAAAGAGGAATGGCAGAGGATCCCCAAATCCAGGTGTGAAAAACTTGTTGCATCTTTTCCAAAAAGACTCATGGCTGTATTAGATCAAAAGGGGGCTTCTACTAAAGAAAAGAAAGAAAAAAAGAGTGCACCAGCCTAGTGCATTATCCTTGACAGATTTATTAATTAAAAGCAAGATAAAATCTACTCACAAAGGTCGGAGAAAAAATCACATTGTATGTGGCACAGAGCCTTAGGCTCTGATGAAGAAGGGTAACCTTCGAAACGCGTTAGCCAGCAGTAGTCCGTACGCCTTCTCCCTAGGACCTGGAAAAACTGCTACCACTGGACCAATCGCCTCTGTGCCATATACAATGTGATTTTTTCTCCGACCTTTGTGAGTAGATTTTATCTTGCTTTTAATTAATAAATCTGTCAAGGATAATGCACTAGGCTGGTGCGCTCTTTTTTTCTTTCTTTTCATTACTATTAGGATAATCCCATCCTTAAGAGCAGCAAGGCCGAAACCCATAGTCCTTCTTGAACCCTTGGGATCATTTAGCCAATACACCTGTGCGCAAGAGTATTTTGCATCTTTATTACACAGGGCTTCTACTAAATACTGAGCAAAGGGTCTGAATACTTAGGACCATGTGATATTTCAGTTTTTCTTTTTTAATAAATCTGCAAAAATGTCAACAATTCTGTGTTTTTCTGTCAATATGGGGTGCTGTGTGTACAATATGGGGTGCTGTGTGTACAATATGGGGTGCTGTGTGTACAATATGGGGTGCTGTGTGTACAATATGGGGTGCTGTGTGTACAATATGGGGGTGCTGTGTGTACAATATGGGGTGCTGTGTGTACAATATGGGGTGTTGTGTGTACAATATGGGGTGCTGTGTGTACAATATGGGGTGCTGTGTGTACAATATGGGGTGCTGTGTGTACAATATGGGGTGCTGTGTGTACAATATGGGGTGCTGTGTGTACAATATGGGGGTGCTGTGTGTACAATATGGGGTGCTGTGTGTACAATATGGGGTGTTGTGTGTACAATATGGGGTGCTGTGTGTACAATATGGGGTGCTGTGTGTACAATATGGGGTGCTGTGCGTACAATATGGAGTGCTGTGTGTACAATATGGGGTGCTGTGTGTACAATATGGGGTGCTGTGTGTACAATATGAGGTGCTGTGTGTACAATATGGGGTGCTGTGTGTACAATATGGGGTGGTGTGTGTACAATAAGGGGTTCTGTGTGTACAATATGGGGTGCTGTGTGTACAATATGGGGTGCTGTGTGTACAATAGGGGGTGCTGTGTGTACATTGATGAGGAAAAAAATGAACTCAAATGATTTTAGCAAATTGCTGCAATATAACAAAGAGTGAAAAATTGAAGGGGGTCTGAATACTTTCCGTCCCCACTGTATATATACACACACACAGTATATGTATACATATACACTATATTACCAAAAGTATTGTGACGCCTGCCTAATTCATCCCAAAGGTGTTCTATCGGGTTGAGGTCAGGACTCTGTGCAGGCCAGTCAAGTTCCTCCACCCCAAACTCGCTCCTCCATGTCTTTATAGACCTTGCTTTGTGCACTGGTCCAAATCATTTGGTGGGGGGGGGATTATGGTGGGGGGGGTGTTTTTCCAGGGGTTGGGCTTGGCCTCCTTAGTTTCAGTGAAGGGAACTCTTAAGGCATCAGCATATCAGGACATTTTGGACAATTTCATGCTCCCAACTTTGTGGGAACAGTTTGGGGACGGCCCCTTCCTGTTCCAACATGACTGCCCACCAGAGCACAAAGCAAGGTCCATAAAGACATGGATGAGGGAGTTTGGGGTGGAGGAACTTGACTGTCCTGCACAGAGTCCTGACCTCAACTCAATAGAACACCTTTGGGATGAATTAGGTCGGAGACTGCGAGCCAGGCCTTCTCGTTCAACATCACTGCTTGACCTCACAAATGTTCTTCTGGAAGAATGGTCAAAACAGCAGTTATAAGGCCAACTTAATATTGAACCCTACAGACTAATAGGGCGTACACACGGTCGGACTTTGTTCGGACATTCCGACAACAAAATCCTAGGATTTTTTCCGACGGATGTTGGCTCAAACTTGTTTTGTCTATACATGGTCGCACAAAGTTGTCGGAAAATCCGATCGTTCTAAATGCGGTGACGTAAAACACGTACGTCGGGACTATAAACGGGACAGTGGCCAATAGCTTTCATCTCTTTATTTATTCTGAGCATGCGTGGCACTTTGTCCGTCGGATTTGTGTACACACGGTCGGAATTTCCGACAACGGATTTTGTTGTCGGAAAATTTTATCTCCTGCTCTCCAACTTTGTGTGTCGGAAAATCCGATGGAGAATGTCCGATGGAGCCCACACACGGTCGGAATTTCCGACAACACGCTCCGATCGGACATTTTCCATCGGAAAATCCGACCGTGTGTACGGGGCATAAGACTGTAGGAGGCAGGGAAACAGCAGGACACTGATCTTTCCAGTGAAGAGTTGCGTGTGTGTGTGTGTGTGTGGGGGGGGTGTCAGCAGAAATCTGACCATTGGATTACAGGCAGGCTGTGTTCCAAAGTACAATGTAAAGAAGAAAGGTGAACATGCTGGGATGGATCTCTCATGCCTAGTGTGGTCAGTCTGAAATAGAAGAGATGGGGGGATCACCAGGTATTTCACACAAAGAGAACAAGTACACACAAGTACATGGTACAGCGGGCACATGTTGCGGTAATATACTGTATCATTGAAAAAAGTAACAATAAGGAAGAAAAGCATCAAAGTATCTGGTGCATCTCCCGGTGTGACAAGGCGGTGCAGTCGGAGATGTACAGCAACAATTACAGCGGCCGGCTTCTCCTCCACAATCCCATTTATTCCGTCTTTCAGGATGGGAGTAGAGCGGTTTGAGCGTGTGACCTCGGTGGCCTTGTGATGCATTGGCTGCATTAAGGACCGCGCCGTCCTACGGTGAAGTGCCGGACTGACCCCCAAGCAATGAGTGAGCTGTCCAAACGACGCCGATCTACCGCGGGAAACACGGGCCGCTGTAAAACAATTATTGCTCCTCATAAGCCAAACAGTGCATCTTCGTATACGGCGAGCAAGATTGCGAACGCCCTTTTGGCTCCTCTGCTAAGTCAGAATTGTTTGGAAGGATTTTTATCTTCGAGCCAAACCCCCGAGACATTCGTTCATCTGCCAGGAAGAGAAAAGGTCCCTGCCAGGTAAACCAATCGCCTTCTTAAGTCACCTAATTAGTAAATAGAGCCCACCTGTGTGACATTTAATCTCAGTATAAATACAGCTGTTCTGTGGAGCCCTCAGAGGTTTGTTGGAGAACCTTAGTGAACAAACAGCATCATGAAGGCCAGGGAACACACCAGACAGGTCAGGGATCATGGTCGCTTCCCCTGCTCTCCTCGGGCATCATGGCAGCTTCCCCTGCTCTCCGCGGGCATCACGGCAGCTTCCCCTGCTTTCTGTGGGCATCACGGCAGCCCCTGCTCTCCTCAGGCATCATGGCAGCTTCCCCTGCTCTCCGTGGACATCACGGCAGCTTCCCCTGCTTTCTGTGGGCATCACGGCAGCCCCTGCTCTCCTTGGGCATCACGGCAGCTTCCCCTGCTCTCCGTGGACATCACGGCAGCTTCCCCTGCTCTCCGTGGGCATCACGGCAGCTTCCCCTGCTCTCCGTGGACATCACGGCAGCTTCCCCTGCTCTCCGTGGGCATCACGGCAGCTTCCCCTGCTCTCCGTGGGCATCACGGCAGCTTCCCCTGCTCTCCTCGGGCATCATGGCAGATTCCACTTCTCTTCATGGGCATCATGGCAGCTTCCCCTGCTTTCTCCAGGCATTATGGCAGCTTCCCCTTGTCTCCTTGGGCCTCACGGCAGCTTCCCCTGCTCTCCTTGGGCCTCACGGCAGCTTCCCCTGATCTCCTTGGGCATTACGGTAGCTTTCCCTGGTCTCCGCAGGCATCACAGCAGCTTCTCCTGCTCTCTTCGGGCATCACAGCAGCTTCTCCTGCTCTCCTTGGCCATCACAGCAGCTTCTGCTCTCCTCGGGCATCACAGCAGCTTCCCCTGCTCTCTTCGGGCATCATGGCAGCTTCCACTTCTCTTCATGGGCATCATGGCAGCTTCCCCTGCTCTCTTCGGGCATCACAGCAGATTCCCATGCCCTCCTCGAGCATCACGGTGGCTTCCCCTTCCCCTATTTTCCGCGGGCAGCACGGTGACTTACAGCAGCTTAGGACGGCTTCAGTTTCCTCCCTCCTCCTCTGCAGCCAATCGGGAAGCGTCTCCTTTTCGGTCAATCAGGAAACGGGTCTCGGATCTGCTTCCTCATTGGCCGGGAGGAAGAAAAGTGTTTCAATAGCGAATTTTTAATTCGCTACTGTAACACACCTGGGTGGGCTCGTAGCGCAATGCCCACCCTATTTTGGAGCCTATTGGAGCCTCTGGCTCTAATCAGGCGCTTCAAAAAACACCCCGCCCACCCCCCCTGCCCTGTTGGAATTCATGCGCCTGGCGTCCTGCATTGGGGCCGGACACGAGGAATGGGGGGGGGGGCCCTGAGTTATAAGGAGTTATAAGTAGTTTCCTAGCAAAGAAATACCGATTTAAACTTGGTGGTCGGTGAAGGTCATGAAATGTAGCTGAGTGTCGGAGATTGAATAACCTCTTCGTAAAAAGTAAAGCATTCAGCGGCGATAAATCGCTCGGCCGTAGGGGACCGAGGCGGCGGAGCCTCTTTAATTGCTGCCATTGTGTGACGTCCCTGACATTTCGGGCGCAGCAGATGAAAGGGCCGGCGTGTTATACATTATTGATTACACATTAAGCAACAAAATAAGTCAAGTACCCGCGCACAGTCCGCCGCGCCTCTCATTACCGACCTCGCCGAATCCGCAGCTTATCAATCATTTATGGGAATTATTTGCAAAAATGATTTGATGGGATTATTGACGGCAGTCAGAAAAATCCTCAGACTTCACTGGGTGGAGAACGGACTTCGCTGGGTACGAGGGACTTTGTATCAACAAAGATACGACGGTTTAGGAAATGAAACATAGAACTGTATCCATCAAGAAGGATACATTGTGAAACATTGTTTTCATAATATTATTATTAGTATTAACCACTTGACCTCCTGAAGATTTACCCTCCCTGCTGACCAGGCCATTTTTTTGCGATACGGCTTTAACTGACAAGTGCGCGGTTGTGTGACGCTATACACAAATAAAATTGATATCTTTTTTTTTTTCACACAAATATAATTTTTTTTAGGTGGTACTTGATTACCTCAGCGTTTTTTTATTTGTTGTTCTATAAACAAAACAAGATCGCCAATTTAAAATATATGTATATATATATATATTTTTTTTTTTTTTTTACTTTCTGCTATATAAATATCCCCAATTTTTTTTTTTTTTTTTTTTTTTTTTTTTGTGCGACGCTATACACAAATAAAATTTTTATCTTTTTTTTCACACAAATAGAACTTTCTTTTGGTGGTATTTTATTACCTCAGCGTTTTTTTTTATTTGTTGTGCTATAAACAAAACAAGACCGACAATTTTGAAAAAAAAAAATAAAACAATATTTTTTACTTTCTGCTATAATAAATATCCCCCAATTTTTATATATATATATATACACACACAGTATCTCGCAAAAGTAAGTACACCCCTCACATTTTTGTAAATCTTTTCTTCTATCTTTTCATATATATATACACACGTGATTCTGCGCAGAGCGACCGCCCTATAGCCGTTAGACCCCTTTCACACTGGGGCATTTTTCAAGCGCCTTTGGGCTAAAAATATCACCTGTAAAGCGCCTGAAAAGCGCCTCCCCTGCAGTCCCAGTGTGTGTGATCCCGAGTGCTTTCACACTGGGGCGCAGCGCCGGCTGGACGTTAAAAAAATGTCCTGCAAGCAGCCGATTTGGGGCGCTGATTTGTAATTTCCTACTTGTGTGATTGGCTCACTGATGTTCCCAGAAGTCTGCACTCAGATACAAGTCATATTTTAGGCAAAAATTTTCATTTTTAGTGAGATACTCATAAAGAGTTAATCATTTCTAAAGGGACGCCGACTCTGCAACTTTTTTTTTATCAGAACACTGCAAGTGAATCAGCTGATTATTAATAAAAACAACACTCCCATTCAGATTCACTTGGCACATTGACATTATTTATACAGCTTTCTTTTAGAAAAGAAATGGGTCGGAATCTGCAACAACGTTTGTTAAAAGCCGTGCAATGTACATAGATCACAACGAGGAAAGTGTTTTTTTTTTTTTTAAATGACGGTAGATTAAAATTGTAGCTCTTGTGATTTTATTACCTGTTGGTACTTTATTACTTTATCACATTTTTAAATAGCTCAGGTGAAAATAAGCGTTATGCTAAAAGGGTCAAGTGACTCCTGCAGAATAATGGAGAGAACACACCTACACCCTCGTGGTGTGAAGCGAGTCTAACAAGGTGTGCGCGCTTTTTTTTTTTTTTTTTATTGAGTAGAAAGTAATTTGCACCGCATTGTTTATTGTGGATCTTGTGAACATTAACACAAAACATCTTTACATGTTGATTGCACTTCTATAAACCCATCACCTTGTATATTTCTCCTTGAAGTGATATTTACCATGACACAATTAAAAAAAAAAAAATGCAGACACGGTATTAAAAATATAGCAAAAATGAACAAATAAATGGAAGGCCAAGCACCTTTTCTTATTTGATTACTCCTCACGCCTCCTTCTATGGTTCAATAGAACTCTGGACTAGACATGTGCGATTCCTTTTATAATTAAAAAACACAATTATCACTATTCAGAGATTTAGATGTATCCAAATTTCCGAATCACAATAGTAAGGAATTTCACTAAATCTAAAATAATTTAGATATAATAATTTAATATAATATAACAAAAGCGCATTATCTGAATTCAAATTTAAAAAAAAAAATGAATTTGAATGCAAAATGGAAACAGATTGCAATAAATACAGTAAAGTATGAAAATGAAATAAGGTGATGATTCCTACTTTGCTTTGTAGAATAAAATAGAATAGAATAGAAAAGAATAAAATAGAAAAGAATAGAATAGATTGAAACTGAATATAAAAGAATAGAAAATAATAGAATAGAAAATAAAAGAATAGAAAAAAATGGAAAATTAAAGAATCGAAATGAAGAGAAAAAATAGAATAGCATATAGTAGAATATAAAATAATAAAATACTAAATAAATGCAAAGAATAGACTAGAGTAAAATAAAATAGAAAATAATAAATTAGAATATAGTCTAAAAGAAAAAAAATAGAATAGATTAGAATAGAATAAAATAGAATGAATATAGCCATTTTCCGAAATTCCAATTTCGGAAGACAGCTATCTATATTCATTTCATTTTATTATATACCATTCTATTGTAATATATTTTATGTGTTTCTATTCTGTTCTACTTTATGCTATTCTTTTATATTCTATTCTATTGTTTTAGTTTCTATTCTATTCTTTTATTTTCTATTTGATTCATTTTATTCCCTTCCCTTCTCTCCTCTTCTCTCTTGTCCCTTCTCTCCTCTTCTCTCTTGTCTCTCCTCTCCTCTCCCCTCCTCTCCTGTCTCTCCTCTCCTCTCCTCTCTTGTCTCTCCTCTCCTCTCCTCTCTTGTCTCTCCTCTCCTCTCCTCGCCTCTCTTGTCTCTCCTCTCCTCTCTTGTCTCTCCTCTCCTCTCTGCATCTCTCCTCTCCTCTCTGCATCTCTCCTCTCCTCGTCTCTCCTCTCCTCCTCTTCTCTTCTCTTCATTGAATTAAATCATTTTTTATTCTAGCCACTTAAGGACCGCCTCACGCCGATGTACGTCGGCAGAATGGCACGGGCAGGCAGAATCACGTACATATACGTGATCTGCCTCCCGTGGGCAGGGGGTCCGATCGGACCCCCCCCGGTGCCCGAGGCGGTCCGCTTCTGACCAGCAGCGATCAGAGATGAGGGGGAGACCATCCGTTCGTGGCCCCCCCTCGCGATCGGCGCCGGCCAATCAAATCATTCCTTTGCTGCTGTATGCTAAACAGCAGCAAAGGAAATGATGTCATCTCTCCTCGGCTCGGTATTTTCCGTTCCTGCGCCGAGGAGAGAAGACTGTAATGTGAGTACACAACACACACACATCACAGTAGAACATGCCAGGCACACAAAACACCCCCCTTTATCCCCGAACCCCCCCCCCCGATCACCCCCTAATCCCCCTCCCCCACCTGTCACACTGACACCAAGCAGTTTTTTTATTTATTTATTTATTTATTTTCTGATTACTGCATGGTGTCAGTTTGTGACAGTTACTGTGGTAGGGCAGTTAGGGTTAGCCCCCTTTAGGTCTAGGATACCCCCCTAACCACCCTAATAAAGTTTTAACCCCTTGATCACCCCCCGTCGCCAGTGTCACTAAGCGATCATTTTTCTGATCGCTGTATTAGTGTCGCTGCTGACGCTAGTTAGGGACGTAAATATTTAGGTTCGCCGTCAGCGTTTTATTGTGACAGGGACCCCCATATACTACCTAATAAATGTTTTAACCCCTTGATTGCCCCCTAGTTAACCCTTTCACCACTGATCACCGTATAACCGTTACGGGTGACGCTGGTTAGTTCGTTTATTTTTTATAGTGTCAGGGCACCCGCCGTTTAATACTGAATAAAGGTTTAGCCCCCCGGCGGTGATATGCGTTGCCCCAGGCAGCATCAGATTAGCGCCAGTACCACTAACACCCACGCACGCAGCATGCGCCTCCCTTAGTGGTATAGTATCTGAACGCATCAATATCTGATCCGATCAGATCTATACTAGCGTCCCCAGCAGTTTAGGGTTCCCAAAAACGCAGTGTTAGCGGGATCAGCCCAGATACCTGCTAGCACCTGCGTTTTGCCCCTCTGCCCGGCCCAGCCCACCCAAGTGCAGTATCGATCGATCACTGTCACTTACAAAACACTAAACGCATAACTGCAGCGTTCGCAGAGTCAGGCCTGATCCCTGAGATCGCTGCATTCGCCAATCCTAATTGGGAACCCACCACTTCTGCAGCGCCCGTACTTCCCCCATTCACATCCCCAACCAAATGCAGTCGGCTGCATGAGAGGCATTTTCTTTATGTCCTCCCGAGTACCCCTACCCAACGAACCCCCCCAAAAAAGATGTCGTGTCTGCAGCAAGCGCGGATATAGGCGTGACACCCGCTATTATTGTCCCTCCTGTCCTGACAATCCTGGTCTTTGCATTGGTGAATGTTTTGAACGCTACCATGCACTGTTGAGTATTAGCGTAGGGTACAGCATTCCACAGACTAGGCACACTTTCACAGGGTCTCCCAAGATGCCATCGCATTTTGAGAGACCCGAACCTGGAACCGGTTACGGTTATAAAAGTTAGTTTCAAAAAAAAGTGTAAAAAAAAATAAAAATAAATATATAAAATAAAAAAAAATAGTTGTCGTTTTAGTGTTCTCTCTCTCTCTCTATTCTCTCTCTATTGTTCTGCTCTTTTTTACTGTATTCTATTCTGCAATGTTTTATTGTTATTATGTTTTATCATGTTTGCTTTTCAGGTATGCAATTTTTTATACTTTACCGTTTACTGTGTTTTATTGTTAACCATTTTTTTGTCTTCAGGTACGTCATTCACGACTTTGAGTGGTTATACCAGAATGATGCCTGCAGGTTTAGGTATCATCTTGGTATCATTCTTTTCAGCCAGCGGTTGGCTTTCATGTAAAAGCAATCCTAGCGGCTAATTAGCCTCTAGACTGCTTTTACAAGCAGTGGGAGGGAATGCCCCCCCCACCGTCTTCCATGTTTTTCTCTGGCTCTCCTGTCTCAACAGGGAACCTGAGAATGCAGCCGGTGATTCTGCCAGCTGACCATAGAGCTGATCAGAGACCAGAGTGGCTCCAAACATCTCTATGGCCTAAGAAACCGGAAGCTACGAGCATTTCATGACTTAGATTTCGCGGGATGTAAACAGCGCCATTGGGAAATTGGGAAAGCATTTTATCACACCGATCTTGGTGTGGTCAGATGCTTTGAGGGCAGAGGAGAGATCTAGGGTCTAATAGACCAGAATTTTTTTAAAAAAGAGTACCTGTCACTACCTATTGCTATCATAGGGGATATTTACATTCCCTGAGATAACAATAAAAATGATTAAAAAAAAAATGAAAGAAACTGTTTAAAAATAAGATAAAAGAGCAAAAAAATAATAAAGAAAAAAAAAAAAAAAAAGCACCCCTGTCCCTCCCTGCTCTCGCGCAAAGGCGAACGCAAGCGTCGGTCTGGCGTCAAATGTAAACAGCAATTGCACCATGCATGTGAGGTGTCACCGCGAACGTCAAATCGAGGGCAGTAATTTTAGCAGTAGACCTTCTCTGTAAATCTAAAGTGGTAATCTGTAAAGGCTTTTAAAGGCTTTTAAAAATGTATTCAGTTTGTCGCCACTGCACGTTTGAGCGCAATTTTAAAGCATGTCATGTTTGGTATCCATGTACTCGGCCTAAGATCATCTTTTTTATTTCATCAAACATTTATAGTGTGTTTTATTGCATTAAAATTTAAAAAAGTGTGTTTTTTCCCCAAAAAATGAGTTTGAAAAATCGCTGCGCAAATACTGTGTGAAAAAAAAAATGAAACACCCACCATTTTAATCTGTAGGGCATTTGCTTTAAAAAAATATATAATGTTTGGGGGGTTCAAAGTAATTTTTTTCATGTAAACAAAAAGTGTCAGAAAGGGCTTTGTCTTTAAGTGCTTAGAAGAGTTGGTGATGTGTGACATAAGCTTCTAAATGTTGTGCATAAAATGCCAGGACAGTTCAAAACCCCCCCAAATGACCCCATTTTGGAAAGTAGACACCCCAAGATATTTGCTGAGAGGCATGTCGAGTCCATGGAATATTTTATATTGTGACACAAGTTGCGGGAAAGAGACAATTTTTTTTTTTTTTTGCACAAAGTTGTCACTAAATGATATATTGCTCAAACATGCCATGGGAATATGTGAAATGACACCCCAAAATACATTCTGTTGCTTCTCCTGAGTACGGGGATACCACATGTGTGAGACTTTTTGGGAGCCTAGCCGCGTACGGGACCCCGAAAACCAAGCACTGCCTTCAGGCTTTCTAAGGGCGTAAATTTTTGATTTCACTCTTCACTGCCTGTCACAGTTTCGGAGGCCATGGAATGCCCAGGTGGCACAAAACCCCCCCAAATGACCCCATTTTGGAAAGTAGACACCCCAAGCTATTTGCTGAGAGGTATAGTGAGTATTTTGCAGACCTCACTTTTTGTCACAAAGTTTTGAAAATTGAAAAAAGAAAAAAAAATGTTTTTTCTTGACTTTCTTCATTTTCAAAAACAAATGAGAGCTGCAAAATACTCACCATGCCTCTCAGCAAATAGCTTAGGGTGTCTACTTTCCAAAATGGGGTCATTTGGGGCGATTTTGTGCCACCTGGGCATTCCATGGCCTTCGAAATTGTGATAGGCAGTGAAGAGTGAAATCAAAAATTTACACCCTTAGAAATCCTGAAGGCGGTGTTTGGATTTCGGGGCCCCGTACGCAGCTAGGCTCCCAAAAAGTCCCACACATGTGGTATCCCCATACTCAGGAGAAGCAGCTGAATGCATTTTGGGGTGCAATTCCACATATGCCCATGGCCTATGTGAGCAATATATCATTTAGTGACAACTTTTTGTAATTTTTTTTTTTTGTCATTATTCAATCACTTGGGACAAAAAAAATAAATATTCAATGGGCTCAACATGCCTCTCAGCAATTTCCTTGGGGTGTCTACTTTCCAAAATGGGGTCATTTGGGGGGGTTTGTACTGCCCTGCCATTTTAGCACCTCAAGAAATGACATAGGCAGTCATAAACTAAAAGCTGTGTAAATTCCAGAAAATGTACCCTAGTTTGTAGATGCTATAACTTTTGCGCAAACCAATAAATATACGCTTATTGACATTTTTTTTTACCAAAGACATGTGGCCGAATACATTTTGGCCTAAATGTATGAGTAAAATTGAGTTTATTGGATTTTTTTTATAACAAAAAGTAGAAAATATCATTTTTTGTCAAAATTTTCGGTCTTTTTTTTTTTTAGCGCAAAAAATAAAAACGGCAGAGGTGATCAAATACCATCAAAAGAAAGCTCTATTTGTGGGAAGAAAAGGACGCAAATTTCGTTTGGGTACAGAATTGCATGATCGCGCAATTAGCAGTTAAAGCGACGCAGTGCCAAATTGGAAAAAGTCTCTGGTCCTTATGCAGCATAATGGTCCGGGGCTAAAGTGGCTAGTCTATAAAGCAGCCCAAGTAGGAACCATCATGTTATTTCACTTGTAAGCCTTATTGTGTTTATTGAAATATGTTTTCATTTCAAATTCATTTTTATTTTTATTAGAATTTCTATCATTTCGAACCGATTTGAAAATAACGAACATATGAAACGAACATACAAAACAAATTCTGAAAACGAATCATTCTAACATAAGGAATATGACAAAATAGAATCATTAACGAATGCAGCCTCTGTGCCCATAAAATGCAGCCACTGTGACCCCAACTCCCCCCTCCCCCCACCCACTTGCTGTCTGACCGGCACTCACCCCATCTTGGTGGCGGGTCAGGCAGCGGGTGACGACGGCGAGCTGTGGGATATGCAGAGTGTTAGGCGACAGCTCCTGTATCCTCCATGGTTCCCATGTGTGTCTTCTTCCCGTTCTGCTAGGCATCCAATAGAAATGCCTGTGCCTTCAGCCAGCCAGGTGACGGCTATAAGACCCGCGCTTCCTTATTGGCGGAGAGATGGTTCAGTGTTAGAAAAGCAAATATTCATTTGCTCTTCTAACACACTTGGGTGGGCAATGCTCTGCGCTCCAAGTCCACCTTTTTTGAAGCCTGTTAGAGCCTATGGCGCTAATCAGGTGCTTCAAAAAAAAGAAGAAGAAAAAAACACCCCCCCACCGCTGTAATTCCTGCACCCGGCGTCTGAAAAGGGGTCTGACGCCTGGATAGGGGGTGGCAGTGGCGGCCATGGATAGATTCATGCAATGCATGAATCTATCCATTCTACATATATTGGGGTGGCGTGACAGAGGGGGCGGCACCCATGCGCCCTTAATGGACGGGCCACCACTGGATGCCGGGGTAATGCAGGAAGAGTCCTCCTTAGTTTTAGGTTGATGCTTCGTCCATGACATTGGAGATCTCCAATCTTCCAAAATAGCAATTCAATGTTCAGAGAAGGTTTACCCAGAACCAGAATTCTGATGTTGGCAGGTGCCAGCTGTGGAGAACAAGCCACCCCACAGTCACTCCTCCACTGTATAGCAGAATCAGTTACTCACTCAGTCCTAGAAGGATTGGACTTACACCCACCGAATCCCTTCCGGCTCTGCTCACTCTCCGGGACAAAGCTCTCTTTGGTGGGCCCCCCCCAGCTAAGCCTGGCTGAGGACCTTGATGTTCTCAAAGGCTTCTCTGGCTTCCTCGCTGTCCCCTGGGGCAGAGACCCTGCACAGCGGTCCCCTCCTAAAGAACTGGGCCCAGGAAAAAGAACTCTTCTCCCTGGCTGCCAGGCCTCGTAATATTTATGGACCATCCATCCACCTTCTGGGTGCACCTCCCCAGGGATTGACTGGGGGTCCCATAATTATTCAGGCTGCCTGTCCTGCTGACCCCTGACCCACTGACCCCCAGGCCGTGGTCCCAACCGGAACTCCAGTGTGACCTTTGGTTTTTCTCTTTTTTATTCTTTTTTACTTTTTTTAGGAGCCCTGTTGGGGG
This sequence comes from Lithobates septentrionalis, assembly GCA_037952835.1. Taxonomy (NCBI): domain Eukaryota; kingdom Metazoa; phylum Chordata; class Amphibia; order Anura; family Ranidae; genus Lithobates; species Lithobates septentrionalis. The sequence goes on from JBBDGP010002012.1 coordinate 862,201, forward strand.
ACTTTGGCGAGATATCAGGGGTCTAAACAGACCTCTGGTGTTCCATCTTTGAGACAGAGAAAGGAGATTGAGGACTCAGCCCTCAATCTCTATCTCTGCAGCCTCAGCAGCACAGAATGAATTGATGGGAATAGTTCTGTACAGAACTTTCCATTCATTCACAAACTGAAGCATAGCAACCACAATTTACTATGTCTCAGTTATGAATAAACAGAGTCTGTGATTGGTATGGATCACTGACTCTGTTCATTAGGACAAGGAAGGGGCCGGTGAATGATGCATTTCCTAAATATGCCTCTAAGTATTTCATATTAATTTTAGATGTTGGATTCATGAATACGGGTTAGGTCCATTAGAATTGTAAGTTCCCCTCCCCTGAAATTAGAAATCTAAGAGGCAGCAGTGAATGTAAAGGTGGGGGGCACTCTGATGGGGGCTCTGATCTAAGGGGGCACTCTGATGGGGACTCTAATGTAAGGGGGTACTCTGATGAGGGCTCTGATGTAAACGGGACTCTGAATGGTCGTTCTTATGGTGGGGGTTCTGATGTAAGGGGGGCTTTAATAAGAGTTGTGATGTAAGGGGGGCTTTAATAAGAGTTCTGATGTAAGGGGGAACTCTGATGAGACTTTGATGTAAGGGAGCACTTTGAAGGGGACTCTGATGTAAGCGGGACTCTGATGGTCGTTCTTATGCAATGGGGCACTCTGATGCTGGTTCTGATCTGAGGGGGGCTCTGATAAGAGCTCTGATGTAAGTGGTACTCTGATGGGGGCTCTGATAGAAGGGGGCACTCTGATGGGGGCTCTGATGTAAGAGGTCACCCTGATGGGGCTCTGATGTAAGGGGGCACTCTGATGGGGCTCTGATGTAAGGGGCACTCTGATGCGGGCTCTGATTTAAGGGGGACTCTGATAGGGGCTCTGATAGAAGGGGTCACCCTGATGGGGGCTCTGATGTAAGGGGTCACCCTGATGGGGGCTCTGATGTAAGGGGGACTCTAATGGGGATCTGATGTAAGGGGTCACCCTGATAGGGGCTCTGATGTAAGGGGGCACTCTGATGCTGATGGGGGCTCGGATGTAAGGGGGCACTCTGATGAGGGCTCTGATGTAAGCGGGACTCTGAAGGTTGTTCTGATGTATGGGAGGACTTTGGTGGGGGTTCTGATGTAGGGGGGCTTTAATAAGAGTTGTGATGTAAGGGGGCTTTAATAAGAGTTCTGATGTAAGGGGGAACTCTGATGATACTTTGATGTAAGGGGGCACTTTGAAGGGGACTCTGATGTAAGCGGGACTCTGATGGTCGTTCTTATGCAATGGGGCACTCTGATGCTGGTTCTGATCTGAGGGGGGCTCTGATAAGAGCTCTCATGTAAGTGGTACTCTGATGGGGGCTCTGATAGAAGGGGGCACTCTGATGGGGTCTCTGATGTAAGAGGTCACCCTGATGGGGCTCTGATGTAAGGGGGCACTCTGATGGGGCTCTGATGTAAGGGGCACTCTGATGCGGGCTCTGATTTAAGAGGGACTCTGATGGGGGCTCTGATAGAAGGGGTCACCCTGATGGGGCTCTGATGTAAGGGGGCACTCTGATGGGGCTCTGATGTAAGGGGTCACCCTGATGGGGGCTCTGATGTAAGAGGGACTCTGATGGGGCTTTGATGTAAGGGGTCACCCTGATAGGGGCTCTGATGTAAGGGGGCATTCTGATGGGGGCTCTGATGTAAGGGGGCACTCTGATGGGGGCTCTGATGTAAGGGGGCACTCTGATGAGGGCTCTGATGTAAGCGGGACTCTGAAGGTTGTTCTGATGTATGGGAGCACTTTTGTGGGGGTTCTGATGTAGGGGGGCTTTAATAAGAGTTCTGATGTAAGGGGGAACTCTGATGAGACTCTGATGAAAGGGGGCACTTTGAAGGGGACTCTGATGTAAGTGGGCCTCTGATGGTCATTCTTATGTAAGGGGGCACTCTGATGGGGGCTCTGATGTAAGGGGGGACTCTGATGGAGGTTCTGATGTAAGGGGGACTCTGATGGGGGCTCTGATGTAATGGGGCACTCTGATGGGGGCTCTGATGTAAGGGGGACTCTGATGGGGGCTCTGATGTAAGGGGGACTCTGATGGGGGCTCTGATGTAAGGGGGACTCTGATGGGGGCTCTGATGTAAAGGATCACCCTGATAGGGGCTCTGATGTAAGGGGGCACTCTGATGGGGGCTCTGATGTAAGAGGGACTCTGATGGGGGCTCTGATGTAAGGGGGCTCTCTGATGGGGGCTCTGATGTAAGGGGCACTCTGATGGGGGCGCTGATGTAAGGGGGCTCTCTGATGTAAGGGGGCACTCTGATGGGGGCTCTGATGTAAGGGGGCACTCTGATGGGGGCTCTGATGTAAGGGGTCATCCTGATGGGGGCTCTGATGTAAGCAGGACTCTGAAGGGTGTTCTGATGTATGGGAGCACTTTGGTGGGGCTTCTGATGTAAGGGGGGCTTTAATAAGAGTTTGGATGTAAGGGGGAACTCTGATGAGACTCTGATGTAAGGGGGCACTTTAAGGGGACTCTGATGTAAGCGGGACTCTGATGGTCATTCTTATGTAAGGGGCACTCTGATTCTGGTTCTGATCTGAGGGGGGCTCTGATAAGAGCTCTGATGTAAGGGGGTACTCTGATGGGGGCTCTGATGTAAGGGGGCACTCTGGTGGGGGCTCTGATGTAAGGGGTCACTCTGATGGGGGCTCTGATGTAAGGGGGACTCTGGTGGTCGTTCTTATGTAAGAGGGCACTCTGATGCTGATTCTGATCTGAGGGGGGCTCTGATAAGAGCTCAGATCTAAGGGGCACTCTGACGGGGGTTCTGATGTAAGGTGGCACTCTGATTGGGACTGTGATGTATGAAGGACACTGATAATAGCTCTGATGTAAGATGTAAGGGGGCACTCTGATGGGGTTCTGAAGTAAGGGGGACTCTGATGGGGGTTCTGATGTAAGGGGGACTCTGGTGGGGATTTTGAAGTAAGGGGGACTCTGGTGGGGGTTCTGATGTAAGGGGGCACTCTGATGGGGACTCAGAAGGGGGACTCTGATGGGGTTTCTGAAGTAAGTGGGACTCTGATGGGAGTTCTGAGATGGGGGTTCTGATGTAAGAAGGCACTCTGATGGGGACTGTGATCTTAGGGGGACTCTGATGGTCTTTCTTATGTAAGGGGGCACTCTGATGCTGGTTCTGATCTGAGGGAGGCTCTGATAAGAGCTCTGATGTAAGAGGGTCTCTGATGGTGATTCTGATGTAAGGGGGGGCTCTGATAGTGGTTCTGATGTAAGGGGGGCTCTGGTAACAGTTCTTATATAAGGATGCTCTCTCATGGGGACTCTGATGTAAGGGAGGGGGTCTGATGGGGCTTAAAAGGGCTTAAAATCACACAAGAATTCACTCCAGGCCATAGCGGGGGAGGGGGGGGGGGTTGTGGGATTATTAGTGCCCAGCACTCCCAGGAGGCGGCAGTGAGCCCCCTTGTTGACTTCACCATCACCTATAATTTGGGTTCTACCACAACAAATGTGTGTGTACAAATGTTCCGCTTATTGTTTGTCTTCTCTGTAAATGACAGAATGAAAGAAAAACAGTAAAAAACTAAAAAAAATAAAAAAGGTAAAAGGTGAGCGAGAGGTAAGAATGAAGGGAGCAGAGGCCGGCGTGTCCCAGACATCACCTCATATTGTTGCAATCACAAAGACAAATTGCGGAGCTGCGAGTGAACATTTGGCGACACCTGCCTCCAGGACATGGCGCCGTGACTCGTCGCCTCGCTAATAATGCCGCCGCGGCTCAGCTAGTAGTACATAAAGCCGGAGGAGGGGGGGAGTAAAAGGGCAGCCGTTCCGTCAGCCCGGGAAATAATTGACAGATGCCGTCAGACAATTATTTTGTGGTGCAGGTTCCCGGTGAAAGGTGAGAGAAGAACACGGGAGGAACGACTTTGCACACAATGCCGCTTCTGGGCGGCGCGGCGGACATGTCGTTAGAGAAATACCACTGGCTGCCTTGTAGAGGAGGACGGAGAGACATTTGATGTAGCACATATCCCCCCTACAAATCACATCATACAATGCTAATAAGAGAGACACACGGACATCTGAAGATACGTTTCCACTATGACACCAAAGATCGCTCCTCCAAGAAACCACGTTATTACGATCAGAGAGAGGCGCCACATCCGATGTACTGGAAGAGGTCTGGGGAGAGGTGAGGGAAGAGGTCTGGGGGGAGGTGAGGGAAGAGGTCTGGGGAGAGGTGAGGGAAGAGGTCTGGGGAGAGGTCTGGGGAGAGGCGAGGGAAGAGGTCTGGGGAGAGGGGAGGGAAGAGGTCTAGGGAGAGGTGAGGGAAGAGGTCTGGGGGGAGGCGAGGGAAGAGGTCTGGGGAGAGGCGAGGGAAGAGGTCTGGGGAGAGGCGAGGGAAGAGGTCTAGGGAGAGGTGAGGAAAGAGGTCTGGGGAGAGGCGAGGGAAGAGGTCTGGGGAGAGGTGAGGGTAGAGGTCTGGGGAGAGGTGAGGAAAGAGGTCTGGGGAGAGGTCTGGGGAGAGGCGAGGGAAGAGGTCTGGGGAGAGGTGACTGAAGAGGTCTGGGGAGAGGTGAGGTAAGAGGTCTGGGGAGAGGTGAGGGAAGAGGTCTGGGGAGATGTGAGGGAAGAGGTCTGGGGAGAGGTGAGGGAAGAGGTCTAGGGAGAGGTGAGGGAAGGGGTCTGGGGAGAGGTGAGGGAAGAGGTCTGGGGAGAGGTGAGGGAAGAGGTCTAGGGAGAGGTGAGGGAGGAGGTCTGGGGAGTGGCGAGGGAAGAGGTCTGGGGAGAGGTGAGGGAAGAGGTCTAGGGAGAGGTGAGGGAAGAGGTCTGGGGAATGATGAGGGAAGAGGTCTAGGGGGAGGTGAGGGAAGAGGTCTAGGGAGAGGTCTGGGGAGAGGTGAGGGAAGAGGTCTGGGGAGAGGTGAGGGAAGAGGTCTGGGGAGAGGTCTGGGAGAGGTGAGGGAAGAGGTCTGGGGAGAGGCGAGGGAAGAGGTCTAGGGAGAGGTGAGGGAAGAGGTCTGGGGAGAGGTGAGGGAAGAGGTCTGGGGAGAGGTGAGGGAAGAGGTCTGGGGAGAGGTCTGGGGAGAGGTGAGGGAAGAGGTCTGGGGAGAGGCGAGGGAAGAGGTCTGGGGAGAGGTGAGGGAAGAGTTCTGGGGTGAGGCGAGAGAAGAGGTCTGGGGGGAGGTGAGGGAAAACTGATTGTGACTGTAATGAATTGTCGGGTCTCAGCAATATAGATAAAACTCATTGAAAAAAAGGGCATGGGTGTCCCCCCCAGTCCATTGCGAGGCCCTTAGTGTCTAGTATGAATAATAAGGGGAACCCCGAACCAAAATAATAAAAGAAAATTGCATGCCCCCCCCCCAAATCCATACCAGACCCTTAACCGAGCACGCAACCTGGCAGGCCGCAGGAAAAGAGGGGGGGGGGTGAGAGAGCGCCCCCTCCCCCCTGAACCGTACCAGGCCACATGCCCTCAACATGGGGAGGATGCTTTGTCCCCACAAGGGCCTCATTCCCACAACCCTTGCCGGTGGTTGTGGGGGTATGCGGGCGGGGGGCTTATCGGTATCTCGGAATATCGGAATATCCAGATCCCGCCCCCCCCCATGTAAATTGGTAACGGGGTAAAAAAAAAGTGTCAAAAATGGTAAAAAAAGACAAGAGACAGCTTGGGACAAGTCCTTTATTAAAAATTGAAAAAATAAAAACGTCCAGTGATATAAATTCATGCCGCCCAACGGTCCAAAAAAAAAAAAAAGCCGCAACAGTTCTGCCTCCATGGCAGGCTCTTGCCGAGTGACATTTCTTCTGGGTGACAGCTGTTATATAGCTGAGGGCGGGGCCACCCGATGACATAAATGGGTGACTCCGCCCCCTCTGACGCCACAGGGGCTCCTCTGTTGTCTTCTGTTCTCCCTCTGAGAACTGAAGTTCTCAGCTTTATAAACCAGCTGCAGAGGAGATAATTTTCCTCTGAGAACTGCAGAGAACTGAACTGAGAAAAAACTTCTCAGTTTAATAAATGTACACTTCTGTGAGAAGAACTCTGATGTAAAGGGCACTCTGAATGGAACTCTGATAGGGACTCTGATGTAGGGGGGGTTCTGATGTAAGGGGGGTTTCTGATGTGGATTCTGATTTAAGGGGAGACTCTGATAGGGGTTATGATGTAAGGGGGGTCTCTGATGGGGACTCTGATGTAAGGGGGGTCTCTGATGGGGACTCTGATGTAAGGGGGGGTCTCTGATGGGGACTCTGATGTAAGGGGGGTCTCTGATGGGGACTCTGATGTAAGGGGGGTCTCTGGTGTACAGGGAGACTCTGATGGGGACTCTGATGTAAAGGTAGACTCTGATGGGGACTCTGATGTACGGAGGGACTCCAATGGGCACCCTGATGTAAGGGGGGACTCTGATGGGCACTGTGATGTAGGAGGAGACTCTGATGGGGAGTCTGATGTAAGGGGGTCTCTGATGTAAGGGGGGATTCTGATGTGAGGGGGGATTCTGATGGGGACTCTGATGTAAGAGAGGACTCTGGTGTAAAGATGGACTCTGATGGGGACTCTGATGTAAGGGGGGTCTCTGGTGTAAGGGGGGACTCTGATGGGGACTCTGGTGTAAGGGGAGACTCTGATGGGGACTCTGATGGAAAGGGGGTCTCTGATGGGGACTCTGGTGTAAGGGGAGACTCTGATGGGGACTCTGATGGAAAGGGGGTCTCTGATGGGGACTCTGATGGGGACTCTGGTGTAAGGGGAGACTCTGATGGGGACTATGATGGAAGGGGAGTCTCTGATGAGGACTCTGATGGAAGGAGGAACTCTGATGGGCACCCTGATGAAAGAGGGGACTCTGATGGGGAGTCTGATGTAAGGGGTCTCTGATGTAAGGGGGGGACTCTGATGTGAGGGGGTATCTGATGTAAGAGGGGACTCTGAGTCTGATGTAAGGGGACTCTGATGTAAGGGGAGACTCTGATGGGAACTCTGATGTAAGGGGGGTCTCTGATGAGGAATCTAATGGGCACTCTGATGTAAGAGGGGACTCTGATGGGGAGTCTGATGTAAGGGGTCTCTGATGTAAGGGGGGGGGGGCTCTGATGTAACGGGGTCTCTGATGGGGATTCTGAATTAAGGGGAGACTCTGATAGGGATTATGATGTACGGGGAGACTCTGATGGGGACTCTGATGTAAGGGGGTTCTCTGATGGGGACTCTGATGTAAGGGGGGTCTCTGATGGGGACTCTGATGTAAGGGGGGTCTCTGGTGTACGGAGAGACTCTGATGGGGACTCTGATGTAAGGGGAGACTCTTATGGGCACTGTGATGTAGGAGGAGACTCTGATGGCAAGTCTGATGTAAGGGGGTCTCTGATGTAAGGGGGATTCTGATGTAAGGGGGGATTCTGATGTAAGAGGGGAATCTGGTGTAAAGATGGACTCTGATGTAAGGGGGGTCTCTGGTGTAAGGGGGGACTCTGATGGGGACTCTGGTGTAAGGGGAGACTCTGATGGGGACTCTGATGGAAGGGGAGTCTCTGATGGGGACTCTGATGGAAGGAGGAACTCTGATGGGCACCCTCATGAAAGAGGGGACTCTGATGGGGAGTCTGATGTAAGGGGTCTCTGATGTAAGGGGGGGACTCTGATGTGAGGGGGTCTCTGATGTAAGAGGGGACTCAGAGTCTGATGTAAAGGTACTCTGATGTAAGGGGAGACTCTGATGGAAATTCTGATGTAAGGGGGGTCTCTGATGAGGAATCAAATGGGCACTGTGATGTAAGAGGGGACTCTGATGGGGAGTCTGATGTAAGGGGTCTCTGATGTAAGGGGGGGCTCTGATGTAAGGGGGTCTCTGATGGGGACTCTGATGTAAGGGGGGGTTCTGATGTAAGGGGGGTTTCTGATGTAAGGGGGGTTTCTAATGGGGATTCTGATGTAGGGGGGTCTCTGATGGGGACTCTGATGAGCACTCTGATGTAAGAAGGGGACTCTGATGGGGACTCTGATGTAAAATGGGACTCTGGTGTAAAGGGGGACTCTGATGGGGAGTCTGATGTAAGGGGGAAGTTTAACCACTTGACCTCTGGAAGATTTACCCCCTTCATGACCAGGCCATTTTTTGCGATTCGGCACTGCTTTACTTTAACTGACAATTGCGCGGTCGTGTGACGTTGCACCCAAACAAAATTGACGTCCTTTTTTTCCCCACAAATAGAGCTTTCTTTTGGTGGTATTTGATCACCTCTGCGGTTTTTATTTTTTGCGCTATAAACAAAAAACAACATTTAAAAAAAAAAAAAAACAATATTTTTTACTTTCTGCTATAATAAATATCCAATAAAAAAAATTAAAAACCAAACTTCTTCATCAATTCAATATGTATTCTTCTATATATTTTTAGTAAAAAAAAAATTCCAATAAGCGTATATTGATTGTTAGCGCAAAAGTCATCGGGTCTACAAACTATGGGATAGATTTTTAAAAACATTTCTTTACTAGTAATTGCGGCAATCAGCGACTTATAGCGGGACTGCAATATTGCGGCGGACAAATCGGACACCTAACTGACAGTTTTGACACTTTTTGGGGACATCACATCCGCGGGACACGCTGATAGGCTCCTGCTGTGTGCAATCACAGCGGGCCACGTGCATACGCGCCTCTGAACCCCAGTAGCACGAACGCGCGCCCCCCCGCGTGGGGCAGTCCAGAAGCGTTGAAGCGGCGACAGTGGTTTCTGATAAAAGAAGGATCCCGGTGTAAGTGAGACAACTTTTGTTGTAACACTTCTTTTTTTAATCGCTTTGCCCCGTGTGGATGTTATACCCAGATAGCGAGGGTAACTTGCCACAGATTTGTGACAGTGTTGAATTGTAAGTCTTGGTAACTTGCCGCACATTTTCACTGGCAAATTGTACACTTGCAGAGGCCTTGAAGCACAAGTTCTAGGTGACACTTTTCGTGGCAAGTCTCCGGAAAGAGCAAAGTTGCAGTGGTGAGTCTACAGCAAGAGCTCTGCAAATCTACAGCATGGAAATTCAGCCACAGTGACCCCCAGTGGTGGGATGACTACATTGCACAACACAACTGAACCAGAACTTGCAGAATGTTTGCAAAGAAAGTTAATCGGGAGTCATGCAATGAAGACTCACTGCCATTGTGGAACAAACTTGTGAAGCCTGGCAAGTCTAGCAATAGCTTAGCCAGTCATTATCAAACTTGCAGCACAATTGCTTGCTATCTGGTTAGGACATCCTTGACTTTCCGTGATGGGCACTAATAGGTGGCACTGATGGGCATTGATGGGCAGCACTGATGTGCACTGACTGGCATCACTAATGGGCACTGACTGGCATCACTAATGGGTACTGATTGGTGTCACTAATGGGTGCTGATGGGCACAGCTGGGGCTTAACTGTAATCAGGGCACTAATGATCAGTGCCCTGATTACCTGTCCGGGTCTCCCCTGTGAGGAGATGCAGCAGATCGGCTATCCTCACCACACACTCTGTCAGTGTGAGGCGAGGAGAGCCAATAAAGGGATCTTCTGCATTTACATGTGATCAGCTGTGATTGGACACAGCCGATCACATGGTTAAAGAGCCGCGCCATCGCACGGGCATGCGAGAGCGGCCCTTCTGGGGCGCCATCATATGACGTCATCCCAGAACGAGAGCCGTACCGCATACATAAACTGGTGACCCCCCCTGACAACACGGGGAAAGCCATAGGGAAGTCCCTGTGCGTCCGAGGGGGGCGGAGTCACTGACTGGCACCGCCCTCCGTTATATAAAAGGTGTCACCTGAACAGAAGCGTCACACAGCAGGAGACTCCCACTGAGGCGGATCGTCCGGAGGACGAAGCGGAGAAGAAGAAGACCGGAGGAAGATGCCGGACGAGAAGACCGCAGGAAGAAGCGGAGGAAGATAGAGGAAGAAGCGGAGGAAGAAGAAGATGGAAGAAGAAGAAGAACACCCAAGGAAAACCAGAAGAAGATGGAAGAAGAAGCGGGGAAAGAAGAAGACATTAATAAAGGAATTGTCAAAAACCGTCTATTGTCTATTTTTAACATTTTTGACACTTTTTTTGTGAAATGGTAGGGGTACATTTGTACCCCATTACCAATTCACACGGGGGGGATCCCCTTTTTAAAGGGGGCTTCCAGATTCCAATAAGCCCCCTGCCCGCAGACCCCCACAACCACCGGGCAAGGGTTGTGGGGATGAGGCCCTTCTCCCCATCAACATGGGGACAAGGTGCTTTGGGGGGCTACCCCAAAGCACCCTCCCAATGTTGAGTGCATGTGGCCTGGTACAGTTCAGGAGGGGGGGCGCTCTATCGTCCACCCCCTCTTTTCCTGCGGCCTGCCAGGTTGCGTTCTCGGATAAGGGTCTGGTATGGATTTTTGGGGGGACCTCCATGCATTTTTTTTTTTTAATTTTGGTTCGGGGTTCCCCTGTGGGGAATTCTCATGCCGTTTTTAGCAATGAACTTTTATGTGTATTGTCGGACCGACAATTCATTATAGCCGCAAGTAGTTTTAAATGACTTTTTTTCCTTTGAAATGTCATTTTGCTGTGGTATTGTTCTAAACACGGGAAACATGCGCCCCTTTACAGGCATACTATAGACACCCCCCAGGTATGAAATTTAAAGGAATATTTCACTTTTATTGTTTCACTTTAAGCATTATTAAAATCACTGCTCCTGAAAAAACGGCCGTTTTTAAAACTTTTTTTTGCATTGATCCATGTCCCCTGGGGCAGGACCCAGGTCCCCAAACACTTTTTATGACAATAACTTGCATATAAGCCTTTAAAATTAGCACTTTTGATTTCTCCCATAGACTTTTAAAGGGTGTTCCGCGGCTTTTGAATTTGCCGCGAAAACCCCAAATTGTTCGCTATTCGGCGAATGGGCGAACAGCCAATGTTTGGGTCGAACATAAAGCCCATCCCTACGTGTGACATAAAAAATTGCAACACCCACCATTTTATTCTCCAGGGCCCCTGCTATATATATAATGTTTGGGGTTTTTAAGTAATTTTCTAGCAAAAAAATTATAAATTTTACATGTAGGAGAGAAATGTCAGAATTGGCCGGAATGGGAAGTGGTTGCTATGGGAGCAGGTTGGCTGATGCTGTCAAAGTTTTTGACTTTTTCGTTTTTTTGAAAGTTTCTGAGATTTTGTGTCGTTATTTCATGCTGTGGAGATTTGTTACAAGTGTTTGTATGAAGAAGCCTGGTGGGTATGTGATCATTGCTCATCAAACACATATTAATTACCACGTCTGGAAGCATTTAGCACATACACTTAGCAGGAATATAATACATTGTGGAAAGTAGTTGAAGCGGACCGATCCTCGGACGGAAACTAGTTTCAGTTACATTTTGCAAAAAAATTACTTAAAGTGGACCGACCACCAAAATTATATTCCATGCGTGCTCAGTAATGTGTCAGTGCACCAGTTCCAGGTCTCTGTGACCTCTCATAGACATCACAGTACTCCTCCTAACAATGCCTTCATGATGCTTTTGTTTCTAGAAGGATGGCACCATCTTTGTTCAGGCATCGTCCAGGGCCACCGTCAACTTCCTGGACTGAGATGCCAGATCATGGATAACATACCAGTGTGTACCTCCTTGTGATTTGCTGCAAAGTTGCTATGTTGCAATCTGATCACTGGGGGAGGGGAGACTGAGGAAATGCTTCCTCCTGCCTGCAGCAGACTGATGACATCATCATCATTGGCAAAGTCACTGACTGGAGCTCAAGGACTGCTTGTTAATGATAAAAAGGGGACCTTTTGCTGAATAATGACCATGCTACTGTATATTATGACACGTCAGGGATGTATTCATGCAGACTTGTGACATGTTTTATGATGGTGGGAAAGTCTCCCAGCTGTCAGAATACAATTGCTCAGCAGGAAGGGACTTCTCTATCATCCATTATATCATCCCAATGGAACTCCTCTATCGTCCAATGTATCATCCCAATAGAACTCCTAGGACTCCTTTATCATCCAATGTATCATCCCAATGGAACTCCTCTATCGTCCATTGTATCATCCCAATGGAACTCCTAGAACTCCTTTATAATCCAATGTATCATCTCAATGGAACTCCCCCATGATCCCACATATCATCCCAGTAGAACCCCTCCATGACCCAACATATCATCCCAATGGAACTCCTCCAAGATCCAACATATCATCCCAATAGAACTTCTCCCTCATCCAACATATCATACAAATATAACTCCTAGATAGCATCATGTAAAGGAAAGACGGAACGTTTTGAAATTATATGGGGCCCATGGAAAGACTATGTGTTCGATCCAAATCATATGTCTTCAAGCTTGGACATGGCACTACTAGAATTAGCAGAACCCTCCTTACGATCCCGTTTAGATAACGTAAACAAGACCCACTGAAAGATATACTTCAACTTTACCGGTCATAAAGAAGATATATGGTTGGGGGACTCGCCCGGCACAGACCAAAAGAGCCTTCTTAGGCTAAGAGGTATGCTCCATATCCGTTCCCCTCTACCTCTCTCCCCCTCTGGCCCTTTTCTACCCACTATTCCTTTACTCTTACTTCTTTTCCACTTTTTACTACTATCCATATTTTTGTTTAAAGGACTACTTAACGTTCCTGATATCAGGCGGTTCTAATTTAAGATACATATTGTTTGTTTAAACTCAAGGTGAAGATGATTGGCAACAAGACAACGGCCTCGTCACACGGTGGCGGAGGCATACTTCCTCCGCTTCCTGTCAGGCGGGGCAAGAGGGGAAAAGTCCTCCTAGACACAGCGAGAAGGGCGAGGTTGTAGGAGGCTATCGCCCCCCTCTGCCTGGATCGCTGTTGGAGGATGACCCCCCCACGTAACCACTCCAACTCATATACCTCTTCTGGAGGTTTAAGGCCAATATCTGACCGGTCTAAGGTCTCATGACCACCTAGCCTCGGGAACTCATTAGAAGCTCCTGACCCCACTGGTACCTTGGGTCCACCTTAACCTTTCAGCTCTAGACCGTACCTGAAATGTTTCATATGTTTTGCGTAACACTTGTATAATGTGTGTAGTCTTTTGTACCAAAATGTTACTAAAATAAAGATTTAAAAAAAAAAAAAAAAAAATATATAACTCCTAGAACTCCTTTATCATCCAATGTATCATCCCAATGGAACTCCCCCGTGATTAGGGATGAGCTTCGAGTTCGAGTCAAACTCATGTTCGACTCAAACATCGGCTGTTGCCGCGGAACACCCTTTAAAAGTCTATGGGAGAAATCAAAAGTGCTAATTTTAAAGGCTTATATGCAAGTTATTGTCATAAAAAGTGTTTGGGGACCTGGGTCCTGCCCCAGGGGACATGTATCAATGCAAAAAAAGTTTTAAAAACTGAAGTTTTTTCGGGAGCAGTGATTTTAATAATGCTTAAAGTGAAACAATAAAAGTGTAATATCCCTTTGAATTTCGTAGCTGGGGGGTGTCTATAGTATGCCTGTAAAGGGGCGCATGTTTCCCGTGTTTAGAACAGTCTGACAGCAAAATGACATTTCAAAGGAAAAAAAGTCATTTAAAACTACTCGCGGCTATTAATGAATTGCCGGTCCAACAATATACATAAAAGTTCATTGATAAAAACGGCATGGGAATTCCCCACAGGGGAACCCCCGAACCAAAATTTAAAAAAAAAATGACGTGGGGGTCCCCCTAAATTCCATACCAGGCCCTTCAGGTCTGGTATGGATATTAAGGGGAACCCCGGCCAAAATTTTTTTATTGTAAAAATGACGTGGGGGGTCCCCCTAAATTCCACACCAGACCCTTTAGGTCTGGTATGGATATTAAGGGGAACCCCGCGCCAAAATTTAAAAAAAAACGGCGTGGGTCCCCCCAAAAATCCATACCAGACCCTTATCCGAGCATGCAACCTGGCAGGCCGGAGGAAAAGAGGGGGGGGCAAGAGAGTGCCCCCCCTCCTGAATGGTACCAGGCCACATGCCCTTAACATTGGGAGGGTGCTTTGGGGTAGCCCCCCAAAACACCTTGTCCCCATGTTGATGAGGACAAGGGCCTCATCCCCACAACCCTGGCTGGTGGTTGTGGGGGTCTGCAGGCAGTGGGTTTATTGGAATCTGGAAGCCCCCTTTAACAAGGGGACCCCCAGATCCCGGCCCTCCCTCTGTGTGAAATGGTAAGGGGGTACTTACCCCTACCATTTGACTAAAAAACTGTCAAAAATGTTAAAAATGACAAGAGACAGTTTTTGACAATTCCTTTATTTAAATACTTCTTCTTTCTTCTTTCTTCTATCTTCCTTCATCTTCTTCTTCTTCTGGTTCTTCTGGTTCTTCCTCTGGTGTTCTCGTCCAGCATTTCCTTCACGGCGTCTTCTTCCCTTCTTCTCCTCGGGCCGCTCTGCATAAATGGCATGGAGGGAGGCTCCCGCTCTTCTCTTCATCTTCTTCTCTTCTTCATTTTCTTTTCTTCTTCTCTTCTGCATCTTCTCCTCTTCTTCATCTTCTTCTCCTGTCTGCTCCGCATCCATGCTGGCATGGAGGGAGGCTCCCGCTGTGTGACGCTTCTCCTCTTCTGACGGTTCTTAAATAATGGGGGCGGGGCCACCCGGTGACCCCGCCCCCCTCTGACGCACGTTGACTTGACGGGACTTCCCTGTGACGTCACGGGGAATGCCACAGGGAAGTCCCGTTATGTCCCGTGCGTCAGAGGGGGGCAGGGTCACTGGGTGGCCCCGCCCCCCGTTATTTAAGAACCGTCAGAAGAGGAGAAGCATCACACAGCGGGAGCCTCCCTCCATGCCAGCATGGATGCAGGGCGGCCCGGAGAAGAAGATGAAGAAGAGAAGAAGATGAAGAAGAGAAGAAGAGAAGAAAAAAGAAGATGAAGAAGAGAAGAAGATGAAGAGAAGAGCGGGAGCCTCCCTCCATGCCATGGATGCAGAGCGGCCCGAGGAGAAGAAGGGAAGAAGACGCCGTGGAGGAGATGCTGGACGAGAACACCAGAGGAAGAACCAGAAGAAGAAGATGAAGGAAGATAGAAGAAAGAAGAAGCATTTAAAAAAAGGAATTGTCAAAAACTGTCTCTTGTCATTTTTAACATTTTTGACACTTTTTTGGTCAAATGGTAGGGGTACTTTTGTACCCCCTTACCATTTCACATGGGGGAGGGTGGGATCTGGGGGTCCCCTTGTTAAAGGGGGCTTCCAGTTTCCGATAAGCCCCCCCCGCAGACCCCCACAACCACCGGCCAGGGTTGTGGGGATGAGGCCCTTGTCCTCATCAACATGGGGACAAGGTGTTTTGGGGGGCTACCCCAAAGCACCCTCCCAATGTTGAGGGCATGTGGCCTGGTACGGTTCAGGAGGGGGGGCACTCTCTCGTTCCCCCTCTTTTCCTGCGGCCTGCCAGGTTGCGTGCTCGGATAAGTGTCTGCATGCCGTTTTTAACAATGAACTTCTATGTGCATTGTCGAACCGGCAATGCAATAGCCAATTTTAAATGACTTTTTTTCCTTTGAAATGTCATTTTGCTGTCAGACTGTTCTAAACACGGGAAACATGCGCCCCTTTACAGGCATACTATAGACACCCCCAGGTACAAAATTTAATGGGATATTACACTTTTATTGTTTCACTTTAAGCATTACTAAAATCACTGCTCCCGAAAAAACGGCCGTTTTTAAAACTTTTTTTGCATTGATCCATGTCCCCTGGGGCAGGACCCAGGTCCCCAAACACTTTTTATGACAATAACTTGCATATAAGCCTTTAAAATTAGCACTTTTGGTTATTCATGTTCGTGTCCCATAGTCTTTAACGGTGTTCGCGTGTTCGAACGAACTTTTTTCCTGTTCGCATGTTCTGGTGCGAACCAAACAGGGGGGTGTTCGGCTCATCCCTACCCGTGATCCAACATATCATACCAATAGAACTCCTCCATCATCCAATGTATCATCCCAATGGAACTCCCCCGTGATCCAACATATCATACCAATAGAACTCCTCCATCATCCAATGTATCATCCCAATGGAACTCCTAGAACTCCTTTATCATCCAATGTATCATTCCAATGGAACCCCTCCATCATCCAACATATCACACCATTAGAACTTCTCTATTACCATTATGCAATGTATCATCCCAATGGAACTCCTCCATGATCCAACATATCAAACCAATAGAACTCCTTGGGACTCCTTTATCCTCCAACGTATCATCCTAATGGAACTCCTCCATGATCCAACATATCATACCAATAGAACTCCTCCATCATCCAATGTATTATCCCAATGGAACTCCTAGAACTCCTTTATCATCCAATGTATCATCCCAATGGAACTCCTCCATGAGCCAACATATCATATTAATTGAACTCCTAGAACTCCTTTATCATCCAATGTATGATCACAATGGAACTCATCCATCATCCAATGTATCCTCCGAATGGAACTCCTCCATCATCCATTATATCATCACAATGGAACTTCTCCATCATCCAATGTATCATCCCAATTGAACTCCTCCATTATGCAATGTATCATCCCAATGGAACTCCTCCATCATCCAATGTATCATCCCAATGGAACGCCTCCATCACCCAACTTATCCTCCCAATGGAACTCCTCCATCATCCAATGTATCATCCCAAAGGAACTCCTCCATTATGCAATGTATCACCACAATGTAACTTCTCCATCATCCAATGTATCATCACAATGGAACTTCTCTATCATTCAATATGACACCCTAATGAAACTCCTCCATCATCAATGTATCATCCCAATGGAACGCTTCCATCATCCAATGTGTCCTCCCAATGGAACTTTTCCATCATTCAATGTATTATCCCAATGGAGTTCCTCCATTATCCAATGTATCATCACAATGGAACTTCTCCATCATCTAATGTATCGTCCCAATGAAACTCCTCTGTCATCCAATGTATCACCCCAATGAAACTCCTCCATAATCCAATATATCACCCCAATGAAACTAATCTGTCATCCAATGTATCATCCAAATGAAACTCCTCCATCTTCTAATGTATCATACCAATGAAACCCCTCTGTCTTCCAATGTATCATCTCAATGAAACTCCTCTGTCATCCAATGTATCAACCTAATGGGACTCCTTTACATTCCGTTATATACATTGTAACTGACACTCTGGGCTCTGCAGATACGGACCTGTATAGATGCCTCCAGCACTGTCATGGTTGTCATGGTCATTGCAGAATGAAACAGAAAAATGCTGGTTGAACAAAAAGAAACGGACTCATCTATGGGCGGCCTTGGGTGAAGGAGTTATCTAAACTCTGCAGTTCCAATGTCTCCTCCAGCCCTGGCTAACCGTCATCCACATCCCCAGCCTGTAATGAGGCGCTATACTATAAACAACACCAAAGAACTTCTACACCTTATAGGAAGTGAGTTCCTTATTACATATCAATCTTCCCCTGGACCATCCGTCATCCACTCCGACCTGACAAAGGAAGAAAAAAAAAACGATCTAACGCTTCATCTGCCCGGCTCCTCAATGGCGGCTCAGAAGACCAGACGTTCCTTATGAAACATTTCTAGTTCTTTATGTTTGTGTGTGTGTGTGTGTGGCGGGGGAGTTACAGTATTGATCATAGCACGTTGCCTCTGCATTAACGGTTTTATATAACGGCAGCGAACGGCGGGGAGTGACCGCCATATCTCTATAATTGTGTCGCACTCGGCTAAACAACGGGACGCTAATCCATTTGATCTCCTACACACGGCCGCTGACCTATATGCTCCAAATTAATCTTAGAAGGCGTCTAATTTTCTATCAATAACTGTGAAAGGGTCGCTAATGCACAGCAATATTTTAG
Organism: Lithobates septentrionalis; assembly: GCA_037952835.1. Lineage (NCBI taxonomy): Eukaryota > Metazoa > Chordata > Amphibia > Anura > Ranidae > Lithobates > Lithobates septentrionalis. The sequence goes on from JBBDGP010002012.1 coordinate 880,163, forward strand.
CTGCTTGGCCTGTGGAGCTTCCAGAGAAAAAGTTTCACTAAACTTAAAACTAAAGTTTAATCTGCTTATATTTTGCATTTATGGTTCCTCCACCTTTTATTTTTTTTGGCCCAATGATGCTATCGCTGGGTTTCTGTGATACTCTGTGCATTACAAGCAGGCAGGTGGGAGGGGTCGTCAGGGTGCTGTACATAGCTTCCTGAAAGCATTACAGGACCCTACCTCAATTTTCTTGGTGGGGGGGGGTGGGCGGCCCGTGGCCCGCAGCCAGAAAGCCACCACCCTCCCTCGCTTATTTGCTCGCCCGCTCCCATCACCCGCCAGGCCCCCCGCCGGCCCCGCACCTACCCCATCCAGGTCGCGGCTTGGGGTGCTTCCTCCCCTGCGTCTCCTGCCGAGTCCCGGCGGTCGCTTCTCCTCCCGGCTAATCAGGACTTAGGACTCATGGCCAATCGGGTATTAGGACTCCTGGCCAATCGGGTCTCAGGACTGGCTTCCTGATTGGCCAGGAGGAGAAGCAGGAAGACAATAGCGAATATTAATTCAATAATGTCACACAGCTGGGTGGGCGCAGTGCTCTATGCCCCGAGCCCACCCTTTTTTTAAGCCAATTAGAGCCTTAGGCTCTAATCATGTGCTTTAAAAACAAAAAAAAACCCATGGAAATTCATACGTATGGCACCTTGCATGTAGATTAGGGGCTGAGGTGCATGGATTATGGGGGCGGCGCCCCTGCGCCCTGTATGAGCGGCCGCCATTGTGCTAATATCAAAATGGCTTGATGGGTGGATGTCAGTCTGGCGGAGTTGGTGTTCCTAGACAGGCTGTATTTACATAGGTGACATCACAGCACCCTGCCTCAGTGCTCCTCCCTAAGAGCCCTCAGCCCTGATGCAAAAAGTTGGCTGGCTCATGGGAGGAGTTATGCATATATCAAAATGCCTTGATGGGTGGGTGTCAGTCTGGCCTGAATGGGTGGTCCTAGGCAGGCCGTATTTGACTGCCCTAGGTAAAACTTCTCAGCCCCCTGCCTGGGTACCCCACTCAAGAGTCAGTGGGATGGCTCTTGGGAGGAGTTATGCACATATCAAAATGTCTTCATGGGTGGGTCTCAGTCCTCAGAAGTGGGTGGTCCTAGGCAGGCTGTATTTGCATGCAAACCATTCTAGATAAAACATCACAGCAACCTTCCTCGGTACTCCACTTAAGAGTCTTGATGCAAGCAGTGGGCTGGCTCTTGGGAGGAGTTATGCAAATATAAAAATGCCTTGATGGGTGGGTGTCAGCCTGGAGGAGTGGGCATTCCTAGGCAGGCTGTATTTGTATGCAGACCACCCTAGGTAACACACATGTGATGCTGAGCAGCCATGACTCCACTGCACACTGTGAGCTTCTCACAATGTACATTAGATGCTGCAGAAAGTCAGATAAAGCGCACCTCATTTCCTGGCTGGAGGACATCCAACATCATCTTGCTCTATCCTCCCCAAACTGACCGCCCCTGGCCCTCCTCTTTCATTCGTTGGATTTCAGTTCTTTCAATCGTGGAAGCTCAGCCTCACGTGTGGGGATTACCTAGGGTGGTCCGCATACAAGTACAGCCTGCTTAGGAACGCCCCCTCTCCGAGACTGACACCCATACATTAAGGCATCACAAGATTTGCATAACTCCTCCCAAAAGCCAGCCCACTGATTGCATCAGGATGAATCCTGGATTTTGTGTCTTTTGTGAATGGCCAGGAGTGGAGGAAGCTTAGACATAACCATAGAGCCAGGCTCTATGAGACCAGCAGAGGTTACAACGGGGATTGTCCATAACCATTGGTCATGTGTGTTCTTGAATCTCATGAGCTTTGTGTATTTCTTCCAGATCTGGGCAGTGATCTGGTGTGAGACTTCCTGTAATAAAGACCGCTCACTGCTGCTCTCTCTACTGGTGTGGTCTCCACCCCCTCCTGTAATTCCTGCAGGCAGCCTGTAGTAGGTGGGGCCTGCTGGGCCCCTCCCACAGCTCCGCTCTCTCTCCTTGTGCAAGGTGACTGGTCTTGTCTCCGCCCCTCCTATAGTTTTCTGCATGCAGCCTGTAGTGGGTGGAGCCTGATGGGCCCCTCCCACAGCTCCGTTCTCTCTCCCTGTGCAGAGTGACTGGTCCTGTCTCCTCCCCCTCCTGTTGTTTTTTTGGAAGGCAGCATGTAGTGGGTGGGGCCTGCCGGGGCCTCTCCCACATCTCTGCTCTCTCTCTCCTTGTGCAGGGTGACTGGTTTTGTCTCCACCCCCTCTTGTAGTTTTCTGCGGGCAACCTGTAGTGGGTGGGGCCTGTTGGTTCCCTCCCACAGCTCTGCTCTCTGCACAGCTTATGTATGGCACAGTGAAGATATCATTGCTACGTTTTATGGCAATATCTGGGTTTGCAAAAGCATTTGTGCACACATAGTGAATTTCAATCTCTTGTGACTAATGTAAAATATATTTTAATGAATGTTTTTGTGCCCAGAGTTCAGCTTTCTGGAGATCAGCAGTAGGGATGAGCTTGAGTTCAGACCAAAATCTTTCCTGGGCCAATTAGCTACGGCCAGTACATTCCCCACTTCACTGCTGATGTACACAATGGGGTAGGGATGATCATGACATCACTGACCTAATATGGTCACATGGTCATATTAGGGCAATATCATGTATCATGTCTAGTGATGAACTGAACCTGGGTTCAGTTCGAGATGGGTTTGGTGAATATGGCTAAAGTTCGATTGCCGAATCCAAACCCCATTAAAGTCAATTAGAGCCGAATGTTAAAAAACAGTCCAGTCCATTTTCTAGACTAATAGGCAAGGAGAAAAGAGGTTTAACCTTAAACTACGTAGAGGGTTCTTTACTGTAAGAGCGGCAAGGATGTGGAATTTCCTTCCACAGGCGGTGGTCTCAGCGGGGAGCATCGATAGTTTCAAGAAACTATTAGAAAAACACCTGAATGACCGCAACATACAGGGATATACAATGTAATACTGACACATAATCACACACATAGGTTGGACTTGATGGACTTGTGTCTTTTTTTTTACCTCACCTACTATGTAACTATGTAAGGGATTTGCAAAGCAATGGCATAAGGGGCTGGGCACTACCGTGGGGGAAATGTACCAGAAGCAGAAAAAAACAAATGTAAAAATTTAATTAGGTGGGGAGCAGTGATTTTAATAAGGCTTAAAGTGGAATATTAAAAATGCATCCGGGGGGATGCCCTGACTCTACCTTTAAAGGATGTACAGTATACAACCTACTACAACAAAGAGGCCAGGTATTCCTTTCCCCTACCCTAAACACTCTTAAAAATAAAAATTGCATGGAGTCCCCTCCCCCCCCCCCATTTCATAACAGGCCCTTCAAGTTTTAGGGGCACCCCATGCAAAAGAAAAAACAAAAAAGAGTCCCTCCCAAAATCTATACTAGACCCTTTGGTTCTGGTATGGTTTTTAAGGGGGACCCCCACACAAAAGTCAAGAAAAAAAAGTGCAAGGTCACTCCAAAAAAAATCCATACTGAACCTTTATCCAAATATGCAGCCTGGCAGGCCATAAAAGGGGGAGATGAATGTGCAGGCACCCTCTCCTTAACCATACCAGGCCACATGCCCTCAACTTGGGGGGTGCCTTGCTAGTGGGGACCCCCTTTAAAGTACCTTGTCCCCATGTTGATGAGGACAAGGGTCTCTTCCACACAACCCTGGCCTAGAGGTTGTGGGGGTCTTATCAGAATCTAGAAGGTAGAGTTGCTTATCTGTGTGTGGGTGGGGGGCTTATCTCAAAGAAAAAACAATATGGTGGGGGTCTTATCAGAATCTAGAAAGCCCCTTTAACAATAAGGGGGTCTGCAGGTACTATTTTTATGATGCATAGTGATTAACTAAATATCAGTTCTGTAAGGCAGTGGCTGCCTGTCCATAGACAGTGCACAGGCGCCGCCTCCCCTATCCATGCATCTGGCTCCCTGATCTACATATCACTGGCGCCGGATCATGGATTCCAATGTGGTGAGGGTGTTTTTTTGAAGCACCTGATTAGAGCCAGAGGCTCTAATAGACTTCAAAAAAGGGTGAGTTCGGAGCGCAGAGCATTGCGCCAGGAGCCCACCCTGTTGTGTGACCATAGCAAATTAATTTTCACTATTATCACACTAAAGTTCCTCGACCGCCAATCCGAAGGATGGTCTGTGATACCTGTTTCCCGATTGGCCAAAGCATCAGGAAGCCTAGTGCTTTGGCGGAAGGCACACGGCGGAGGACGCTGGAGGAGCGGACCCCGGGGCTGCCGCGGCCGCTGCCCGCACTCCAGGAGAGGACACCACAGCCCCTCCACACAAGCGGGTAAGTGCCGGGCCAGCCAGACCGCCCGTGCGGGGGGGGGTGTTGTTTGTTTGCCTCCCCCCAAAAGAAGCCACCACTGCTGTAGGTTGATAGCTGCACCCGTACAATCTGGTGCCCTTCCTCTGCACTCCCAGCTCCCCTAAAAACCTGGTAATTGCTGGTTATGGGGGATACAGAGACATGCCTTCAATATTTCAAAGTAGTGTGCTTATCAGGGGTAGTCCTTCCATTGGGGGCGCACAGACGCCGCCCCCCACCCAGCAGTCACAAAAAAAAACTTTGGCAGGCGCCACGTCAATGCAACCACGAGATTGCAGATGAGGCGCTTCATTTGCAGGCTTTTGACCTGCTTTGTGGCGCATTCCCAAGCGCCAAACAGCTTCCGCCCGTAGTATTACTATGGACGGGAGCTTTGTTGTTCAAGTTAAGAGGTTACTTCTGGTTTCCCTGTTTCACAGGGAAACCAGAAGTGACGTTGGCAGCTCCGTGGAACGCACGGCCCGAGCGGAGCTGCCTGTACGGTAAGTAAGTATAAGACTCAGTGAGGCTGCATTTAATGGGACACAGTGAGGCTGCATATGATGGGGCACAGTGAGGCTGCATTTGATGGGGCACAGTGAGGCTGCATTTGATGGGCACAGTAAGGCTGCATATGGTGGGGCACAGAGAGGCTGCATTTGATTTGCACAGTAAGGCTGCATTTGTTGGGCACAGTAAGGCTGCATTTGATGGGGCACAGTGGCTGCATAAGATGGGCACAGTGGCTTCATAAGATGGGCACAGTAGCTGTATTTGATGGGTACAGTGGCAGCATTTGATGGCAAAGTGGCAGCATTTGATGGCACAGTGGGAGCATTTGATATGGCACAGTGGCTGCCTTTGATGGGCACAGTGGCTGCGTTTGATGGGCACAGTGGCTGTGTTTGATGGTGCAGTGGCGGAAATTGATGGGCACAGTGGCTGCGTTTAATGGCACAGTGGCTGCTATTGATGGGGTTTTTTTTTTCATAATTTTTCAGTTTGTTTGCGCCCCCCCCAAAATTTTGATTCTTATTACTGTCACATGTGGATGGGAAGGGTGGAACGTGCTTAGTGGGCTCCGGTGGTGGATCAGGGTAGCAGGAAGCATGAACAAGGTGGAAGCCGGTGGTACCTGCTACAAATATACCATTTTTTTTAACAGATTAATTTAAACAAAAATAGCTTTTTAGTAGTCGTTGTTGAATAATAAAAATGTAATTGACGTGACTCATTCTATTACACCATAAACTGACAGGTGTTTAAAAAGTTCATAAGCCGAAGAGTTAGATAATAATAATCATTCTGCGAGAACACCCTCGGTCAGACATCCTCAAAGTGGCACTGTTGCGCAATAGATTTTTATGGCTGTTGAAAAAAAAGGGTTTATAGCTGCAATTAACATGAGCATTAAACAGCAAAATCTCCTAATCCTCCCTTAATTATAGTCGGATTTCCAGCTCAATATTCATATTGTGTTATAGGACACCTCAGCTCTCCGCAGGACTGCAAAGGGGCATTTAAGTGCAGGAGGTGACTCGCTTTCTGCACTATGGCAGGACACGGTGTCCATAGATCGGCATCGATCCGGCACTACGGGGGACCAAAAAGTATTTACAGAAATACTTCACTTCTGCAGCTCATACGGAATTCTAATTTATTTTTTTAAGATACAATTTGTATGTTATCTCAAAGTAATCTCAACTCACTTGATAAGACTTGTCTGAGGCCTCATTGATATGGGCAGAGGTTGCTGGAGGACAGGGGAACGTTCCTGCACTGTCATCATTTTAAAAAAAAATGGGAGGAAGGGGGAGAATTTTAATGGTTTGTAATGTTGTGTTGGGTTGAGGTTACAATCATTGTGTGGAAAGTATAATTAATCATTTTTTTTTTGTAATGTTACATTTTTGGTGCTTATTTACAGTATCCCACAAAAGTGAGTACACCCCTCACATTTTTGTAAATATTTTATTATATCTTTTCAATTGATGACAAAATTTGAAGAATTGACACTTTGCTACAATGTAAAGTAGTGAGTGTACAGCTTGTATAACAGTGTAAATTTGCTGTCCCCTCAAAATAACTCAACACACAGCCATTAATGTCTAAACCGCTGGCAACAAAAGTGCGTACACCCCTAAGTGAAAATGTCCAAATTGGGCCCAAAGTGTCAATATTTTGTGTGCCCACCATTATTTTCCAGCACTGCCCTAACCCTCTTGGGCATGGAGGTCACCAGAGCTTCACAGGTTGCCACTGGAGTCCTCTTCCCCTCCTCCATGACGACATCACGGAGCTGGTGGATGTTAGAGACCTTGCGCTCCTCCACCTTCCGTTTGAGGATGCCCCACAGATGCTCGATAGGATTTAGGTCTGGAGACATGCTTGGCCAGTCCATTACCTTTACCCTCAGCTTCTTTAACAAGACAGTGGTCGTCTTGGAGGTGTGTTTGGGGTCGTTATCCTGTTGGAATACTGCCCTGCGGCCCAGTCTCAGAAGGGAGGAGATCATGCTCTGCTTCAGTAGGTCACAGTACATGTTGGCATTCATGGTTCCCTCAATGATCTGTAGCTCCCCAGTGCCGGCAGCACTCATGCAGCCCCAGACCATGACAATCCCACCAGCATGCTTGACTGTAGAAAAGACACTCTTGTCTTTGTCCTCCTCACCTGGTTGCCCCCACACACGCTTGTCACCATCTGAACCAAATAAGTTTATCTTGGTCTCATCAGACCACAGGACATGGTTCCAGTAATCCATGTCCTTAGTCTGCTTGTCTTTAGCAAACTGTTTGTGGACTTTCTTGTGCATCATCTTTAGAAGACGCTTCCTTCTGGGATGACAGCCATGCAGACCAATTTGATGCAGAGTGTGGTGTATGGTCTGAGCACTGACAGGCTGACCCCCCCCACCCCTTCAACCTCTGGATATGACGCTGAGCACGTGACCTCAACTTCTTTGGTCGACCATGGCGAGGCCTGCTCTGAGTGGAACCTGTCCTCTTAAACTGCTGTATGGTCTTGGCCACCGTGCTGCAGCTCAGTTTGAGGGTCTTGGCAATCTTCTTATAGCCTAGGCCATCTTTATGTAGAGCAACAATTCTTTTTTTCAGATCCTCAGAGAGTTCTTTGCCGTGAGGTGCCATGTTGAACTTCCAGTGACCAGTATAGTAGAGTGAGAGCGATAACACCAAATTTAACACACCTGCTCCCCATTCACAACTGAGACCTTGTAACACTAATGAGTCACATGACACCGGGGAGGGAAAATGGCTAATTGGGCCCAATTTGGACATTTTCACTTAGGGGTGTACTCACTTTTGTTGCCAGTGGTTTAGACATTAATGGCTGTGTGTTGAGTTATTTTGAGGGGATAGCAAATTTACACTGTTCTACAAGCTGTACACTCACTACTTTACATTATAGCAAAGTGTCATTTCTTCAGTGTTGTCACAGGAAAAGATAGAATAAAATATTTACAAAAATGCGAGGGGTGTACTCACTTTTGTGAGATACTGTAAGTGAGCTATACCAAAAGTAATTTTTTGGTGCACTGGTCCTGGAGGTACTGCAATACCAGGTCGATGCAAGCTCTTCTTCCATCTCCTTGTTCTAAAAATCCATTTAATATATTGTCCCCAGTAGGGATGAGCCAGCGGTTCGAGTTGAATGCAAGTTCAACTCGAACATCGGGAGTTCGTTTGTTCTAAAACTAACCGAACATATGGGGCGTTCGTGAGAAATTTGAGCACCCAGGAACACTCCATATTGTACTTCAAGATCGCAGTGCATTGCTGTATGATGATTGGCCAAAACATGCACTTGACCTGCGTGCTTTGGCCAATCACAGCGCGCTCTGCTAAGAGAGCCATATAATTGGCCAAAGGCACCCAAAGGGACTAAGTCCACACCCCACACCATACAAGGCTGCTTACAGAGCGGCCGTGTGTAGTGTTATTGGCATGGACAGAGAGATAGCTTGAGTTAGATTAAGCAGGCAGGGTATTTAGTTAGTGGCAGTGTATTTGTTGCAAAACAAAAAATACATCATGTCCAGAAGGCCACCAAGGAGAGGCAGACGCTCACAGGCCACTAAAAGAGGGCAAGCAGCCTCTGTGTCTACAGTCAACAGTGGTGGTTCTGGACATGGTGTATCCTCTGCAGGTGGCCATGGGACACTCTCATGGGCGTCCGCAGAACTTTTTCAGGGGGGGCATCATTTTAAGATCACCCATGCTCTGCCCCTTTGCTCTGAGTGAGAGGCGTGCCTCCACTGCAGCATTTTTATTGGACAGCTTGTTCCAATGGTGTTTTACCCTTGGTCCTAGACTCCAAGCTGTCCGTTGAGCTCAGTGCCTCTGACAAGAATTGAGGAGAGGCACTTTGAGCTCATCCTCTCAGTCTGCTGCAGAGTGTGCCAGCTTGTATTTAAACTGGCCGCTCTGTATTTAGCTACTGACAGGCTGCACAAAGAGCCCAGTTTTTTCGGGAACTGTAGGTGGCAGGAGCCCCAAATGGGATGACCAGTGGTGGGGTAGGACTTCAGCTACCTACCCCCCAAATGTGGGGTCTCTGTGACCCCAGATCGCCAAGCTACAACCCTTGAAGCTTAATACATTTTTTTTTTTGTTTCTTTTGGGGTTTTCTTTATGTTCATGACAGGTGAGGCTCTGCCTCACCTGCCTCCCCTGACTGCACGTCCCTGCAAAGCATATATGGCAACTATAAGAGTCAGGTTATAGAATAGAGCAGCGATGGCAAACCTTGGCACCCCAGATGTTTTGGAACTACATTTCCCATGATGCTCAACTACAGTGGAACCTTGGTTTACGAGTAGCGCGGTAAGCAAGCGTTTTGAAAGACGAGCAACTTTTTTTTTTAAATTCTGACTCGAGTGTTGTCTCGCAAAACTAGCAGAATTCACGCTAATGGGCAGGGCAGTACCGCATTTGGCCAGAGGTGCGGGGGCGCCGGGGACCCTCAGAACGGTTCGGAGCCGTTCGGAAATACTCGGGATGACTCGGAAATACTCGGAAACACTCGGAAATACTCCATTCACGAGTGTTTCCGAGGCTTTCGGAGTTGTCCCCGAGTATTTCCAAGGTTCTCCAGCCCCCCCCCCCACCTCTGGCCACATGCGGTATTCCATGTAATAGAAATCAACGCAGAACGAATTATCTTTGTTTCCATTGACTTCTATAGGGAAACTCGCTTTGATATGCGAGTGCTTTGGATTACAAGCATTCTCTTGGAACAGATTATGCTCGTAATCCAAGGTTCCACTGTACACTGCAGAGTGCATTGTATAGGGTATTACTATTCCCCCCCCCCCCATTTGTTTTTGTAGCAGTTTCTACAAGTCACAAGCAATCAGGCTGTCTCGAAGATTGTTGCTGCCTGAAAGGTCCTCTTTAAGTTGAACTTCCATCGGAAAACAGCGGAGCTTTCATCCTTCCTCACACCTGCACACTTTCCATCCGGCACTTTGAACGCCGCCATCAATTTTTTCCAGTAATTCAGGAGACACAAATAAAATCACATCTCTTAATTCCGTTTCGTTCAGGTGCAAGCCTGACTTATCCGCGTTTTGTCAGCAGATTTGTAAAAAGCGTAAACGGACGCTAAATTCCATTTTATTATTACAAAGATTGCGCTTTCAGGGGTTCCTGAGCTACGAGTTTGTTTGTTTGTTTTTTTTTTTTATTCTCCATAAAACCTAATTAAGGCAAAACTTCACAAGGCTTAGATTGCTCCGTCTTGCTCAAAGGAAGACAGATCGTTCGGAGCAGAATCAATTCCTCGGGGTTTGTTTAAAATTGAAAGGCATCTTTTTCCGAAGATCTATGAGCCGCGGTGACAGGAAATATTAAAATGCATTCGGGAACATCACTCATACCAAAATAGACCCGACCGAAGATAACTCCGGCCTAATTGAAGATCCGGATATACTGTATTGTTTTTATACGAGGTGGGACTGGACTTACTCGCTACACATGGCGGCTAATTTCAAGTGAAAGAGAGAAAACAACATTTCTGGGGATTTGAAAAAAAAAATATATATATATATGGCTCCAGGCCAAAAGTGAAATGTCTTCAATAACCAGAAAACAACTTCAGCTGTGCGTAACTACTTCGGCTCCTGTTCCCGGATATCCACCGTGGAGCAGAGAAAGTTTTACGTTTCCATTATGGACCTGTTGAGTTGGTGATAAGTTTGTCGTTACCTAACCACTTCCTTACCACGCTATAGCCGAAAGAACAGCTCGGTTCTGTTGTTCTGGGAGTGTGTCCGAGAACACACACATCCGGCGAGGTCTGTGATCGCCGTGTCAATCGCAGCAGCCCTTTACCACGTGATCAGCTGTGTCCAATCGCAGGTGATCACAGTGTAAACAGACTTGCCCGTTATCGGCATTCCGCTCATTCCTCTGTCACAGCGTAGAGGAGAGGAGAGCTGGTAATCGGCAATCCTGACAGGGGACATGCACACTGATGATCGGGAAAACTGATAATCAGTGCCATCCCATCAGTGCTGCCTATCAGTGCAGGGGCGGATTCCGGGGGGAAGGGGGGCAATGGGGCAACTGCCCCCCCCCCCAAGAATGCGAGTGAGTGAGTGGGCGGCTCCCCGGGCGGGCCGGGCTGCCGGGAGGCTCGGTGGGAGGGTGAGAGAGCGGGTGAGCAGCTGGGCAGCTCGGTGGGTGAGCTGACGGCTGGCCATATAGGGAGCCAGCGGGCGGGGGAGCAGAAAGATGACATCATCTCTCACTGCCCGGCGCCCGCCCTGCATCCCTGCAGTTCCGTCCCCACTGTGCAGGCAGCCACGGGCAGCAGAGAGAATACATCATCGCTCTGCTGTCTGACTGGTAATCTTCTGCCTGACTCTGGGACACAGCAAGAGACCACCTTAGCAGGAAAGTGGCACAGCAAGTGACAATTGTAGCAGGCAAGTGACAATCCGCAATGTGTGGCAGGTGACGTGGCAAGTCACAATCCACAACGTGTGGCAAGTGACAATCCGCAACTTGTGGCAGGTAATGTGGCAAGTGACAATCCGCAACATGTGGCAGGCGACATGGCAAGTGACAATCCGCAACATGTGGCAGGTGACGTGTGGCAAGTGACAATCTGCAACGTGTGGCAGGCAATGTGGCAAGTGACAATCCACGTGTGACAATCCGCAACTTGTGGCAGGGGACATGGCAAGTGACAATCCGCAACGTGTGGCAGGTGATGTGGCAATTGACAATCCACAATGTGTTTCAGCTGATGTGGCAATTGACAATCCACAATGTGTGGCAGGTGATGTGGCAAGTGTGAATCTGCAACGTGTGGCAGGCAACATGGCAAGTGACAATCCACAACGTGTGGCAAGTGACAATCCGTAACTTGTGTCAGGCGATGTGGCAAGTGACAATCCACATGTGGCAAGTGACAATCCGCAACTTGTGGAAGGCGGCGTGGCAAGTGACAATCCACAACGTGTGGCAAGTGACAATCCGCAACTTGTGGCAGGCGATGTGGCAAGTGACAATCCACATGTGGCAAGTGACAATCCGCAACTTGTGGAAGGCGGCGTGGCAAGTGACAATCCACAACGTGTGGCAAGTGACAATCCGCAACTTGTGGCAGGCGACGTGGCAAGTGACAATCCGCAATGTGTGGCAGGTGACGTGGGAAGTGACAATCCACAACGTGTGGCAAGTGACAATCCACAACTTGTGGCAGGTGATGTGTGGCAAGTGACAATCCGCAATGTGTGGCAGGTGACGTGGGAAGTGACAATCCACAACGTGTGGCAAGTGACAATCCACAACTTGTGGCAGGTGATGTGTGGCAAGTGACAATCCGCAATGTGTGGCAGGTGATGTGGCAAATGACAATGCGCAATGTGTGGCAGGTGATGTGGCAAGTGAGAATCTGCAACGTGTGGCAGGAAACGTGGCAAGTGACAATTCGCAACATGTGGCAGGTGATGTGGCAAGTGAGAATCTGCATCTGGTGACAGGCGACGTGGCAAGTGACAATTCGCAACGTGTGGCAGGCGACGGTGGCAAGTGACACACTCGGGGCTCCCATTAATTCTGCATTATGGTGAGTTGAACAATTTCATTTTATATAACAATGTAATAATAGAAATAATGCGCTTCAATCATCCTGACACCATAACAACCATGGTGCCGGATGATTGAAGCGCCAACACCAGCCATTTCCCCGATAAATTGCCCCCCCAAAAAAACGTATTTTCTGGCAGTGCCCCTTGCGAGACTAGACTCTGGACCCGCCCCTGTATCAGTGCCACCTTGTCAATTCCCATCCAGATGTATTCCCCTGTTGTATTGACTCATAAGGACAAAGGGCTCAAGCATAGCTGCTACATACTGGCATTGTATATGTACAGCCGAGGCCAAAAGTTTTGAGAATGACATGATATATACTGTATATAAATATTTGGGGGTTCTAAAAAAAAAAAAGATTTTGACTTGTAAACAACAAGTGTCCAAAAAGAGTCTCGGGTCCTTAAAGAGGAGGGCCAGTCAAAAAAAAAATTAAAAGTCAGCAGCTACAAATACTGCAGCTGCTGACTTTTAATTGGACACTTACCTGTCCCAGGGTCCAGCGATGCGGGGGGATCGAAGCCCCGCTCGTCTCCCCCTCCGTTCAGCAGTGCCGGCATTGCAACTGTGGGTGCCGAGCTGGGGCTTCACAGCCTGGCACCCACTGCGCATGCGCGAGCGGCGCCGCGCGCCGTGATTGGCCGCTCAGTCACCTGGGACCTGTAATGGGTCCCAGATGATTGACAGGAGGGAGGGAGCAGAGCTGAGCCCTTCCTGTGCCGAGGGGGAAGTGATGTCACCAGCCCAGGCACTGGAAGAGGCAGACTACGAGGGACCCCCTAGCAACAGGCATTTAGAGGTGAGTAAAAAAAAAAAATATCCAAATGTTTTTTTGTATTTTTTTTTAGGATTTTTCATGTAGTTTTTTTTTTTTTTTTGGGTGGAACCCCACTTAAAGTGGTTATAACTGAAGACTTTAAGTCCTGGTGGTTTTCGGCACTAAAGCCACGTGGCTCTCAGATAGGACTTTGCTCACCTGATATGTGTAGGAGTTCAGAAAATGCAAATCGAATGTAATTTAGAGCAGCCGAATCCTCTTTTACCTTTTCACCATCTCTTCTCCTTGATGTGTGATCTGTATGTTGAAAGCACCATATGCGGAGCAGATCAGGTTCATGTGAAATCTAATTAAAGCTGATAATTTGTTCCAGGTGTGAAGGATCGTATTTTTAGCCGCAAAGTATCACCTGTTCATCAGATATTTAAAATAAAAATATTTCATACACTTTAGAGCTGAATACGGTGTTTCTGATCATGTGAGTAAAACATTTTATACTGTAAAGCCGGCCAGAGACGGAATCAAATCTCGCTTAGTTCAGCCGGAACCGACCGCAATCCGATCCATGCATGGGCAGGCCGGTTGTACTGAAATAAATTGATGGGCAACCAGCATGTTCTATTTTTTTTTTGCATGTGATCGCTGGCGGCGGCTGTAGCCACCAGCCGTGATCATTGTGTTCTGCCAGCAGGGAAAGCTCCCCACACAATAGCACTGCAGGATTTTTTTCAAAGGGCAGCTGCATTTATGAAGAGGTCACTAAAAGGGCGGAAGAGTCTCTCTCAAGGCTACATCTGCATGTACAGTGGCTTGCGAAAGTATTCGGCCCCCTTGAACTTTTCAACCTTTTGCCACATTTCAGGCTTCAAACATAAAGATATAAAATTTTTATTTTTTGTGAAGAATCACCAACAAGTGGGACACAATTGTGAAGTGGAACGAAATCTTTTGGATTTTTGAAACTTTTTTAACTAATAAAAAAATGAAAAGTGGGGCGTGCAAAATTATTCGGCCCCCTTGCGTTAATACTTTGTAGAGCCACCTTTTGCTGCGATTACAGCTGCGAGTCGCTTGGGGTATGTCTCTATCAGTTTTGCACATCGAGAGACTGAAATTCTTGCCCATTCTTCCTTGCAAAACAGCTCGAGCTCAGTGAGGTTGGATGGAGAGCGTTTGTGAACAGCAGTTTTCAGCTCTTTCCACAGATTCTCGATTGGATTCAGGTCTGGACTTTGACTTGGCCATTCTAACACCTGGATACGTTTATTTGTGAACCATTCCTTTGTAGATTTTGCTGTATGTTTGGGATCATTGTCTTGTTGGAAGATAAATCTCCGTCCCAGTTTCAGGTCTTTTGCAGACTCCAACAGGTTTTCATCCAGAATGGTCCTGTATTTGGCTGCATCCATCTTCCCCTCAATTTTAACCATCTTCCCTGTCCCTGCTGAAGAAAAGCAGGCCCAAACCATGATGCTGCCACCACCATGTTTCACAGTGGGGATGGTGTGTTGAGTGTGATGAGCTGTGTTGCTTTTACGCCAAACATATCGTTTTGCATTGTGGCCAAAAAGTTTGATTTTGGTTTCATCGGACCAGAGCACCTTCTTCCACATGTTTGGTGTGTCTCCCAGGTGGCTTGTGGCAAACTTTAGACGAGACTTTTTATGGATATCTTTGAGAAATGGCTTTCTTCTTGCCACTCTTCCATAAAGGGCAGATTTGTGCAGTGTACGACTGATTGTTGTCCTATGGACAAACTCTCCCACCTCAGCTGTAGTTCTCTGCAGTTCATCCAGAGTGATCATGGGCCTCTTGGCTGCATCTCTGATCAGTCTTCTCCTTGTCTGAGCTGAAAGTTTAGAGGGACAGCCAGGTCTTGGTAGATTTGCAGTGGTCTGATACTCCTTCCATTTCAAAATGATCGCTTGCACAGTGCTCCTTGGGATGTTTAAAGCTTGGGAAATCTTTTTGTATCCAAATCCGGCTTTAAACTTCTCCACAACAGTATTACGGACCTGCCTGGTGTGTTCCTTGGTCTTCATGATGCTCTCTGCGCTTTCAACAGAACCCTGAGACTATCACAGAGCAGGTGCATTTATACAGAGACTTGATTACACACAGGTGGATTCTATTTATCACCATCAGTCATTTAGGACAACATTGGATCATTCAGAGATCCTCGCTGAACTTCTGGACTAAGTTTGCTGCACTGAAAGTAAAGGGGCCGAATAATTTTGCACGCACCACTTTTCAGTTTTTAATTGCTAAAAAAGTTTAAAATATCCAATAGATTTCGTTCCACTTCACAATTGTGTCCCACTTGTTGGTGATTCTTCACAAAAAATTAAAATTTTATATCTTTATGTTTGAAGCCTGAAATGTGGAAAAAGGTTGAAAAGTTCAAGGGGGCCGAATGCTTTCGCAAGCCACTGTAAGTATCGTTTCACTGAACCTGGGGCCAGGTTATGGAAATTCAAGTGTTAACATACACTATACTGTCAAAAGTATTGGGACGCCTGCCTTTAAACGCACATGAACTCTAATGGCATTCCCAGTCTTAGTCCGTAGGGTTCAATATTGAGTTGGCTCCGCCCTTTGCCCCTATAACAGCTTCAACTCTTCTGGGAAGGCCGTACACAAGGTTTAGGAGGGTGTCTATGGGAATGTTTGACCATTCTTCCAGATGAGCATTTGTGAGGTCAGGCACTGATGTTGGACGAGAAGGCCTGGCTCGCAGTCTCCGCTCTAATTCATCCCAAAGGTGTTCTATCGGGTTGAGGCCAGTCAAGTTCCTCAACCCCAAAATCGCTCATTTGTGTCTTTATGGACCTTGCTTTGTGCACTGGTCCAAACCTCAACTGGTTCAACTCAATATTGAACCCTACAGACTTATGCCGCGTACGCATGATCGGAAATTCCCACAACAAAACCGTGGATTTTTTTCCGACGGGCGTTGGCAAGAACTTGTCTTGCATACACATGGTCGCACAAATCTTGTCGGAAATTCCCGAACGCCAAGAACGCGGTGACGTACGACACGTACGACGAGCCAAGAAAAATGAAGTTCAATAGCCAGTGCGGCTCTTCTGCTTGATTCCGAGCATGCGTGGCACTTTTGTGCGTCGGAATTGTGTACACACGATCGGAATTTCCGACAACAAGTCTCATTGTCGGGAAAATTTGAGAGCCAGCTCTCAAACAGTTGTTGTCGGAAATTCCGACAGCAAATGTCCGATGGAGCCTACACATGGTCGGAATTTCCGACAACAGGTTCCCATCGAACATTTGTTGTCGGAAATACCGATCGTCTGTACGCGGCATAAGACTGGGATGCCATTAAAGTTTATGCGCGTGTGAAGGCAGGCGTCCCAATACTTTTGGCAATATAATGTATGTCATAAAAAGGCACTGACCCCTGTAGCTAAAGGCACTGTGAATCAATTCATCCTCAAAGTTCACAGAGCAAGCATTAAAGTGATTGTAAAGCTTTGGGCTTTTTTCTTTTAAAAAATAACAAACATGTCATACTTACCTGCTCTGTGCCATGGTCTCCTCCTCTTCTGGGGTCTCACGCCAGCACTCCTGACTCCACCTCTTCAATGAGTGCCCCCATAGGAAGCCGCTTGCTATGGGGGCACCTGTGGGGGCTCGTCCCCGAGCCGCCCTGTGTGCATTTATAGACACAGGCAGCGTGGCTCAGCCCCACCCCCCCTGCTTGTCCCAGAATGTGTCCCGATATCTCATTGTGAAGTTCTGTTACTAATGCCGCTCAGCTCTGCCCTATTGCCGTGTACAGATGGCTCACCTGCAGACCCTCTGTTTACATGTAAATAACCTGAATTGATAAGCAAATAGTGGTGGAATTAATATGTAACTAGCAGCGGAGCGGTTGCATTGAAATGTAAATAGAGGCGGCATTCATATGTATATCATGCCCCCCCCCCCCCCCCCCGAGGTCATATCCACCATCCCTTCTGCTGAATGCTGCCCACTAAGGAGGTAAAGGGACATGCTTGAAAGTCCTGCCTACAACTGTGGTTATTAATAAATCCCTTTCATGACTAAGCCTACTTTTGACATTTGGTGTTTACAAGTTAAAATCTGTATTTTTTGCTAGAAAATTACTAAGAGCCCCCAAACATTATATATATATATATATTTTTTAGCAGAGAATCTAGAGAATAAAATGGCGATTGTTGGAATATTTTATATCACACGGTATTTGTGCAGCGGTGTTTTAAACGCAACTTTTTGGGAAAAGGGACATTTTCATGAATTAAAAAAAAAACAAACAGTAAAATTAGCCCAATTTTTTTGTATAATGTGAAAGATGATGTTACGCCGAGTAAATAGATACCAAACATGTCACGCTTTATTATTGCACGCACACGTGGAATGGCGACAAACTACGGTACCTAAAAATCTCCATAGGCGACGCTTTAAATTTATTTTACGGTTACCAGGTTAGAGTTACAGAGGAGGTCTAGTGCTAGAATTATTGCTCTCACTATGACGATCGCGGTGATACCTCACGTGTGTGGTTTGAACCTTGTTTACATATGCGGGTGTGACTTCCGTATGCGTTTTCTTTGCTGCGCAAGCTCGCGGGGACGGGGGCGCTTTAAAACATTTTTTTTTCTTATTTATTTTATTTATTTTTATATGAATACATTGTGTTTAAAAAAAAAAAAAAATTGATCACTTTTATTGCTGTCACTAGGAATGTAAACATCCCTTGTGACAGTAATAGGTGGTGACAGGTACTCTTTATCGAGAGATCGGGGTTGTAAAAGACCCCAAATCCCTCCTTTGCACTTCAAAGTATTCAGATCGCCGTTTTCGGCGATTCTGAATACTGTGTATTTTTTAATAAACCGGCGCCATTGGCAGCCGAGTGAAGTGACGTCATGACGTCGCTTCCGTATTTACGATTAGAGGGCTGGAACAAAGCCGTTCACGGGTTCGTTCCAGACCGTCCCCAGCCACCGGAGGCAGCCGATTGGTCATCGGGCCTCCCGATGAAACGGGAGGCCCGGTAAGAGCGGCGGGAGGCGGCGGGAGGGGGGGGCGTCCCCACCCGCTTCTCCAGTATAACAGCCGAGTGGCTTTTAGTTGTGATGTTCAACCCCATTTGGAGTTGATACCCAAGTTGTAGATCAGTCCTGTTGGGAGTTGATGTCCAATTTGTGACATTCAGCCCCCGTTGGGAGTGGACACCCTAAATTGTGATGTTCAGCCCCCTATGGGAGTGGATACCGAAGTTATGATGTTCAGGCTCCATTGGGAGTGGATATCTATCTATCTATATCTATCTATCTATATCTATCTATCTATCTATCTATCTATCTATCTATCTATCTATCTATCTATCTATCTATCTATCTATCTATCTATATCTATCTATATCTATCTATCTATCTATCTATCTATCTATCTATCTATCTATCTATCTATCTATCTATCTATCTATCTATCTATCTATCTATCTATCTATCTATCTATCTATCTATCTATCTATCTATCTATCTATCTATCTCTATTGTCTATCTTTTTACTTTGTACAGGGAATAGAATGTAGATTATCAACATTGTTGCCATTTGTTATGTTCAGGTACCGTAGAAATCATTGCACAATTAAAAGTTAATGAAGAAGCGTTTCATACAACATGGCATGGCCCCAGAGTGAAAATTAAAGCATGCTGTGTTATTATGACATCAGCGCATGGGAGACGGACAGACATAAAAATGCGCACACACCAGGCCGCACAAGCACAGCCCGCCAACTCGCTCGCCGCATTGATGTGGATCAAGTAAATGACCTTTGTAATCCCTCTCGAGGTGTGCATTAACGATAACACCATAATTAGGATTCAGCAAATTAATGTACAATGAATACCTTTAATATGTTTAGAGCTTAGCTAATTACATATGAAAGACACTGAGTCCGCCCCTCGGGTGCACTTCCCCGCCGGTCGTAAACAATTGATATCATGCCTATTTATTAAAAGATTTTGTACAAATACATTTTAATTTTCCCTCTGGATGGAAATAAGGACTGCTTAATTCGAGGAGGTCTGATGATAAATTGCCCACAAATACCAGGAGATGCCCAAACTCATTTCCCGTCTCTCTCCTCCAGGATTGGATGCCGTTTCCTCTTTTCAAAAAAAAAAAAAAAGAAAGAAAATTTCTAATTTGCAGTTAGTTAGTATTAATCTAAATATATTTGCACATGAACGTTATAATTAAAAGTTCTTTGGTAATTTTAATGTTTGCATAATTTGGAAAATAAATACGGCATGAATAGCTGCCAAACGAGACGTCGGCGAGTGTACAATGTATAATTAATTGCACAACAGGGCAATCACAGTTTCAAGCCCTGAGATGAACATATTTTACATTTTAGATTTTTTTCTTTTTCTTCTTTTTCATTTTTTTTTAATTTTTTTTATTTTAAGGCTCTTCGGTTGAACTTTGGTTGCCATGGTAGCAGGTTCACAGATGCTGCCAAAGTTGGGAGACTTGGTGTCATTGCTGTTAAAATATCACTCCTGATAACGTAGGGTATTTATTTGAATAAGCCTTTTTTTATCACTGTTAATCAAACACGTATTAATTACCACATTTGTGAGCATTTAGCACTCACACAGAAGAAATACATTTCGTAAAGTTATTCT
Organism: Lithobates septentrionalis; assembly: GCA_037952835.1. NCBI lineage: Eukaryota > Metazoa > Chordata > Amphibia > Anura > Ranidae > Lithobates > Lithobates septentrionalis. Next base: position 900,116 of record JBBDGP010002012.1, read on the forward strand.
TTAAAGTAGACTGAGTGTTGGATAAAAAATTTACCTCCAGTTATATTTTGTAAAAAAATTACTTAGGACCGGCTCACACATTACATGCGATAGTGGGATACGGCGCCCTTCACTCTGAATGGCACCCCAATGACTGGCACTCCAACGCACCTTCTCAACGTACTGGTGCAATGTGGTGCCATTCATTCTGATTGACACCCCAATGAATAGCACCCCAACACACCTTCTCACAGTGATGGTGTAATGTGGCACCATTCATTCTGAATGACACCCTAATGAGTGGCCGTCCAACGTACCTTCTCAAAGTGAGGGTGCAATGTGGTGCCATTCATTCTGATTGACACCCCAATAAATAGCACCCCAACACACCTTCTCACAGTGATGGTGTAATGTGGCACCATTCATTCTGAATGACACTCTGAGTGGCAGTCCAACGTACCTTCTCAAAGTGATGGTGTAATGTGGTGCCATTCATTCTGAATGACACCCTAATGAGTGGCCGTCCAACGTATCTTCTCAAAGTGATGGTGCAATGTGGTGCCATTCATTCTGATTGACACCCCAATGAATAGCACCCCAACACACCTTCTCACAGTGATGGTGTAATGTGGTGCCATTCATTCTGATTGACACCCCAATGAATAGCACCCCAACACACCTTCTCACAGTGATGGTGTAATGTGGCGCCATTCATTCTGAATGACACCCTGAGTGGCAGTCCAACGTACCTTCTCACAGTGATGGAGTAATGTGGTGCCATTCATTCTGAATGACACCCTGAGCGGCAGTCTCATGTACCTTCTCAAAGTGATGGTGTAATGTGGTGCCATTCATTCTGAATGACACCCTAATGAGTGGCCGTCCAACGTACCTTCTCAAAGTGAGGGTGCAATGTGGTGCCATTCATTCTGATTGACACCCCAATAAATAGCACCCCAACACACCTTCTCACAGTGATGGTGTAATGTGGCGCCATTCATTCTGAATGACACCCTGAGTGGCAGTCCAACGTACCTTCTCACAGTGATGGAGTAATGTGGTGCCATTCATTCTGAATGACACCCTGAGCGGCAGTCTCATGTACCTTCTCAAAGTGATGGTGTAATGTGGTGCCATTCATTCTGAATGACACCCTAATGAGTGGCCGTCCAACGTACCTTCTCAAAGTGAGGGTGCAATGTGGTGCCATTCATTCTGATTGACACCCCAATAAATAGCACCCCAACACACCTTCTCACAGTGATGGTGTAATGTGGCACCATTCATTCTGAATGACACTCTGAGTGGCAGTCCAACGTACCTTCTCAAAGTGATGGTGTAATGTGGTGCCATTCATTCTGAATGACACCCTAATGAGTGGCCGTCCAACGTATCTTCTCAAAGTGATGGTGCAATGTGGTGCCATTCATTCTGATTGACACCCCAATGAATAGCACCCCAACACACCTTCTCACAGTGATGGTGTAATGTGGTGCCATTCATTCTGATTGACACCCCAATGAATAGCACCCCAACACACCTTCTCACAGTGATGGTGTAATGTGGCGCCATTCATTCTGAATGACACCCTAATGAATGGCAGTCCAACGCACCTTCTCAAAGTGATGGTGTGAGGCAGTGTCATTCATTTTAAATGGGGCACCCAATGCACCTTCTCAACCTGATGATGTGATACGGTGCCATTCATTCTGAATCCATTTATTCTGTATTGCAACCCAGTGGATGGCGCTCCAACATATCTTCTCAAGGTGATGGTGCGATGAATGTAATTCATTCTGAATGCCGCTCCAATGAATGGCAGTCCAAGGCACCTTCTCAAAGGGATGGTATGAGGTGGTGCCATTCATTCTGACTGGCACCTCAACACACCTTCCCAATGTGATGGTGTAAAGTGGTGTTATTCATTCCGAATGGCACCCCAGTGCATAGCACTCAACACACCTTCCCAATGTGATAGTATGATGAGGTGCCATTCATTCTGACTGGCACCCCAACACACCTTCCTAATGTGATTATGTAAAGTGGTGCCATTCATTATGAATGAAACCCCAACAAATGGCAGTCCAATGTACCTTCTCAAAGTGATGGTGTGAGGCAGTGTCTTTCATTCTTAATGGCACCCCAATGAAGGACACCCTATGCATTTTCTTAATGTGATGGTGTGATGAGGTGCCAGTCATTCTGACTGGCACCTCCACACACATTCTCAATGTGATGGTTTAATGTGGTGGTATTCATTGTGAATGGCACCCCAGTGAATCATACCCAACACACCTTCCCAACCTGATGATGTGATGTGGTGCAATTCATTCCAAATCCATTCATTCTGAAATGCACCGCCATGGATTGCACCCCCAACATAGCTTCTCAACGTGTTGGTGTGATGCAGTGGCATTCATTCCAAATGACCCTTAATGTATGGCAGTCTAACGCACCTTCTCAAAAAGATGGTGTGAGGCGGAGCCATTCTTTCTGAATGGCACCCAAATGCATGGCACCCAATGCAACTTATCAACGTGATGGTGCAAGTCAGAATGAATGGCACCTCATCACACCATCATGTTGATAAGTTGCATTGGGTGCCATGCATTGGGGTGCCATTCAGAATGAATGGCTCCGCCTCACGCCATCTTTTTGAGAAGGTGCGTTAGGCTGCTATACATTAAGGGGTCATTTGGAATGAATGCCACTGCATCACACCAACACATTGAGAAGCTATGTTGGGGGTGCAATCCATTGGGGTGCATTTCAGAATGAATGGATTTGGAATGAATTTCACCACATCACATCATCAGGTTGGGAAGGTGTGTTGGGTATCATTCACTGGGGTGCCATTCACAATGAATGCCACCACATTACACCATCAAATTGAGAATGTGTGTGGAGGTGCCATTCTGAATCCGTTCATTCTGAATTGCACCCCAATACATGACACCCCAACATGATGGTGGGATGCAGTGCCATTCCTTTTGAATAACACCCAATGGAATTGCAGAGAGCGGCCCTGAAGCTCCTCTTCTTGGGTCCCCCACCACTGCTCCTGGCCCCCCCACCGCCAAGTGACCCCATAGAGAGACACTTTCTATAGGGACACTCATGTGGGCTGACTCCCCAGCCTCGCTGTCTACATCAGATGGCACAGACAGTGGGACTTAGCACCGCTCCCTTGTCAGCAAAGCCAGTGAGATCAGGAAGTGAGGGGAGAGAAGAGCTGCAGACGTGCACAACGCTGGATCAAATGAGGGCTCAGGTAAGTGTAAGTAGGGGGGATACTGATACCTTAACATTTTTTACATTAATGCAAGGAATGCATTTAAGTAAAAAAATAACGACCTTAAAGAGGACTTAGCATCATATTTGTATATCATGTACCCTACCCTTTCCCCCTTTTGACAATGCCTTCATCTCCTTTTCTCTACTGGAAGATGGTACCATCTTTTTTCAGGCATCATCCTTAGTCACCATTTACTTTCTGAGCTGACAGGCCGGCTCAGATATGAGACAATAATGTAAATCCAGGTACCTATGCAAATCTTGGCAGTGTTCTCAAATGTCTAACTTAGATCAGCATCTGCTGGGGCAGGAGTGCTGGAGGTTTCTTCCTTCTAGGCCTGCTGTCAAGGAAGGTTGACAATATGCATGTGTGACAAGGCTTTAGTGTGGGGCCTAGGCTCACACTACCCAACTAGAAATGTTTTTGTTTTTTTTCTCAGAAGGTGTCAAGTCAATCCTGGGAAGGAGCACCAGGGTAGAACATTAATTGGGTGTCTTGTGTCCTAACCCTCTGTTCCAGCAGTCTCCAAACTGTGACCCATGCACTAGATAAGACCCTTTGCTTGCCATTATTTGGGCCCTAAGGGACTATTCTTCCCGCTGACACCAGTGATGGGAAGCTATTCCTCCCATTGACAACAATGATGGGGCACCATTTCCTTCCACTAACACCAACAATGGGGCCCTTTTCCTGCCACCAACACCAGTGATGAGGCACTATTTCCTGCTGACATCACTGATGGGGCGCCATTTCCTTCCACTGATACTATTCCTCCCCTTGACAACAAAAATGGGGCACTATTTCTTCCACAGACACCAATGATGGCGCGCTATTCCTCTCACTAATATCAGTGATGGGACACTATTCATCCCACTGACACTAATGATAGGGCACTGTTCCTCCCACTAACACCAACAATAGGGCACTAATAAACAGAATTATGATGCTGGTCTGGCTTATAGGCGTGAAGACTGTGGGTATAATCTTTCTTAAAATCTGCTGAGTCCTTTGGGTGTCTTGTGTCCTAACCCTCTATTCCAGCAGTCTCCAAACATTGGCCCATGGGCTAGATGGGACCCTTTGCTTGCCGTTATTTAGGCCCTAGGGGACTATTCCTTCAGCTGACACCAGTGATGGGGAGCTATTCCTCCCACTGACAACAATGATGGGGCACTATTCATCCCACTAATACTATTTACCAATGTTTTGTTTTTTACTTCCACAAGCCTGGGACATTTTCTACTTCCTCCAGTCTGCACTCAAAGTCTGAAGGACAGTAAACTGGCCCTTTGTTTGGAAAGTTCGGAGATCGCTGGTCTATCCTTTTAGTTTATAGCAGTTAATAAACTCTTTATGTATCTTAATGTGACTGCCACCCATCTGTCCACAACCCTACTATACGTGAAGGACTCTACCCTGAGGAGAAATGTCAGCCCACCCAACCACTGGGGGGCCCTCTCTGCTCCTAGAGGGTAGGGGGTACTTACTCTTGCATACCTAAGTTGCTTTCACTCTGTCAAGATCACTTATATTGTTTGGAAGATGTGAGGTCTACATGGATGATCCAATGGTCCAGTGATTATTAGTAAGGATCCGGGTCTTCACATATACCCTGTTTCCCCGAAAATAAGACCTAGCGTGATTGTTGGTGATGGCTGCAATATAATACCTACCCCCCAAATAAGCCCTAGTTAAAGTCCTTGTAGGTCTTATTTTCAGGGTAGGGCTTATTTTCAGGGAAACAGGGTAGGGCTTATTTGGGGGGGTAGGGCTTATATTGCAGCCATCACTGACAATCACGCTAGGTCTTATTTTCGGGGAAACAGGGTACCATATACTGCATTATATACTTAATTTGTAGGCCCTTCACTAAGAAGGCTATGAGTTTTATTCTCAAGGCACTTTACAGGATCACAGTAACCACTGTTTGCCAAACCGCAAATGGTGATAATTCCCATATCCACAGTTTGATGACACGTGAATTCATCCTATTTCTGCTATCTTCCTAATCAGGATTGTAATTCTAAGCAGAGGAAAAATGGTGTCCAATTCTCACCTTTTATGAGGCTTCTGTTACAATATTAAACCTTCAATGTCATCCATGTGTCTATTTGAATTATTCTTCATGTATTTTTACTAATATTGCACACAAGGGGCAAAGATTATTTCTCCGATATTGGATGCCTAACTCAATCCTGAAATTGATGTAATGACATTGTTTCCGTATCCCTTGACACCATAAATTGGGAATTGCATGTATTCCTCTCATGGATTTAATAGGCAAACTCTGACATTATACTTACCTGCTTATATGTGTTCAGAGACAACTTCATGTGAGAGATATAGGAAATCATTTTGCTGGATTATCCTATATATGGACTTACACCGATCAGCCAAACATAATGACCACTGACAGGTAACGTCAAAACCATTAATTATCTCATTACAATGGCACCTGAAAGTCAGCTGGATTTATTAGGCAGTAAGTGAACATGTTGTCCCTGAGGTTAATGCGTTGAAAGCAGAAAAAATTGCGTAATGGCTGGATGACTGGATCGCAGCAACTCCAAAACTGCAGCTCTTGTGGGAAGTTCCAGGTCTGCAGTGGTCAGGACCAACCAAAAGTGGTCCAATGAAGGAAAACTGGACTACCGGAGACAGGCTCATAGGTGGCCAAGGCTCATTGATGCAAGTGAGGAGCGAAGGCTGGCCCGTCTTGTCTGATCCAATAGAAGAGCTGCTGGAGCTCAAATTTCTGAAAAAAAGGGAATGCTGGTTCTGATAGAAAGGTGACAGAACACACAGTGCATCACAGTTTGTTGTGTATGGGGCTGTGTAGCCGCAGACAGGTCAAGGTGTCCATGCTTACCGGTGTCCACAGCCAAAAGAGCCTACAATGAGCATGCAACCATCAGAACTGGACCATGGAGCAAAGGAAAAAGGTGACCTGGTCTGATAAATCACATTTTCACATCATATGGATGGTCGGGTGTGTGTGGGTTACTTACCTGGGGAAGAGATGGCACCAGGATGTACTATGGAAAGTTGGATCCATGGAGGCGCCATGGAAGAGGGTGGCCTGGTCCGATGAATGCAAGAATGGTTTGAGGAACACATCCAGTTTAAGATGTTGACTTGGCCTCCGACTTCTCCAGGTCTCAATCCAAGGCCGCTGATAAGGCCTCCTGTACTGGGCCAAAGCTCTATCAATTTAGAAGGGGGGGTCCGGGAGGACTGGCTGTACTGCCTTATTGCTGACACTTGTGACTCTTGAGGATCCCCCTATAGTGCTGTTGGATTCTACTTTTCTTTCTCCCTCTAGCTACGCTGCAGGGGGATCAGTTCTAGTATCTGTGACCCTTTCCCCTACTGTCTGGGACCACAGTGTGCCCCCTTTCCCCACAGTGCTGTGAGTTACCCTCTTCTCCTCTCACGCTGGCAGCTGCTAAGGGCACACAGAGGGTTATTTCAGGATGGTGAGCCATCCTGAATGAACACACCTTTCCTGAATGAACACAGTGAGCGATCGATACTGATGGCTCACTGTGGTGGTGCAGATTTTGCCTCCTTGCTGCCTATATTGTACATGGTTGTGGGGCGCTTACGGGGCAGCGCTATTCACTTGAACGGGTCTTGTTTAACAGGGGTACAATTTTCGCCATAGCATCGTAGCCATGGCGTTTTAGCAAAGATATCATTTGATATTATTGGAGGAGGGAGGCCCTGTCAGGAGGGCTTTACGGGGCCCCCTTAATTTATATGAGCAGCCCTGTCTGAATCAAATCGAGCATAATTGGGATGTGCTGGAAAAACAAGTCCGATCCATGGAGGCCCCGCCTCCCAACTTACAGGACTTAAAGGATCTCCTACTGATGGCTTGGTGCCAGATACCACAGTTTTCCTTCAGTGGTCTAGTGGGCTGAATGAGGGAGATTTAGGCTCCATTCACACTTGTGCAACTTGTCATGCAACTTTGGACATCAAAGTCGCATGACAAGTCGTTCCCCGTGTTTTCCAATGACAATTATTCATATACTTGTTCAACTTTTAAACTTAGCATTTTTTCGGCACTCTACAGCAAACACAACCAAACTAAATGGCATTGGCGAACTGAACGTCATAGAGTGTTGCTGCTTTTTATGCAGGTTCAAACATGTTCAAGGTCACCACGCACACAGCTATAACCGGTTCTGACTAACAAAATTTGACGTCCTTTTTTTCCCACAAATTGAGCTTTCTTTTGGTGGTATTTGATCACCTTTGCGGTTTTTATTTTTTGCGCTATAAACAAAAAAAGAGCGACAGTTTTGAAAAAAACACAGTATTTTGTACTTTTTGCTATAATAAATATCCCCTTTTTTTTTTTTTAAAAAAAGCTATTTTTTCTCAGTTTAGGCCGATATGTATTCTTCTACATATTTTTGGTAAAAAAAAATCACAATAGGCTTATATTAATTGGTTTGCGCAAAAGTTATAGCATCTACAAAATAGGGGATAGATTTATAGCATTATTATTATTATTATTATTATTATTTTTACTAGTAAAAGCAGTGATCTGCGATTTTTATCAGGACTGCGACATTATGGCGGACACATCGGACACTTTTGACACATTTTTGGGACCATTGGCATTTACAAAGCGATCAGTGCTATAAAAATGCAATGATTACTGTAAAAATGTCACTGGCAGGGAAGGGGTTAGGGGGTGATCAAGGGGGTGATCAAGGGGTTAACTGTGTTCCCTGGGAGGTGATTCTAACTGAAGAGGGAGGGGACTGACCTAGAAGAAATGACAGATCGTGGTTCTTAGCCATTAGGAACACACAATCTGTCACTCCTTACAGAACAGAACAGGGATTTGTGTGTTTGCACACACACACGTCCCTGTTCTGCCTCTCGTGCCCGCGATCGCTCGTGGCCGGCGGTCATCGCAACCGTCGGCCACGAGCATCGGCACCCCCGCAGTGCAGCGGGCTCGTGCGCGCGCCTGCTATCCCGATCCCGCGAGCCAACGTATAGCTACCACGGTACGCGGGATCATGCCGACCTGCCGCCTGCGGCGGCTGGTCGCCAAGTGGTTAATAGACACACCTCGTATGTGGGGCTTAAATTTGAAGCAATTTCAAAGTAGTTCATGCACTACTTTGGTCCGACTTTTTTTCAACTTGAGGACCATAGACTTCAAAGTTAACCCTCAAAAGTTGCATCGAAGTCATACCTGAATGTTAAACAATGCAATACAATTCAATTATACAATTCGGCAACAGTTGTCCATTATCACTTGTCAAAGCCAAAGTCATATCCAAGCTGCACCCATCCAAAGTTGCGTCAAAGTTGCACCAAAGATGCACTTCAAAGTCGGCGCAACTTTGGAGTCCTACAAGTGTGAATGGAGCCTACCTAAAACTGGTGCACACAGTGTGACAGACTCAACCCAGGACAGAGGCTTTTGGAGGGGACTGCAGGCTAGCCTCTTGCCTACTAACTATGGGCTTGGTCTTTTAAGGGAGCACTACTCCTTGGGAGGTGTGTGCCTGGGGGACCCTTGCAGTAATGTTACATGGATTCAAGTCCATGTCTCCCCAAAACACACAGACTCTGGGGACTGGAGGACCCATAAACATGACTATGGGCCCTGGCATTTGAGGTAGCTACAAGCATTTAGGTAGATGTCCTGTTATATAATGCAAAATTACATTTAACAGTCAAGGAAGCCCATGATGGTTTCTGCCAACCTGAAACTCAGTAAGCAGATGTATGTGAAAAGAAAGTTGGGTAATGAGAATTGGACAGCCCTTCCTGAATACTGTTGTCGGGCAGTTTGGGATTCTTGAGTAATTAAAGCATTGTCTAGGTGTGAATTCTCATTCACCTATTGTTTCTGTCTGTCTGATCAGCTCTTGTAGATGAGATTAATCTTGTGAACACTTTAACTTGTTATGGAACTATTGTGAGATGTTATGGGTTTATACTTATGATAATATGTAATGTACTTCGTTGCCGGATGGTCTGGTCACCTCATCATGACTAATCAAGGCTAGTTGTTTAACCACTTCCCATCCGGGCCAATTCTGGCACTTTGCTCCTACATGTAAAAATCATCATTTTTTTCTAGAAAATTACTCAGAACCCCCAATCATTATATATGTTTTTTTAGCAAAGACCCTAGGGAATAAAATGGCGGTCGTTGCAACTTTTTATGTCACACAGTATTTGCGCAGCAATTTTTCAAACGTGTTTTTTTTGGGGGGAAAAAAAACTGTTTCATTAATAAGAAAAGAAAAAAAAAACGTAAAATTAGCCCAATATTTTTTCGTATAATGTGAAAGATGATGTTACGCTGAGTAAATAAATACCTAACATGTCATGCTTTAAAATTGCACATGCTCATGGAATGGTGCCACACTTTGGTACTTAAAAATCGCCACAGGCGGCGCTTTAACCACTTAAGGACCGGAGCATTATGCTGTTAATTGCGCGGTCATGCAATGCTGTACCCAAACAAAATTTGCATCCTTTTCTTCCCACAAATAGAGCTTTCTTTTGATGGTATTTGAAAACCTCTGCCGTTTTTATTTTTTGTGCTATAAACAGAAAAAGACCGAAAATTTTGAAAAAAAATGAAATTTTCTACTTTTTGTTATAAAAAAAATCCAATAAACTCAATTTTAGTCATACATTTAGGCCAAAATGTATTCGGCCACATGTCTTTGGTAAAAAAAATGTCAATAAGCGTATATTTATTGGTTTGCGCAAAAGTTATAGCGTCTACAAACTAAAAGGGCAGTACAAACCCCCCCCAAATGACCCCATTTTGGAAAGTAGACACCCCAAGGAAATTGCTGACAGGCATGTTGAGCTCATTGAATATTTTTTTTTTTGTCCCAAGTGATTGAATAATGACAAAAAAAAAAAATTTACAAAAAGTTGTCACTAAATGATATATTGCTCACACAGGCCATGGGCATATGTGGAATTGCACCCCAAAATACATTCAGCTGCTTCTCCTGAGTATGGGGATACCACATGTGTGGGACTTTTTGGGAGCCTAGCCGCGTACAGGGCCCCGAAAACCAATCACCGCCTTCAGGATTTCTAAGGGCGTACATTTTTGATTTCACTCCTCACTACCTATCACAGTTTTGAAGGCCATAAAATGCCCAGATGGCACAAACCCCCCCAAATGACCCCATTTTGGAAAGTAGACACCCCAAACTATTTGCTGAGAGGCATGTTGAGTCCATGGAATATTTTATATTTTGACACAAGTTGCGGGAAAGTGACACATTTTTTTTTTTTTTTGCACAAAGTTGTCACTAAATGATATATTGCTCAAACAGGCCATGGGCATATGTGGAATTGCACCCCAAAATACATTCAGCTGCTTCTCCTGAGTACGGGGATACCACATGTGTGGGACTTTTTGGGAGCCTAGCTGCGTACGGGGCCCCGAAAACCAATCACCGCCTTCATGATTTCTAAGGGTGTAAATTTTTGATTTCACTCTTCACTGCCTATCACAGTTTCGGAGGCCATGGAATGCCCAGGTGGCACAAAACCCCCACAAATGACCCCATTTTGGAACGTAGACACCCCAAACTATTTGCTGAGAGGCATGGTGAGTATTTTGCAGCTCTCATTTGTTTTTGAAAATGAAGAAAGGCAAGAAAAAACATTTTTTTTTTCTTTTTTCAATTTTCAAAACTTTGTGACAAAAAGTGAGGTCTGCAAAATACTCACTATACCTCTCAGCAAATAGCTTGGGGTGTCTACTTTCCAAAATGGGGTCATTTGGGGGGGGGGGGTTTGTGCCACCTGGGCATTCCATGGCCTCTGAAACTGTGATAGGCAGTGAAGAGTGAAATCAAAAATTTACGCCCTTAGAAAGCCTAAAGGCGGTGCTTGGTTTTCGGGGTCCCGTGCGCGGCTAGGCTCCCAAAAAGTCTCACACATGTGGTATCTCCGTACTCAGGAGAAGCAACAGAATGTATTTTGGCGTATAATTTCACATATTCCCATGGCATTTTTGAGCAATATATCGTTTAGTGACAACTTTGTGCAACTTGTGTCACAATATAAAATATTCCATGGACTCAACATGACTCTCAGCAAATAGCTTGGGGTGTCTACTTTCCAAAATGGGGTCATTTGGGGGGGTTTTGAACTGTCCTGGCATTTTATGCACAACATTTAAAAGCTTATGTCACACATCACCCACTCTTCTAACCACTTGAAGACAAAGCCCCATCTGACACTTTTTGTTTACATGAAAAATGTTTTTTTTTTTGCAAGAAAATTACTTTGAACCCCCAAACATTATATATTTTTTAAAGCAAATGCCCTACAGATTAAATGGTGGGTGTTTCATTTTTTTTTCACACAGTATTTGCGCAGCGATTTTTCAAACGCATTTTTTTGGGAAAAAACACACTTTTTAAAATTTTAATGCACTAAAACACACTATATTGCCCAAATGTTTGATGAAATAAAAAAGATGATCTTAGGCCAAGTACATGGATTCCAAACATGACATGCTTTAAAATTGCGCACAAACGTGCAGTGGCAACAAAACAAATACATTTTTAAAAGCCTTTAAAAGCCTTTACAGGTTACCACTTTAGATTTACAGAGAAGGTCTACTGCTAAAATTACTGCCCTCGATTTGACGTTCGCGGTGACACCTCACATGCATGGTGCAATTGCTGTTTACATTTGACGCCAGACCGACGCTTGCGTTCGCCTTTGCGCGAGAGCAGGGAGGGACAGGGGTGCTTTTTTTTTTTTTTTTCTTTATTATTTTTTTGCTCTTTTATCTTATTTTTAAACTGTTTCTTTCATTTTTTTTTTAATCATTTTTATTGTTATCTCAGGGAATGTAAATATCCCCTATGATAGCAATAGGTAGTGACAGGTACTCTTTTTTAAAAAAATTCTGGTCTATTAGACCCTAGATCTCTCCTCTGCCCTCAAAGCATCTGACCACACCAAGATCGGTGTGATAAAATGCTTTCCCAATTTCCCAATGGCGCTGTTTACATCCCGCGAAATCTAAGTCATGAAATGCTCGTAGCTTCCGGTTTCTTAGGCCATAGAGATGTTTGGAGCCACTCTGGTCTCTGATCAGCTCTATGGTCAGCTGGCTGAATCACCGGCTGCATTCTCAGGTTCTCTGTTGAGACAGGAGAGCCAGAGAAAAACACGGAAGGGGGGCATTCCCTCCCACTGCTTGTAAAAGCAGTCTAGAGGCTAATTAGTCGCTAGGATTGCTTTTACATGAAAGCCGACCGCTGGCTGAAAAGAATAATACCAAGATGATACCTAAACCTGCAGGCATCAGTCGTGAATGGCGTACCTAAAGACAAAAAAATGGTCAACAATAAAACACAGTAAACGGTAAAGTATAAAAAATTGCATACCTGAAAAGCAAACATGATAAAACATAATAACAATAAAACATTGCAGAATAGAATACAGTAAAAAAGAGCAGAACAATAGAGAGAGAATAGAGAGAGAGAACAATAAAACGACAACTATTATTTTTTATTTTATATATTTTTTTTGTGTTTTTTTTTTTTTTTACACTGTTTTTGTAACTGTAACTTTTATAACTGTAACCGGTTCCAGGTTCGGGTCTCTCAAAATGCGATGGCATCTTGGGAGACCCTGTGAAAGTGTGTCCTAGTCTGTGCAATGCTGTACCCTACGCTAATACTCAACTAGTGAATGGTAGCGTTAAAAACATTCACCAATGCAAAGACCAGGATTGTCAGGACAGGAGGGACAATAATAGCGGGTGTCACGCCTATATCCGCGCTTGCTGCAGACACAACATCTTTTTTGGGGGGGTTCGTTGGGTAGGGGTACTCGGGAGGACATAAAAATGCCTCTCATGCAGCCGACTGCATTTGGTTGGGGATGTGAATGGGGGAAGTACGGGTGCTGCAGAAGTGGTGGGTTCCCAATTAGGATTGGCGAATGCAGCAGGAAGGGCATTATGGGCACGACTGGCCTGTGTTTGTCTTCTTGGTGGCAGCGGGACACTACTTGTGCTTGCCACCTCACCAGCTTGAACTGCACTTATGGGACTCGCCACGTCACCACGTGTTACTGCAGTGCTGGTTTGACTATGACCGGGGTGTACTAGGCCACTGGTGCTTGCCAGTTCACCAAAACGCTACCAAAAAAACTGTTAGCGATCGCAGGGATCAGGCCTGACTCTGCGAACGCTGCAGTTATGCGTTTAGTGTTTTGTGTCAGTGATCGATCGATACTGCACTTGGGAGGGCTGGGCCGGGCGGAGGGGCAAAACGCAGGTGCTAGCAGGTATCTGGGCTAATCCCGCTAACACTGCGTTTTTGGGAACCCTAAACTGCTGGGGATGCTGTTATAGATCGGATCAGATATTGATCCGTTCAGATACTATACCACTAAGGGAGGCGTATGCTGCATGCATGGGTGTTAGCGGTACTAGCGCTAACCTGACGCTGCTTGGGGCTGGTGCTTACCAGTTCACCAAAATGCTACCAAAAAACTGTTAGCGATCGCAGGGATCAGGCATGACTCTGCGAACGCTGCAGTTAGGTGTTTAGTGTTTTGTAAGTGACAGTGATCAATCGATACTGCACTTGGGTGGGCTGGGCTTGACCGGGCAGAGGGGCAAAACGCAGGTGCTAGCAGGTATCTGGGCTGATCCCACTAACACTGCGTTTTTGGGAACCCTAAACTGCTGGGGACGCTAGTATAGATCTGATCGGATCAGATATTGATCCGTTCAGATACTATACCACTAAGGGAGGTGTATGCTGCGTGCGTGGGTGTTAGCGGTACTGGCGCTAATCTGACGCTGCCTGGGGCGACGCTTATCACCGCCAGGCGATCAGAGGGCTAAACCTTTATTCGGTAATAAACGGCGGGTGCCCTGACACTATAAAAAATAAACGAACTAACCAGCATCACCCGTAACACTTATACGGTGATCAGTGGTGAAAGGGTTAACTAGGGGGCAATCAAGGGGTTAAAACATTTATTAGGTAGTATATGGGGGTCCCTGTCGCTATAAAACGCTGACGGCGAACCTAAATATTTACGTCCCTAACTAACGTCACCAGTGACACTAATACAGCGATCAGAAAAATGATCGCTTAGCGACACTGGCTACGGGGGGTGATCAAGGGGTTAAAACTTTATTAGGGGGGGTTAGGGGGGTACCCTAGACCTACAGGGGGCTAATAGTAACTGCCCTAACACAGTAACTGTCACAAACTGACACCATGCAGTAATCAGAAAAAAAAATACTGCTTGGTGTCAGTGTGACGGGGGGGGGGGGGAGGGGTGATTGGGGGGTGATTGGGGGGCGATCGGGGGGTAAAGGGGGCTGTATCGTGTGCCTGCCATGTTCTACTGTATGTGTGTGTGTTATGCACTCACATTGATGTCTTCTCACCTCGGCACCGGAACGGAAACTGCCGAGCCGAGGAGAGATGACATCACATCCCCTGCCTGTGTGTACCACACACAGGCAGGGGAGGATTCTCATTGGCTGGGAGCGATCGCGCGGGGGGGGGCCACAATTGGATGGCCTCCCCCTCATCACGGAACGCTCCCAGACCAACGACGACCGCCTCAGGCACCGGGGGGGGTCCAATCGGACCAGGTACGTGATTTTGCCTGCCCGTGCCATTCTGCTGACGTAAATCAGCGTGAGGCGGTCGTCAAGTGGTTAAACATTTTTTACAGGTTATCTGTTTAGAGGAGGTCTTGGGCTAGAATTATTGCTCTAATTTTTGCGGTGATACCTCACATGTGTGGTTTGAATGTTGTTTACATATGCGGACGCGACCTATGAATGCGTTCGCCTCTGTGCGCGAGCACGCAGGGACAGGGTTTTTTTTTATTGTTTATTTTATTTAAAAAATTATATTTTTACATTTTCCCTTTAAAATTATTTTTTTTTTGATCATTTTGATTCCTATTACAAGGAATTTAAACATCCCTTGTAATAGGAATATTGCATTGCAGGTCCTCTTTATGGAGAGATGTGAGGTCTATAAGACCTCACATATCTCCTCCAGCCTGGAAAGCCTGAAATCCAAAAAATTGGCAATGTTTACTTCCGGCAGCCCGAATGATCATAACGTCGTGCCCGGGCCTCCACGAGTCATAGAGACTGTTGGGGACCATCTGGCCCTTGGTTTTCTCTATGACTTACTTCCGGCGCTGGTGGATTCCTTCTCCTGCTCTTCGGTTGCACGTGCGAGCCTGTAGAAGCACCGGAGGGCGGCGAGAGGAGGGGGGTTCTGAACTGCCGCTATGATTGTTCTTACGGTACGGGGAATCGCTGGTTGAACAAAATGATATCTGGATGATGCCTGAAGCTGCACCCATCATTCAGATATCTCCACTCAAAGTCCAGGATGCCATATGACATACCTTGGGCGGGAAGTGGTTAATTAGCTTGATGCTTATATTATATGTTGGCGGTTGTTTAGCTATGTTAATTAGATTCCTGTGTACAGTTTGTATTGTTAGGGTAGTATGATCAGGAGGGGGATATCCTCCTGTGGGGTATAAAGTATGGGTCTGAGTTTCAATAAAAAAGTAATTTCTTTGGATAGGAAGGGAAGACCCTCACCATGTCAACATCCAAAATATATAAGGTTTAAACAAGTCAAAAAATTGGTGGACTTTGTGGGCACATAATTAGAGGTAGAATCAAAAAAAAAAGGATAACTTTTATTACAGCATAATGAAAAAACATATAAACAACATATAAACAACACCCTGTATATACACAGTTACCAGTTACCCAACAATGCAGTTACAGAGGGCTGGATCTAAGGTACAAAAATTGATTTAATAATGTATCAAAGTGAGAGGAGAACTTCTAATCCAGTAATGCCTCCAAAAACTTGCTCGTCGACGAGCAAGTTTTTGGAGGCATTACTGGATCAGTAATGTGCCCACAAAGTCCACCAATTTTTTGACTTGTTCAGTCCATATATATAATTTCTTTGGATTTTACCTCACATCTTGTCTGTGTGCGATAGTTGTGGCAAAGGCTGGTATTAGCTCTCGGTCTGCTCGGAGCGGTTTGGAGGGCAGGAGGCACTGTTTGGCAGAAGAAAGCACCTAATCGGGGTGCCAAGCGGTTCTGTCACACACATAATCTGGGGCAGCTGTTCATAGTAACCAATCAGCTTCTAGGTTTTATTGCAAAAGCTTCGCTGAACAAGCTGAAGTTCGGAGCTGATTGGCTACCATGCACAGCTGCACCAGACTTTAAATACAACAAGAAAAAGTGGAAAATACCGCGCTGCAGAACATATATACATACAAAAATTAGAAAAAGCGGCTGCTAAAACCAGGAGATACACACAGAAACAGGTAAATAATACAAAGTAGCAGCGCTGAAAAGAAACGTGACTAAAAACGCAAAAAATGAAAAAATATAAATAATAAAATAGTCCAAATCAATGGCTGTGTATAAATGGCATAAGTGGTAAATAAACAGTCCATAAATGGCACATAGAGTGAGTTCTTATGATAAAACACCTCTTGACAACAGTGCACATCCACTACATAAATTGTGTGCTTACCAGGAGGCAAGCTTTTAGGAGCCTGCGGCTAAATACCCAGCCTGGGCCTTTATTCAAAAGGAAGATGGTTATCACCAGCAACTATTGGGAAGGAGCTTGTGTTGAGCACCAAATAGCCTGGGAAACTTGAGCATCGGCCACCAAGGAGCAAGTTCAGGAGTTACTCCAAAAATACAGAGAGAAACTCCATAGTGTATACCATACCAAGAAGGATTTAATGGAATAAAAGGATTATACTTACAAATAGAAAGATAAAAATGATCATAAAATACAGCCGGCCAGCTAGCGAACACCTGTCCACTGAGTAAGCGTGATGACATCAGCACGTCAGCCCGTCAACCTCCCTACGCACGTTTTGTCTCCCCGAGATGACGTCAGATTGTGACAAAACGCACGTAGGGAGGTTGTCGTGCTGACATCATCGCGTTTACTCAGTGGGCGGGTGTTCACTAGCTGGCTGGCTGTTTTTTATGATCGTTTTTATCTTCCTATTTGTAAGTGCAATCCTTTTATTCCATTAAATCCCTTTTGGTACGGTATACACTATGGAGATTCTCTTTGTATTTTTTGGGTAACCCCAGAACTTGCTCCTTGGTGGCCGATACTCGAGTTTCCCAGGCTATTTGGTGCTCAACACAAGCTCCTTCCCAATAGTTGCTGGTGATAACCATCTTCCTTTTGGATAAAGGCCCTGGCTGGGTATTTAGCTGCAGGCTCCTAAAAGCTTGCCTTCTGGTAAGCACACAGTTCATGTAGTGGAGGTGCACTGTTGTCAAGAGGTATTTTATTATAAAAACTCACTCTATGTGCTATATATGGACTGTTCATTTACCACTTATGCCATTTATACACAGCCATTGTTTTGGACTATTTTATTATTTATATGTGTTCATCTTTTACGTTTTTAGTCACGTTCCTTTTCAGCACCGCTACTTTGTATTATTTGAATACACCAGTTTTAGTAAATCCCCCCCAATGCCTTGAAGGTTCAGGGCAGTTTTGGCTGCAATAGTGGGACCTACTCAGTATTAGGTGGGTGGTCATAATGTAGTCTCTGATTGGTGTATTTGGATCTCTAAGCTACATAGGAGGGGACTTTGAAAGTGCAGCTGTGTCAATTTTAAGTGTTTTTAATGTAAGGTGGTCTTATTACATTTTGGAAATAATAAATATTTTTTGGATGGTTTAGTTTAAATTCATGTTTTCAGATGCTGAAAAGCTTTTTGTAAAAAAAATCCCATGTTTAAAAAAATATCATTATTACCATCTGTATCCCGGCTACGGAGTTCTCACCTCACTTATTGTCTAGTGATGGGAAATCTCTCCAACAAAGACCTGAGTGAAAAAACAAAAATACCCTTTTTAGCAGCATACGGAAGGCTTAGATCTATTGTTTGTCAATATATTGTTATTGCTTTCCTTTCGTCTGTCACCATCAGTGATCCCTCTGTAAGGTCTGACTCCCTCTGAAGCACAACCCTGAAGCTATCAACATGTGACAGCTATAAACTCTCAACATGTGACAGCTATAAACTCTCAACATGTGACAGCGGCGACAGAAAGCTAGCAGAATACCATGTGCAGTACCAAGTTGAAAGACTTAAAGGGGTTGTAAACCCTTGTGTTTTTTCACCTTAATGCATCCTACCCCTGACCATTCCGAGTACTTCCCAATTATCGCCACCTTCTGAACCTATCACCCTATGGTCCATGCCAACGGACCTTAGTTTGTACAGTAAACGTTTATAGGGAACTGTGTCAAATGTTTTTGCAAAATCCAGATACACCACATCTACGGGCCTTCCTTTATCTAGATGGCAACTCACCTCCTCATCAGGGTGGGATCCAGGGGGGCAACGGGGCAATTGCCACCCCTGAGGAATTTGTTGGGGGCCTGGCAGATGAGGGAGCGGGCGGCTCCGCGGGTGAACCGGGCGAGCAGTCAGCGTGAGTTGTGGGCGGGCGGGCCGGGCTGCCGCGTCAGTGTGTGGGCGGCTCGGTGTGAGCGCACAGCTGGCCAATCAGCTAGCTGAGGGACTGGGAGCAGAGAGATGAGATCATCTCTCACCGCCCTGCATCCCTGCAGTAACCAAGCTCCGCCCTCACTGTGCAGGCAGCGTGAGCAGCAGAGAGATTGCATTATCTCTCTGCTGCCTGAGTCTGGGACACAGCAAGAAACAGACAAAACACCACCTTAGCAGGCAGGTGACTATCCGCAAATTGTGTCAGGTGATGTGGCAAGTGGACAATCCGCAAGGTGTGGCAGGTGACGTGGACAATCCGCAATGTGTGGCAAGTGACGTGGCAAGTGACAATCTACAAGGTGTGGCAGGTGACGTAGACAATCCGCAATGTGTGGCAAGTGACGTGGCAAGTGACAATCCACAAGGTGTGGCAGGTGACGTGGCAAGTGACAGGTGACGTGGCAAGTGGACAATCTGCAAGGTGTGGCAAGTGACGTGGCAAGTGACAATCTGCAAGGTGTGGCAGGTGACGTGGCAAGTGAGAATTCGCAATGTGTGGCAAGTGACGTGGCAAGTGACAATCTGCAAGGTGTGGCAGGTGACGTGGCAAGTGACAATTCGCAATGTGTGGCAAGTGACGTGGCAAGTGACAATCCGCAAGGTGTGGCAGGTGACATGGCAAGTGACAATCCACAAGGTGTGACAAGTGACAATTTGCAAGGTGTGGCAGGTGACGTGGCAAGTGACAATCCACAAGGTGTGTCAAGTGACAATTCGCAACGTGTGGCAGGTGACGTGGAAAGTGACACACTCGGGGCTCCCACTGATTCTGCATTATGGTGAGTTGAACCATTTCATTTTATATTACAATGTAATAATAGAAATAATGCGCTTCAATCATCCTGACACCATAACAAGCATGGTGCAGTGATGAATGAAGCGCCAACATCAGCCATTTCCCAGATAAATTGCCCACAAAAAAACGTATTTCTGACAGTGCCCCTCCCGAGACAAGACTCTGGATCCGCCCCTGCTCCTCATAGAAGGTTAGTAGATTGGTTTGGCAAGAACGATTCTTCATGAATCCATGCTGATTACTGCTAATGATACCGTTCTCATTACTAAAATCTTGTATATAGTCCCTTATCATCCCCTCCAAGAGTTTACATACTATTGATGTTAGGCTAACTGGTCTGTAATTCCCAGGGATGTATTTTGGACCCTTTTTAAATATTGGTGCTACATTGGCTTTTCTCCAATCAGCTGGTACCATTCCAGTAGACTTCCAGTAAAAAATCCACATACACCACGTCTACGGGCCTTCCTAGATGGCAACTCACCTCCTCATAGAAGGTTAGTAGATTGGTTTGGCAAGAATGATTCTTCATGAATCCATGCTGATTACTGCTAATGATGATACCGTTCTTATTACTAAAATTTTGTTCTGTATATAGTCCCTTATCATCCCCTCCTGAACATCTGAAAATTATTCCCAGGGGTTCCTCTAAGCCTGGTCTAAAGTGTGTACTATGTATAATATTATTTTTTACAATTCCCTAAAATCTCTTGATACATTGTTGACAAAGCATGATCTGTATAACTAATAATTGAAAAAAAATATCCTTGTAAAAGAAGGTTAAAATAAAAATCCTTTCTGCAAGTGTAATAGTCCTGAACCAGTCTTCACAGTTCAACAAGTTCCCTGAGTAATTTAAAAGAAAAAGCATAAAAAAAAAAAAAAACAGTCAAAATGTTCTGTACATGAGCTATTTAAATTTTAATAAGCCCTACTGTAAGTACAACTTGTTAGCTTGAAGCACTGCAGGTGGCGAAAATTCCTCCCCTAGCCAAGCACGACGTCTTTGTTATTTTCTATGCTTCTCGCGGCTCCTTCACTCCCCGACGCACTTTTGATGTAAAGAAAGCTCAAACCGTTTTGTATTGTTAAAAGTTCTTGTGTTCCATAATTAAATGACAGTCGTGTCATAATACATTTAGGCCACTGAACTACACAGCCAAACTTCAGTAGCTCCAGATGATTATTTTGTAATTATTTGACTCGACTGTCGCTTCGTTATTCGCCTGCGCCGATGCGGTGGGGGGGGGGAGGGCGGCGGAGATGGATGGGGAGCAGTTAAAGGCGGCCGGGGGACGTCTCCATAGCTCTTTATTAAGCCGGTCTCCTTTGTGCATTGCTGCTGACCCGTGCTGCTGGAATCAGTCGGGGGAATGGGAAATTTGCCTTTCAGCAAGATTTTCTTAAAGGGGCCGCGATGAAGAGAGCGCTGTCCGGAGAATAGCTGAGAGTTTTTTTTTTTCCTTTTAGCGAATTATTCCAGATTTGTGCTGCGGTGTTTTCTGTACGTTCTAATGGTGTGATCAATTAACTTGATGAAATGAAAGGGATATTGCTGCTTTAACCAATTCAGTACCCGGCACTTTTATCCCTTCCCTGCCCAGGCCAATTTTCAGCTTTCAGTGCTATCGCACTTCGAATGACAATTGCGTGGTTTTGCAATGCTGTACCCATGCTACATTTTTTGCGCACTGATGGGCACTGATATACAGCACTAATGGGTACTGATATGCAGCACTGATGGGCACTGAGGAGAAGGCACTAATATGCAACACTGATGGGCACTAATATGCGGTACTGATGGACACTGATAGGCAGCACTGATGGGCACTGATGGGAAGGCACTAATATGCAACACCGAAGGGCACTGATATGCAGCTCTGATTGGCACTGATGAGAAGGCACTAAAAAGCAGTGCTGAAGGGCACAGATGAGAAGGCATTAATATGCAGCACTGATGGGCACTGATATGCAGCACTGATTGGCACTGATGAGAAGGCACTAATATGCAGCACTAATGGGCACTGATATGCAGCACTGATGGGCACTAATATGCAGCACTGATGGGCACTGATGAGAAGGCACTAATATGCAGCACTGATGGGCACTAATATGCAGCACTGATGGGCACTGATGAGAAGGCACTAATATGCAGCACTGATGGGCACTAATATGCAGCACTGATGGGCACTGATGAGAAGGCATTAATATGCAGCACTGATGGGCACTAATATGCAGCACTGATGGGCACTGATGAGAAGGCACTAATATGCAGCACTGATGGGCACTAATATGCACCACTGATGGGCACTAATATGCAGCACTGATGGGCACTAATATGCAGCACTGATGGGCACTGAGGAGAAGACACTAATATGCAACACTGATGGGCACTAATATGCAGTACTGATGGACACTGATAGGCAGCACTGATGGGCACTGATGGGAAGGCACTAATATGCAACACTGAAGGGAACTGATACGCAGCTCTGATTGGCACTGATGAGAAGGCACTAATATGCAGCACTGATGGGCACTAATATGCAGTGCTGATGGGCACAGATGAGAAGGCATTAATATGCAGCACTGATGGGCACTGATATGCAGCACTGATTGGCACTGATGAGAATGCACTAATATGCAGCACTAATGGGCACTGATATGCAGCACTGATGGGCACTAATATGCAGCACTGATGGGCACTAATATGCAGCACTGATGGGCACTGAGGAGAAGGCACTAATATGCAACACTGATGGGCATTAATATGCAACACTGAAGGGAACTGATATGCAGCTCTGATTGGCACTGATGAGAAGGCACTAATATGCAGCACTGATGGGCACTGATATGCAGCACTGATTGGCACTGATGAGAAGGCACTAATATGCAGCACTAATGGGCACTGATATGCAGCACTGATGGGCACTAATATGCAGCACTGATGGGCACTAATATGCAGGACTGATGGGCACTGATGAGAAGGCACTAATATGCAGCACTGATGGGCACTAATATGCAGCACTGATGGGCACTGATGAGAAGGCACTAATATGCAGCACTTATGGGCACTGATATGCAGCACTGATGGGCACTGATATGCAGCACTGATGGGCACTAATATGCACCACTGATGGGCACTAATATGCACCACTGATGGGCACTAATATGCACCACTGATGGGCACTGAGGAGAAGGCACTAATATGCAGCACTGATGGGCACTAATATGCAGCACTGATGGGCACTGAGGAGAAGGCACTAATATGCAACACTGATGGGCACTAATATGCAGTACTGATGGACACTGATAGGCAGCACTGATGGGCACTGATGGGAAGGCACTAATATGCAACACCGAAGGGCACTGATATGCAGCTCTGATTGGCACTGATGAGAAGGCACTAAAAAGCAGTGCTGAAGGGCACAGATGAGAAGGCATTAATATGCAGCACTGATGGGCACTGATATGCAGCACTGATTGGCACTGATGAGAAGGCACTAATATGCAGCACTAATGGGCACTGATATGCAGCACTGATGGGCACTAATATGCAGCACTGATGGGCACTGATGAGAAGGCACTAATATGCAGCACTGATGGGCACTAATATGCAGCACTGATGGGCACTGATGAGAAGGCATTAATATGCAGCACTGATGGGCACTAATATGCAGCACTGATGGGCACTGATGAGAAGGCACTAATATGCAGCACTGATGGGCACTAATATGCACCACTGATGGGCACTAATATGCAGCACTGATGGGCACTAATATGCAGCACTGATGGGCACTGAGGAGAAGACACTAATATGCAACACTGATGGGCACTAATATGCAGTACTGATGGACACTGATAGGCAGCACTGATGGGCACTGATGGGAAGGCACTAATATGCAACACTGAAGGGAACTGATACGCAGCTCTGATTGGCACTGATGAGAAGGCACTAATATGCAGCACTGATGGGCACTAATATGCAGTGCTGATGGGCACAGATGAGAAGGCATTAATATGCAGCACTGATGGGCACTGATATGCAGCACTGATTGGCACTGATGAGAATGCACTAATATGCAGCACTAATGGGCACTGATATGCAGCACTGATGGGCACTAATATGCAGCACTGATGGGCACTAATATGCAGCACTGATGGGCACTGAGGAGAAGGCACTAATATGCAACATTGATGGGCATTAATATGCAACACTGAAGGGAACTGATATGCAGCTCTGATTGGCACTGATGAGAAGGCACTAATATGCAGCACTGATGGGCACTGATATGCAGCACTGATTGGCACTGATGAGAAGGCACTAATATGCAGCACTAATGGGCACTGATATGCAGCACTGATGGGCACTAATATGCAGCACTGATGGGCACTAATATGCAGGACTGATGGGCACTGATGAGAAGGCACTAATATGCAGCACTGATGGGCACTAATATGCAGCACTGATGGGCACTGATGAGAAGGCACTAATATGCAGCACTTATGGGCACTGATATGCAGCACTGATGGGCACTGATATGCAGCACTGATGGGCACTAATATGCACCACTGATGGGCACTAATATGCACCACTGATGGGCACTAATATGCACCACTGATGGGCACTGAGGAGAAGGCACTAATATGCAGCACTGATGGGCACTAATATGCAGCACTGATGGGCACTGAGGAGAAGGCACTAATATGCAACACTGATGGGCACTAATATGCAGTACTGATGGACACTGATAGGCAGCACTGATGGGCACTGATGGGAAGGCACTAATATGCAACACTGAAGGGAACTGATATGCAGCTCTGATTGGCACTGATGAGAAGGCACTAATATCCAGCACTTATGGGCACTAATATGCAGTGCTGATGGGCACAGATGAGAAGGCATTAATATGCAGCACTGATGGGCACTGATATGCAGCACTGATTGGCACTGATGAGAAGGCAATAATATGCAGCACTAATGGGCACTGATATGCAGCACTGATGGGCACTAATATGCAGCACTGATGGGCACTGATGAGAAGGCACTAATATGCAGCACTGATGGGCACTAATATGCAGCACTGATGGGCACTGATGAGAAGGCACTAATATGCAGCACTTATGGGCACTGATATGCAGCACTGATGGGCACTGATATGCAGCACTGATGGGCACTAATATGCACCACTGATGGGCACTAATATGCACCACTGATGGGCACTAATATGCACCACTGATGGGCACTAATATGCACCACTGATGGGCACTAATATGCACCACTGATGGGCACTGACTAGAAGGCACTAATATGCAACACTGATGGGCACTAATATGCAGCACTGATGGGCACTGAGGAGAAGGCACTAATATGCAACACTGATGGGCACTAATATGCAGTACTGATGGACACTGATAGGCAGCACTGATGGGCACTGATGGGAAGGCACTAATATGCAACACTGAAGGGCACTGATATGCAGCTCTGATTGGCACTGATGAGAAGGCATTAATATGCAGCACTGATGGGCACTGATATGCAGCACTGATTGGCACTGATGAGAAGGCACTAATATGCAGCACTAATGGGCACTGATATTCAGCACTGATGGGCACTAATATGCACCACTGATGGGCACTAATATGCAGCACTGATTGGTGCTGATGAGAAGGCACTAATATGCAGCACTGATGGGCACTAATATGCAGTGCTGACGGGCACAGATGAGAAGGCATTAATATGCAGCACTGATATGCAGCACTTATGGGCACTGATGGGAAGGCACTAATATGCAACACTGAAGGGCACTGATATGCAGCTCTGATTGCCATTGAAGAGAAGGCACTAATATGCAGCACTGATGGGCACTAATGTGCAGTGCTGATGGGCACAGATGAGAAGGCATTAATATGCAGCACTGATGGGCACTGATATGCAGCACTTATGGGCACTGATGGGAAGGCACTAATATGCAACACTGAAGGGCACTGATATGCAGCTCTGATTGCCATTGATGAGAAGGCACTAATATGCAGCACTGATGGGCACTAATGTGCAGTGCTGATTGGCACAGATGAGAAGGCATTAATATGCAGCACTGATGGGCACTGATATGCAGCACTGATGGGCACTGATATGCAGCACTGATGGGCACTGATAGGCACTAATATGCAGCACTGATGGGCACTAATATGCAGCACTGATGGGCACTGATGAGAAGGCACTAATATGCAGCACTGATGGGAACTAATATTCAGCACTGATGGAACTAATATGCAGCACTGATGGGCACTGATATGCAGCACTGATTGGCACTAATATGCACCACTGATGGGCACTAATATGCAGCACTGATGGGCACTGATATGCAGCATTGATGGAAACTAATATTCAGCACTGATGGGCACTGATAGGCAGCACTGATGGACATTGATAGGCGGCACTGATGGGCACTAATATGCAGCACTGATGGACATTGATACGCGGCACTGATGCGCACTGATATGCAGCACTGATGGACATTAATAGGCAGCACTGATGGGCAGCCCTTATGGGCACTAATGGGCGGCACTCATGGGCACTGAAAGGCAGCACTGATGGGCACTGGTGGGCATCACTGGTGGGTACCGGTGGGCATCACTGATGGGGCTGCACTGATAATCATTGCACTGGTCATCAGTGCAGATCATCCTGTCAGGAAAGACGCTTATCGTCTCTCCTCTCCTCAAGCGCTGTCAGTGTGAGTAGAGGAATGCTGATAACCAGTACCTCCTAGTTACACTGTGATCATCCGTGATTGGACACAGCTGATCACATGGTAAAGAGCCTACGTCATAGGCTCTTTACTGTGATCGGAGATGCGGTGTGTCCAATTGACACACTGTACCACCGATCACTGCGCTGCACGCCCACCGGGGGCGCGCACGAGCGGCATATTGTAAAGGACGTCATATAACGTCCAGTCACAACAAATAAACCACCGCCTGGCGGTCATTTTACTATAGGCCGGCCGAGATGTGGTTAAAGTCCACCATTCAGTAACTCTACATGCTTGCTTCATTAAATCCCTGACATGTTACCATATGCAACAGTATAATTTTTCAGACAAGCTCCACTTTTTATCATTTAAAAGGTTGAGGTGATGTCATCAGTCTGCTGCAGGCAGAAGGAAGCATTTCCTCAGTCTTCTGCTCCCTAGTGGTCAGATTGCAACATTGTAAGTTTGTATTAGAAGCTGCCTTGTTCTGTTACAGGCAGGGCTGGCGCCTATATATATATATATATATATATATATATATATATATATATATATATATATATAAGGAGCTCTGACACACAAAGGTAAATGATTTTAAAGCACCAAATCCACAATCTTTCAGTCCAGAATTTTATTTCAATGTAAGATCAAATTGGGGCAACACATTTCAACTCCATTGGTGCTGCAAAAGTACAGCAAAAGAATATTTAAATAAATGAAGTATATAGTATCACAAAGGATACATAAAAAATACATAAAAAGTCGCCAACACAGGATATCACTGCTGTCAGTGAGTCGGAAAGTACTATTCAATAATTTCAAAGTCATGGTTTAAATAAATAAAAGATTTAAATGAATAAAGCTAAAGAAAAGCTTCATAACCTTCCTATTTGTTAATCTCAGATCCATTTTGTTACATTACAAACCAAGGAAGTTGGAAGTTGACATGTAGAAGCCACCAGCCCAGAATGCAGAAACCTAGTTCAAACAGCATTGTAAAACTATTGTAACCTCAATAGAATAATCTCAGGGTTCCAGCACCTTTTAGACATACGGAAGAGCACACATGAGGCCTTGACTCTACCAGGAGAACACTTTACTCTCAGATTTAACTGTAAAAAAGGAAAATGGCAACTTCTATACTGAGATTCCAATTCTAGAAATGTGAGTGGCCTGGTACTAAGGGCGTAGATAAGGGGAGCGATAGGGGGGCCAAATCCCCCCAGGACATCCTGCTCAATGCTGCTAGGCAACATCACAGCTTCTCATGGCTGGGCTCAGCCCTTCCTTCTCTGAGCTGGCCACTCAGCTGTTGGCTAATTGCCAGCTCCTATCTCTCCCCAGTGACTCACCTGTTGATGATATCCTGCTCGTCAGTCCTGCCTACTTAAGCCGTCCAGCCCAGATGATCTCTGCCTTCGCCTTGGTCAACATCACAGAGACTATCTCCTGCGTTCCTGTTAAAGACTTGCTTTACTGACATTCCTTCTGGATCCATATCCTGCTTGCTGGTCCACTACGCTGATCCCTGGCTCCCCGGCTTTCTGGCTTGTCTGACTATCCGTTCCGGTTACCGAACTTTGGCTATGTTTTGACTACGTTTTTTGACTTACTTTTAATATTAAACAAGTGTGATTTAACTGTACTTCTGTCATGGTCTGATTCATGGTTTCTGACAATAGGTGAAGGCCATGAATTCAGAAGATGCAGTCAATCCACTTGTTTGTAATATTTTTTCCAGATTGGATGAGCAGGATCACTGCATGGATCAGTTTGTCATGGCGTTAGAAACGCACAGCTCACCTGGAATCTCTCACTGTGTTGCAGGCCATCCCTGCTGCTGCTCTAGTCTCTGTGCAGGCACCCGACTCGAGTATTACCTCTATAATAGATATGTCTGGTTCCGCTCCTCTTCCCCAGCAATTTGGGGGCGATCCAGTCCAATGCAGAGGGTTTCTCAACCAGGTTGAGATATACTTTGAGATGCTGCCGCAGGTGTTTCCCATGGACAGAAGCAAAGTAGGCTTCGTGATATCTTTGCTTTCTGAGAGAGCCTTGGCCTGGGCAAAACCTCTATGGGAGATGCAAAAACCTGTTGTCTTGAGTTACCCTGACTTTGTGGCTTCTTTTAAAGGGTATTTGATGTTCCCGCATGGTCCACTTCTGATGCCAAGTGCCTCATGTGCATCAAACAGAGTACAAGAACTGTTGCCGATTATGCCATTGAATTCCGTACTCTGGCAGCAGAGGTTGCTTGGAACAATGAGGCCCCCGTGGCTGCTTTTTCTCATGGTCTCTCAAGTACCATCAAGGATGAGATAGAAGCCCGAGATATACGCACTGAGCTGGAGAAGTTGATCACATTTGCCATCCTCATTGACTCCAGACTCCGAGAAAGACTCTCTTTTAAGGAGCACCTGCGGAAGGCTCCATTTGTCTCCAAGCTTTGCAGTCCCACCCTTGCCTCCCTCACCTCCAATGCCTCCTGCTACCGAGTCGGTCAATGAAGGTGAACCCTTGCACTTGGGCTTCACGCATCTCTCTGCGGATGAGAGAACCCTTAGGAGGAGGGAGAGATTGTGCCTTTATTGTGGCCAGGCAGGTGACTTTTTGAAGTCTTGTCTTACCTGTCCAGGGAACGCCTGAACCTTGAGGTCCTGTCACGGACAGACCTTAGGTGGTGTTATTTCATCCCCAGTTATCCAGAAGGATAAGCCCATGGTTTTCGGTTACCCTTTCTTGGGCTGAGTCGTCCATTGAGATACAGGCTCTAATCGACACTGGGGCTGCAGGCCTGTTCATTGATGCTGCACTCAATTCCGCTGCAGCTGCGTGACACTTCACTTGCCATTGAGGCTCTTGACGGGAGACCTCTACAGCCTGCCCATGTGACTCATGAGACTGTTCCGTTGTCCATGGCCATAGGGGCTCTTCACCATGAGAAAATCCAATTCCAAGTTATTACCCAAGTTTCCACTGGTTATTGGTTATCCTTGGTTACAGAGGCACAACCCCTCTTTTGATTGGCTCCATGCTGAGATTCTTTCCTGGTCGCCACAATGCAGTAGGACATGCTTCCAGAAGGTAGCCAAGGTCCTGTGCACCTCTTCACTCTTCTCCTTCCTGGAGAAGTACTGCGATTTTAGCGATGTCTTTGACAAAGGTCATTCTGGCAGTTTGCCTCCACACCAGTTGTATGATTGCGCAATTGACTTTCAACCTGGTGCCATACCCCCTCATGGCTGGGATTTCCCTTTGTTGGTCATGGAGGATAGGGCCATGGATGAGTATGTTGCAGACGCACTTTCTCAAGGTTTCATCCACAAATCCTCGTCTCCTGCTGGTGCTGGTTTCTTCTTTGTGAAGAAGAAGTGTGGTGAACTGAGACCTTGTATTGATTATAGGGGTCTCAATCGTTTCACGATTAAGAATGCCAATCCAATTCCATTGCTTACAGAGTTATTTGACCGCCTCAAGGGAGCAACGGTTTTCACAAAGCTTGATTTGAGAGGGGCATACAATCTTGTGAGGATTAAGGACGACGATGAGCGGAAAACTGTGTTTAATACCAGAACCGGCTATTAAGAGTACATCATAATGCCTTTTGGCCTTTGCAACGCCCCGGCAGTTTTCCAGGAATTTATTAACGATGTCCTCCGAGATTTGTTGCAGTTATGTGTGGTGGTTTATCTCGATGATATCCTCATATTTTCTAAGTCCCTGGTGAGCCACCACACAGATGTCTGTCATGTGCTTCAGAGAACAATCTCTATTGTAAATTGGAGAAGTGCAAATTCCATCGTGAACAGGTTAAATTCTTGGGCTATGTAATTTCCAGTGCTGGTTTTTCAATGGACCCTGAGAAACTTTCAGCAGTACTACAGTGGCCCCGACCCCGTGGGTTTACATCCTCTGCAGCGTTTTCTTGGCTTTGCCAACTATTATTGGACGCTTATTCGTAACTTCTCATCTCTGGTCAAGCCCCTGACTGATATCACCAGAAAGGACGGTAACCCACAGAGTTGGTCTCCGGAGTCCATTAAGGCCTTTGAGAGTCTCAAGGCTGCCTTGGTTTCTGCTCCTGTGTTGGCACATCCTGATCCTACGTTACCTTTTATCCTTGAGGTTGATGCTTCTGAGACTGGAGTTGGCGCCCTTCTGTCTCAATGTCCTACCTCTGAGAGCGCTATGCATCCTTGTGGCTACTTTTCCAAGAAATTGTCACCTGCGGAGTGCAATTACGAGATTGGTGATAGAGAGCTGTTGGCGATCATTTTAGCCCTGAAAGAATGGAGACATCTCCTCGAAGGTACCACTGTGCCGGTTCTCATTCTTACTGACCATAAGAATCTCACATTCTTGTCTGAGGCTAAACGCCTCTCCCAGAAGGGCACGATGGGCTCTTTTCTTGGCAAGTTTCAATTACATTGTCTCATTCTTACCCGGTAATAAAAATGTAAGGGCTGGCGCTTTGTCACAACAATTTTCCTCCACTTCCAAGATGGAGTCGGTTCCGGCTCCTGTGATTCCTCCTGATCGTATTCTGGATACGGTTTGCACCAGTCTCACTTCTCCTTTGGATGACAAAATTCTTGATGCTCAGGTCGATGCTCCTCCTGAGAAACCTTTTGACCACTGCTTTGTCCCAGAGAGTCTCTGTACTGCTGTGCTCCAGACATACCATTCTTCCAAAGCAGCTGGCCACCCTGGGAAGTATCAACTCTTTTGGGCCATTTCCCAACAATTCTGGTGCCCTAGTCTATGTGCTGATGTAACCTCCTTCGTAGCTGCCTGTCCTGTGTGTGCTCAGAGTAGGACTCCACGACACCTTCCAGTGGGCCTCCTACAACCCATACCCAATGGAGAGAGGCCCTGGACCCACCTGTCTAAGGATTTCATTGTGGAGTTACCCAACTCTTAGGGCAACACAGTTATCCTTATGTCGGTTGAACGTTTCACGAATATGTCTCATTGTATTCCACTTAAGAAGTTGCCCACTTCTAAGGAACTGGCTTCCATTTTTGCTCAGGGGATCTTTCGCTTACATGGGCTACCCAAGGTGATTGTCTCAGACAGGGGTAGTCAGTTTATGTCCCGGTTCTGGCGAGCCTTTTGTGCACAATTGGGAATTCAGCTTGCTTTCTCCTCTGCGTATCACCCGCAGTCTAATGGGGCCGGAGAACGAGCCAAACAGTGCTTGGAGCAATTCCTACGTTGCTATATTTCTGACCATCATAAGAACTGGTCAGACCTATTACCATGGGCAGAGTTTGCTCACAACAGAGCCTTGAATTCTGCTTCCCGATTGTCCCTGTTTATGGCGAATTATGGTTTCCAACCTTTCATGTTGCCTGATTCGTTTGTTCCTCAGAATATTCCTGTGTTAGAGGAGCATCTCCGTGGTCTTCGTTCCACTTGGGCACAAGTCCAGGAGGCTTTGCGACAGGCTAATGATAGGTACAGACTCCATGCTGACCGCAGACTCCTGCCTGCGCCTTCCTACCAGGTTGGGGACAGGGTCTGGCTGTCATCTCGCAACCTCCGACTTTGTGTTCCCTCACTGAAGTTTGCACCTCGGTTTATTAGGCCTTTCCGTATTCTTCGCAGGATTAACCCAGTGGTTACGCATTAGACCTTCCTTCTAATATGCACATTTCGAATGTATTTCATGTCTCCTTATGAAAACCTTTGGTCTGCAACCGCTTTACCACCTTGGTGCCACGTCCTCAGTGCAGGTTGAGAACCATGAGGAGTAGGAAGTACAGTCCATTGTTGGCTCCCATAGGTTCAGTGGGTGAACCTACAGTACCTGGTGCATTGGAGAGGATAGGGTCTGGAGGAACACTCTTGGGTCTGATCCTTGGACGTACATGTCCCTGTCCTCCTCCGTGATTTCCATAGACATTTTCCCCTCAAGCCTGGTGGTCCTCCGAGAGGGAGGGGTCATTGAAGAGGGGGTACTGTCAGGGCTGGGCTCAGCCCTTCCTTCTCTGAGGCTGGGCGTTCAGCTGTCGGCTAATTGCCAGCTCCTATCTCTCCACAGTTACTCAGCTATTGCTGATATCCTGCTCGTCAGTCCTGCCTACTTAAGCGGTCCAGTCCAGAGGATCTCTGCCTTCCTTGGTCACATCTCTAGAGACGCTCTCCTGCATTCCTGTTAAAAGACTTGCTCCAGATCCTGCTTGCTGTTTTTCTAAGCTTATCTCCGGCTCCCTGACGTTTGGCTTGTCTGACTATCCGTTCTGGTTCCTGAACTCTGGCTGTGTTTTGACTACGTTTGTTTTATTTACTTTTATTATTAAACAAGTGTGATTTAACTGTACTTCTGTCTTGGTATGCTTTCATGGTTTCTGACAGTAGGCCTCAGTGCCTCTGGAGAGCCTCCACCTTCGTCTTCCCCAACATGGTCCATGCTTGCCTGGGAAAAGCCTGCATGAGAGGCCCGGGATTGCTGTTTCTCTCTGCTGAGATCACAGCACCGTGAGCCAACAGCACCCTGCAGAACAGCACCACCTGGTGTAAAAGCTCCTCTGGTGCAGAGACTGATGTGACTGGCTCAGTGCTCTCTGTACAACACTGTGGTATATGTCAGAGCTATATAAATGTATAATAATAATAGTGTGTGACTGTGGGGGGCATTAGAGTGTAATTTTTTGTTTATTAAAAATCTTACAAACATATAACATAATGAAAACATATTTACACATGTACAGAATAAATATTACCGTATATACTCGAGTATAAGTCGTTCCGAGTATAAGTCGAGGCCCTAATTTACCACAAAAAAATGGGAAAAACGTATTGACCCGAGTATAAGACGAGGGTGAGAAATGCACAGCTGTAAGTGGAAAAGAGGGTCAACAATGCCCATTTGCAGCATCACTGTGCCCATTTGCAGCCATAGGTCCCCTGAACTTCAAACTTGGTAGTTAAGGGTTCCTAGATGCCCCCTAGCTGCAGGCAAAATTTGGGGGTCTCTGAACCCAAAGGTCCCGAAATGACATTGCTGCAGATGGACACAGTTGACCGAATTTGGGGCCCCGTATCTCAGGGCCACTTAGTGCTAAGAACCCCAAATTTGGTGTGCAAACCCAGTGGAACTGGCACCATAAAATTATCAAAGCTGGGGTTTCTAGCACCAAGTGGCCCCGAGATACAGGGCCCCAAAATCAGTTCAGAAAATGTCAAGCACTTTTCTGCAGCAGAGAATGACATTTTCCAAACCAGTTTGGGGCCCTGTATGGATACAGTTTGGATATGTTATTGTACCAGTTCCACTGGGTTTGCACACCAAATTTGGGATTCCTAGCCCCAAGTGGCCCTGAGATATGGGGCCCCAAAGTCGGTTCAGAAAATGTCAAGCACTTTTCTGCAGCAGAGAATGACATTTTCTGAACCGATTTTGGGGCCCAGTATCTCGGGGCCACTTGGTGCTAGGAACTGCAGCTTTGGATATGTTGTGGAACCAGTTCCACTGGGTTTGCACACCAAATTTGGGGTTCCTAGCCCCAAGTGGCCCTGAGATATGGGGCCCCAAAGTCGGTTCAGAAAATGTCAAGCACTTTTCTGCAGCAGAGAATGACATTTTCTGAACCGATTTTGGGGCCCCGTATCTCGGGGTCACTTGGTGCTAGGAACTTCAGCTTTGGATATTTTGTGGTACCAGTTCCACTGGGTTTGCACACCAAATTTGGGGTTCCTAGCCCTAAGTGGCCCTGAGATACGGGGCCCCAAAGTCGGTTCGGAAAATAAATTTTTTTGCTGCAGAAAAGTGCTTGACTCGAGTATAAGTCGAGGGGGGCACTTTCAGCACAAAAAAATGTGCTGAAAAATTCGACTTATACTCGAGTATATACGGTATATATAAACAAACAGAAATAGCTTACTTCAGCATAAAAAGCAAACAAACAAACTGGCTTTTTTGCCAGAAAAAAACATAAACAGAACTAAATATACAAACCAAGATATATGTTATTATAATAATAATAATAATAATAACCGTACCGTACGACCACTCTGCATAACTCAAGCGGGAAAGGAAAGGGATACCCAGAGCACTGAAGCAAGGAATAGTCCTTTGTCTCCTCCACCCCATCACAGTCCACTCTTGGACAATCATGGTTCTCCACAGAGCAACAGAGCAAGAGAACATTTTATTAAAAAATCATACAAATATACAGCCTATTAATAAAAACATTTATCGGCGTATAACACTTTATAGCACTTTTTTCCCCTTAAAATCAGTTATACGCCGATCCCCGCTAATTGTGATCTATCGGCGACATTCACATAGCGTGTAGTTTTTAATATGGCGCCGCGGGGTTCGGAGGGACTCGGCGGAGCTGAACGAGCGCCGCCGAGATCACAGTGACTGGGCGGAGCCGAGATACACATAGCCGAGTGTTCTCGGCTCTTTCCGGCGCCGCTCACAGTCACGCCCAGTCCCGCCGATGGACCTATGTTATGTCCATCATAGGGCGGGACTGGGCGTGACTGTGAGCGGCAACAAGAAGAGCCGAGTACACTCAGCTATGTGTATCTCGGCTCCGCCCAGTCACCGAGTCCCTCCGAACTCCGCGGCGCCATATTTAAAACTACACGCTTTGTGTATGTCGGCGGCGATCATGTAATGGACACTGGGGGCAAGGCTGCACTGGGGCAAGGCTGCACTAACCACTGGGGCAAGGCTGCACTGACAAGGCTGCACTGGGGCAAAGCTGCACTGACAAGGCTGCACTGGGGGCAAAGCTGCACTGACAATTCAGCACTGGGGCAAAGCTGCACTGACAATTCTGCACTGGATCAAAGCTGCACTGACAAGGCTGCAATGGACACTGGGGTAAGGCTGCACTGACACTGACAAGGCTGCAGATGGACACGATAACGCTGCATTGATGGGCATCTAAATGTACGTTTTTTTTCCCTTAAACTTCCCACCTAAAAGTTTTTTTCCTTAAAATTCCCTCCTAAACTTGGGGTGCGTGTTATACGCCAATAAATACGGTACATAAAAATAAACAACAACTAAACAAAAACAACCGTGCTTACATAAGCAAGTAAAGAAAACCATTTCCTGACAAGATAACATAGAAAGAAACATATTTTAATGACAACAAAAAAAGAGACTACAAACCCCGAACCTCAACTTAAACACAATCAAGGCTAAGAAACATTTTTAGATTTAATCGCCGTCAGGATGTGATTCCAAACCCCCTCCCCATTAACCCCTCCCCCCCCACATCGTTCACCCGACTTTCACATAATTCACCTTGCAGTCTACGCCAGCCACTCTCATTCCCTTCCCTTTCCCACCTCCCCCTCCACCATCATCCAATCCATCCCTCACTCCACCCCTCAGTGTCTGCCAACCTCCAGCCGCACTTCTGCCACGCCGAGGAGGAGGGGTTGGCACCACCATACATTCTGGTCCAGCACCCTCCACTGACTTTACTACACTAGGAGAAACAATAGGTGCAGACACAGACTTGACAACCACACTTTCTGACACTGAGTGGGGAACCACAGACTGGAGGGACACTGACACCACAGAGGGCCACACAGACACAGATTCTGACAGGACAGGGACACTAGGATCCCCTGGTACAACCTCCGCCAACCCAGACTCTTCCCTATCCGGACGGAAGAATTCCTCCACTAACTCTGGCTTATTGTGCAAAGCCTCAGGGCACCGGCTAAAAGGGTGACCGACCTTATCACATAGGTTATTTAATGATGTTACAGTCCCTTGCCAGATGCCTCAGTTCCTGACACAAAGAGCACTTCTGTTCTGGACATTTAGACATGAAATGTCCCTTGACTCCACATTTATGGCATACCTTAGGTTGACAAGGGTAGAAGACAGTAATCCTATCTCTACCAATAAAGGCAGAGGAGGGCAAATGCTGGACCACATTCCCACACACACTCAAACTCAAACTCATTGGCACTGACCAACCACCCATCCAGATTCCCCTATCATCCAACCAGACACAATGTTTCACCAAACCTTCTCAACCAGACCCATAAATCCTCAGGGGGTTATAGACTCATTCCTTGTCAGGATAGTCAAATTTTTTATCAAGGGCTGTCATGAGACAACTTTGGGGACAAGCCCCTTCCAGTCCAGCTGGCCCCCATATACATGCTCATACCGCTCCCAAAACAGATCCAGCGATTCTGGACGCACAAATGACAAATCATATTCAATGGAACCAGCCAGACTGATAAAAGCATAAATATCCTCCGCGTTAAATCCCATGGCTCAGATCTTATCCACAACCACCCTCCTGATAAGTGGAATCTCTCCTCCTTCCCACCTGAGCTGTACCATATTCCTGCGTTTAATGGAAGGTGTGTTAGGTGAAAGTCGCACAACTGGCTCCCTTCCACTAGCAGCAGCATGACTTTGTCCTGATAGATGACACATTAACTGGTTGCATAGGAATATTAACTGGCTGCATAGAAACCTCTGAAATCTGATTTGGTAAATTACCCACTTGACCCTCCCTCCTCCCCTCCAGCACAACAGTCCCGCTCACCATAGTCCCAGAAGTACCATAGATACCAGCAGTCCCGTCATCAAGTAAAGTCTTCTGTTTAGAAAAAGCACCAGCTGTTTAAACGTTCATGCGGCCCTCCTGCTCTGCAGCTTCAATGTTCATACGACATTCCTGCTCTGCACTGCTAGTGTCCATGTTGGTCTCCTCTCAGCCAGCTAATCCTGCATGCTCTGCTGATTGCAAGGATCTGTTGGCAGGTGCAATCTCAGGAAAGTCCTCCACACACTGAGAGAGATTTTCAGCAAGCACTCCTTTATCATGATCCTCATCTGATGAGTCGGTGCCGCTCAAAGGAGATTCCATTTCTGTTATGGTCTGCAGCAATCCGCCAATTTCCTCAACCTCCTCCTGAGATGACCCAGGTCGCTGGGGAGGGGGGCAGATACTGACTCAGACATGACAGATCGAGACAGGGGTAGTACTGGGGCCACCATGTGAAGCCACTTCCTTACGCCCCATCCATACTGTCACCATTGCTCTGGTATCCACCCTCTGGCTGGTACTGGCACAGGCACTTTCCTACATCTGGTGAAATCTCTCCTCATTCTCGAACTTTTTTCTGAATACACCGCTGCTCTCCTTCAGAGAGGCGACCAATTTCTCCTGCTTTTTCAATGCCTCTTCCAGAGACTTCAGCTTGGACACTTCCCTCTTACTGTTTCCAGACTTACTGTGTAGGGATTTCTTTTTCCTGAGATCTTCTTTCATGACAGCAAGTTTCTGTTCCTCCTTAGCAATGCGGTGAAGTCTGTTCACCACTCTATCCTGGAGGATCAGTAAGGATTCATCTTGCATAGGAACAGGCCCAGGATCCATTGCAGCTTGAGCACATGGAGTAGGCCTCAGTGCCTCTGGAGAGCCTCCACCTTTGTCTCCCCCCATCCATTACATGGTGGTTGGGGGAGAAGCCTGCAGGACAGGCCCAGGCTTGATGTTTCCTCCAACTGAGAACAAAGCAGAGTGAGCCAACAGCACCTTGCAAAACAGCACCACCTGGTGGAGAAGCTCCTCTGGGGCAGAGACTGATGTGACTGGCTTAGTGTTCTCTGTACAGAACTGCGGTATATGTCAGAGTTATATAAATACTTTGGACCAATTACATTTTATCAACAAGCTCCAGAATATAATCCAGTCTGCAAGAAACTTTTGGAGTTCAATGCAAAGAAGGGTCATGGGTAGACACACACGCACGCCACAATGTTAAATAACTGGAAATATATATGGGCTAAATAGAGGTTTTTACATCTGTCTGGATTTCTTCTTTAATAAACATTTCCCGTAAAAACTTGGAGTGTATAAATATTTTAACTTTGAATTTGTTTAATCAAGTTGCAAAAAAAAAAAAGCGGAAATCATCACATTTCATTGCCGAGATATTTCCAGTGAACGTGTTCCGAGCGGCGGCTCTCCGAAATAAACCACACAGGAAAAGTAAATATTCATAAAAGAATTATGATTCTAGAAATGTAATTCAGGATCATATTTGAAGTTCGGGGCTGAATAATTACGATTTCCTTATGAGCGGCGCGTGCGCTCGCTGCGTAGGAATTATAAAAACGGATGAACAAACATTTACATCATGTCCCTGCATATCTAAATGTCTCATTTCTGAGTGTTTGCTCTGAACAACAAACAAATAAGAATGCAACTCAGGGAAATATTAATTGCCAGGATAGTCGTATATATTGCAAAGAAAAAGAGCTGAAGCATTGTTCCTGGGGAGGCAAAGGCTGCCGGGAACCACCACAAATTATTACAGGCGATCCGGCCATAATATTAGAGCTGGACTATACCATGAATCTATAGACATGAGAAGGGATAAAGTAAACCTTTAAGTTACTTTGCAAGTCCTTATATATAAATCCCTGACACATCACAATATACAGAGACAGGATCATTTTCCACCTTTTATCAATGCAAAGTCATCCTTGGGCTTCAGTTTGTGACTTTGCCTAGACTTAGATGATGTCATCACTCTGCTGCAGGCAGGAGGAAGCAATTCCCCAGTCTCACCTCCCCACAGTGATCAAACTGTACATTATAACTTTGTAGAAGGCAGGAGGAAGAATTCCCTCAGTCTCTCCACCCTCAGTGATCAGACTGTACATAGTAACGTTGTAGAAGGAGGGGGAAGCCTTTCCTCGGTCTCCCCTCCTCCAGTGATCAGACTGTACATTATAACTTTGTAGAAGGCAGGAGGGAGAATTCCCTCAGTCTCCCCACTCTCAGTGATCAGACTGTACATTGTAACTTTGTAGAAGAGGGAGGAAGCATTTCCTTAGTCTCCTCCCCCCCCCCCCAGTGATCAGACTGTACATTGTAACTCTGTAGAAGGAGAAGGAAGCATTTCCTCAGTCTCCCCCAAACTCGCTCATCCACGTCTTTATGGATCTTGCTTTGTGCACTGGTCTAAATCATTTAGTAGATGGGAGATTATGGTGTGGGGGTTGTTTTTCAGGGTTGGCCCCTTAGTTCCAGTGAAGGGAACTCTTAAGGCGTCAGCATACCAAGACATTTTGGACAATTTCTCCCGACTTTGTGGGAACAGTTTGGGGACGGCCCCTTCCTGTTCCAACATGACTGCACACCAGTGCACAAAGCAAGATCCATAAAGACATGGATGAGCGAGTTTGGGGTGGAGGAACTTGACTGGCCTTCACAGAGTCCTGACCTCAACCCGATAGAACACCTTTGGGATGAATTTGAGCGGAGACTGCGAGCCAGGCCTTCTTGTCCAACATCAGTGCCTCACCTCACAAATGCGCTTCTGGAAGAATGGGCAAACATTCCCATAGACACCCTCCTAAACCTTGTGGACGGCCTTCCCAGAAGAGTTGAAGCTGTTATAGCTGCAAAGGGTGGGCCAACTCAATATTGAGCCCTACGGACTAAGACTGGGATGCCATTAAAGGTCATGTGCATGTAAAGGCAGGCGCCCCAATACTTTTGACAATTTAGGATATGTTAACACTTGATTGTCCATAACCCGGCCCCAGGTTTAGTGAAATAATTATTACATGCAGGTGTAGCATTGAGAGAGACTTTTCCGTCCTTTTAGTGACCTCTTCATAAATGCCATTAAAGTTAATGTGTGTGTAAAGGTAGGCGTCCAAATGCTTTTTGTAATACAGCGTATATATACACAGTGCATATATATATATATATATATATATATATATATATATATATATATATATATATATATATATGTATATATAATTATTTATATATATATATACATATTTCAATGGCAGACTGAATGAACCACTTATGCCGCATACACACGAGCGGACTTTTCGACCGGACTGGTCCGATGGTCTATCCAACGAACTTGCGGCGGACTTTCCGAACTAAAGGACTTGGCTACACACGATCACACCAAAGTCCGACGGATTCGTACGTGATGACGTACGACCGGACTAAAATAAGGAAGTTGATAGCCAGTAGCCAATAGCTGCCCTAGCGTCGTTTTTCGTCCGTCGGACTAGCCTACAGACGAGCGGACTTTTCGACCGGACTAGAGTCCGTCGGAAAGATTTGAAACATGTTCCAAATCTAAAGTCCGTCAGATTTTCGACCGAAAAAAGTCAGCTGCAGGTCCGATGAAGCCCACACACGGTCGAAATTGTCCGCCGGACTCGGCCCGTCGGACCAGTCCGGTCGAAAAGTCCGCTCGTGTGTACGTGGCATAAATCTTTTTTTTCTGCCATCTATGTTTCTACGTTATTTTTTCCATTCAGCCCACGGCACTGGCTGACAAAAAAAAGGTAAGAATGTCCCGAGCGTAGTTGTACTCAGTTAAGTCCAGGGGGGCATGTCCATGGCTACCTGAGCTCTCAGGATGGGGGTTGGATCACATTGGACATCAACCAACCCAGAACAAAATGAAGGTGCCCATACAAATCTTGATGTGGTTAAGACTTTTTATGGGCAGCTGTCTGATTGGTAGGATACTAGGGATATAATATCCGACATTCTCTATAACAGCCTTTCTCAACTTCTTCAACACAGAGGAACCCTTGAAATAACTTTCTGGTCTCAGGGAACCTCTGCTAAAAATGACTATATCTACATCTCCTTATACATTAGTGTGATGGTCAGTGGGAAGAATGCTCCTTACACTTGAGGTCATTGGGAAGAATTACCACCTTACAGATAGCTAAAAAAAGATCAAGGGTATAAGTGGGAACTTATCTGAGAGGCAGAAATTGCTCCTTGCTCAAGGAACCCTTAGCAACCTCTTGAGGAACCCCAGGGTTCCATGGAACCCTGGTTGAGAAACCCTGCTCTTTAAGGTACATAGAAATACAAAATATTTGTTAACATGTAAAAAGCTACTTTTCTTTGATTTAGCTTCAAAAATCACTTACCTATTCAAGGCATGACTCTGGTCCTCATTAGATTAGTAATAACTACCAACACCCACCATGTACAAACATTTGATTAAAGTCTTCCCTCCTTCTTCCTGCGGAAACATTGATTTATTTTAATTATTTTGCTTAATAACAAATTTAATTTCCAGCTAATGCAGGCTACATGTCAGAAGATCTTTTAATTGTGAAGTAATTGCATTTCTTTCGTCAAAGTCTGACTCGATTTTTTGAAGCTTGTCATCAATCCTTTAGTGATTACTGACCTGATAGAGAAATACATATCCAATTAATCAAGGCATGTACCAGCAAAACCTTTATTTAGATGTGCAATAATTAGATAACGTAAAAAAAAATGCATGAAAAACAAGAAAATGGCTCCCAAGGTAGTTGAAAGTGCAGCCTCTACTTGGAGGAAAGCTGTGCATTTTGCAAAGTTGATTAATTAGATTTGGGCTGTCTCTGAAGGCTTGGTATTTCCAGGCGTAGAGACGTTCTGACAAAGGGGGGGAATTAAAAAAAAAAAAAATTAAAAAAAATAAAAATATGAAAGATTTTGTAGAATGAGAAAGTCAAAAGCGGTATGCATGAATTTTTACCCTTAAAGCGGAAGCAAACCCATCCATTTAACCATTTCAAATAAGTTACATTTCCCGGCACGTGGCGGGAATGTAACCCTCCCATTGGTCATGCTCTCAACCAGACTGTCAAACCATCCAATGGCTGGTGTCATAACTGATCACATGTGCAGCATCATGGCCGTTGTAGATTAAACAGAGGCCAAGATGGCGGCTTCCTTGGCGGAAAACGATAGGAGGGTTTACTTTCACTTTAACCACTTGTCTACTAAGGTAGGTTTATAAATGGTGTGGTAGACAAGGGGTTAAATCAAGCTCATGGCTGCAACTATGAGCTTGGTGCCAGCTTCAAAAGCCAGAGAAGGGCTTCCCGATAAAAGTGATCTGGGCAGTCTGATCATATATATGTATATACCACTATATGTTTTATTGGGCTCCCAAAGTGCACCCCTTGTTAGCCCCCTTTGATAGCAATAAAGTTAAATGAAAGAAAAAAGGTTAAAAATTTTGAAAAAATAATTGATTATATAAAATAAATAAAAATAATAATAATAATAATAATAATAAAAGAAAATAAAGCACCCCCATCACCCCTGTACACACCCCAAATGGGTGGCCCGATCACTTTTATTGGGCTCCAAAGAGCACCCCTTGTTAGCCTCCTTTGATAGCAATAAAGTTAAATGAAAGAAAAGAGGTTAAACAATTTAGAAAAAATAATGAATTATATAAAGTAAATAAAAATAATAATAAGAAGAAAAGAAAATAAAGCACCCCCATCGCCCCTATACACACCCCAAATGGGTGGACTGATCACTTTTATTGGGCTCCCAAAGTGCACCCCTTGTTAGCCCACTTTAATAGCAATAGAGTTAAATGAAAGAAAAGAGGTTAAAAAATGTAGAAAAAATAATTAATTATATAAAGTAAATACAAATAATAATAATAATAATAATAATAAAAGAAAATAAAGCACCCCATCACCCCTGTACACACCCCAAATGGGTGGCCCGATCACTTTTATTGGGCTCCCAAAGTGCACCCCCTTTTTAGCCCCC
The DNA here is from genome assembly GCA_037952835.1 of Lithobates septentrionalis. NCBI lineage: Eukaryota > Metazoa > Chordata > Amphibia > Anura > Ranidae > Lithobates > Lithobates septentrionalis. The sequence continues at coordinate 943,125 of JBBDGP010002012.1, forward strand.
TTTGATAGCAATACATTTAAATGAAAGAAAAGAGGTTGAACAATTTAGAAAAAAATAATGAATTATATAAAGTAAATAAAAATAATAATAATAATAATAATAATAATAATAATAATAATAATAAAAGAAAGTAAAGCACCCCCATCGCCCCTATACACACCCCAAATGGGTGGCCCAATCACTTTTATTGGGCTCCCAAAGTGCACCCCTTGTTAGCCCCCTTTGATAGCAATAAAGTTAAATGAATGAAAAGAGGTTAAACAATTTAGAAAAAATAATTAATAATATAAAGTAAATAAAAATAATAATAATAATAATAATAATAATAATAAAAGAAAATAAAGCACCCCCATAACCCCTGTACACTCCCCAAATGGGTGGCCCGATCACTTTTATTGGGCTCCCAAAGTGCACACCTTGTTAGCCCCCTTTGATAGCAATAAAGTTAAATGAATGAAAAGAAGTTAAACAATTTAGAAAAAATAATTAATAATATAAAGTAAATAATAATAATAATAATAATAATAATAAAAGAAAATAAAGCACCCCCATAACCCCTGTACACTCCCCAAATGGGTGGCCCGATCACTTTTATTGGGCTCCCAAAGTGCACACCTTGTTAGCCCCCTTTGATAGCAATAAAGTTAAATAAATGAAAAGAGGTTAAAAAATTTAGAAAAAATAATTATATAAAGTAAATAATAATAATAATAATAAGAAGAAGAAGAAAAGAAAATAAAGCACCCCCATCGCCCCTATACACACCCCAAATGGGTGGCCCACTCACTTTTATTGGGCTCCCAAAGTGCACCCCTTGTTAGCCCCCTTTGTGTCAGGAGACTGGGAGCGTCTCCGCTCGCCGGGCTCCGGTGCGCATGCGCGGCGGACTGGCGCTTCGCCGCACACCCGTCCGCGGCCTGATGGTGCGGCGCGCGCAGGTGCACGGCGGTCCCCGTGTGCGCGCCGTCGCCCGTGCGGGTATCCGGTAGCGCGTCACGCTGACGCGCTCTCCGGGGGGAGACTATTTCTGATGGCTCCAGCGCCCAGTCGGGTTGCTGGTTCGTCGTCAGCTCTCCCTGATCCTCTGTGCCTAGTTGTTCTGTGAAACCTGTCTGCTCTGTGTACTGAACCCCTGGCCTGTTTAACCCTTACTCTGCTGGATTGCCTGATACCCTGACCTCTGCCTGTATAACGGACTTTGCCTCTGCCTGATTGCCTGATACCCTGACCTCTGCCTGTATAACGGACTTTGCCTCTGCCTGATTGCCAGATACCCTGACCTCTGCCTGCATAAGCGGACTTACCACTGTCTAATTGCCTGCTACCCATCTGACCCCTGCTTATTATATGGACTTGCCTCTGCCTGATACTCGGTCCTGACCTTTGGTCCCTCATACGGATCCCAGTGCACCCGTTTCCTACCTACAGATCTCCTGCTTACCGGAAGCCCGTGCCTCCGCATGCCCCCAGCTCTCTGTACCCACTTCGGGGGTCTGGGTGCGCGTGGTCGTAAGGGCGAGCCGCTCTCGGCATCTCGGACTCGGTGAGTATTAGTCCGTGACAGTTTGATAGCAATAAAGTTAAATGAAAGAAAAGAGGTTAAAAAAATTTAGAAAAAATAATTAATTATATAAAGTAAATAAAAATAATAATAATAATAAAAGAAAATAAAGCACCTCATCACCCCTGTACACACCCCAAATTGGTGGCCCGATCACTTTTATTGGGCTCCCAAAGTGCACCCCTTATTAGTCTGCAAATAAGAACTCTCTTCCCAAATGACAGTAAACTAAATTCGGTAGATAAATTCCCTTTGTGGATACACCTTCAAATACGATACTTTCTCCACGGTCCAATCCGCAAACTACATTGGACCTGACAACTTACCGCCATAGAGTGTTCTGAAAATACCCCACAAAGACATCTTATCTCAACCATCTACTCATTACTCTTTGCCAAACATCCCGTTCACAACAAGACATGCCAATTCTTGGAAAAAGAACTCTCTCAGACTCTAGATGTCACAGAAGAGCATCGGCAACAAATTCATGAAAACATCCTTAAGGGGTCGACAAATGTATCAACTCAAGAAAATGGTTATAACATCCTAACTCGATGGTACAGAGTCCCAACTACTCTTCACAAATTTGCTCCATCAGTGTCCAATGTATGTTGGAGATGCACCTCTGAACCAGGTTCTCTTATACACATATGGTGGTCATGCCCCATCATCCAACGGCTCTGGACAGAAGTTCATGACGTAACAACAAGAGTTTCCACCCTGGCTTTGGATTTCTCCCCGCCCAACTTCTTTTATACCACACCACATTATCCAGGTGCTCTTATCATAGATCTCTAGCCATGCACATGATAAATGCGGCTAAGTTATATATCCCAGTCTTGTGGGGAAAGACATGTGCTCCCTCAATCCAAGAACGGTTTCAGAGAATCAACAAAATTACCAAAATGTAAGAGCTCATAGCGATCTCTCATGGTAATATCTCCAAACACACAGCCCTCTGGGCTTGTTGGAAAACTACCTCAGAATATACACCCAAACCATACTCCCACCCTTCACCTAAGCCGGATCAATAATTATACTCTGTTGATGGGTAGGGATGGATAGGTTGAAAATCAGGGCTAGGCTGGAGGCTCACGCCCCCCCCCCCGTCTCGATCCATCCCCCTCCTATCCCTCATCTCCTACATATCTACAGCCCTTACCTATAGTTACATCCCTCCTCTCCCACCCCTTCTCTCCCCCCCCCTCCTCCCCTCTGCCTACTACCACCCCCTCCTACCCCTGCCTTCCAATACCCACTTAGACGCAAATATTGGAATTAATCAAGGTGGCCAGTGGGACTGTCAACCTTGGATCAACCCCCCAACCACAAACAACATCCACTCTAGGGCACTAGCCACTCTTTAGCAAACTACACCCCCACATTATAATAGTAAAACCTAAAATCTATCCAACTCCGCAGATCTCAAGAAGTCAGCCCAACTCACACCAGAATCTATACCATTAGGATTCTGACTTCTCTATAGAAGCGGGCTTCATAGGCCAATATGATACAAAACTCGTGTATACGCGACTTCTGAATATTTACACATCGTTTCTGTTCTGTTCTGCATTCTCCCTGCATAAAACGTTTAATCACTCTTATGACTATGGAACTCAAACGTTTCTTCAGGCCGGTGGGCCCATGTAACTTTTGTGTACCTATTCTTGTATCTCTGAATACTTCTAATAAATTATTATGGAAATGAAAATAAATACAAATAATTAGAAAAATGTTTAACCATAAGCCAACCAGCGCACGGCGATATACGTCGGCAAAATGGCACGGATGGGCAAATGGGCGTACCTGTACGTCCCCTTTACCCACTAGCCGACCGCTGCACGCCGATATACGTTGGCACAATGGCACGGCTGGGCAAATGGGCGTACGGGTATGTCCCCTTTAAATCGTGGCATAGTGGGCACGCGCGCTCTGTGAGCGGACTCGATGTCCGCCGGGGGCCCGCGATCGTGTCACAGAGCGGTAGGAAACAAGGCATTTCCCTGTTCTGCCTAGCAACATGACAGAGATCTACTGCTCCCTGTCATTGGGAGCAGTGATCGCTGTCATGTCCTAGGTAGCCCACCCCCCCACAATTAGATTCACTCCCTAGGACACACTTAACCCCTTGATCGCCCCCCTAGTGTTAACCCCTTCCTTGCCAGTGTCATTTACACAGTAATCAGTGCATTGTTATAGCACTGATCGCTATATAAATGACAGTGGTCCCAAAATAGTGTCAAAAGTGTCCGATGTGTCCGCCATAATGTCGCAGCCATGATAAAAATCGCAGATCGCCGCCATTACTAATAAAAAAAAATAATAATAAAAATGCCATAAATCTATCCCCTATTTTGTAGACACTATAAATTTTGTGCAAAACAAGCTTATTGTGATTTTTTTTTACCAAAAATATGTAGAAGAATACATATCTGCCTAAACTGAGAAAGAGAATTTTTTAATATATATTTTTTGGGGATATTTATTATAGCAAAAAGCTAAAAATATTGCTTTTTTTTAAAAAATTGTCGCTCTTTTTTTGTTTATAGCGTAAAAAATAAAAACGCAGAGGTGATCAAATACCACCAAAGGAAAGCTCTATTTGTGGGAAAAAAGGACGTCAAGTTTGTTTGGGTGCAACGTCGCACGACCGCGCAGTTGTCAGTTAAAGCGACGCAGTGCCGTATCGCAAAAAGTGCTCTGGTCAGGAAGGGGGTAAATCCTTCCGGGCCTGAAGTGGTTAAAGCACCCCCATCATCACTGTACACACCTCATATAAAAAAGCTCAGCATAGGGCAAAGGGAGGCCTGATCACTTTTATGGGGTTCTCAAAGTGCACCCCTTGTTAGCCCCCTTTGATAGCAATAAAGTTAAAGGAAAAAAAATAAAAACAAGTTAAAAAATGTAAAAAGAAAAAAAGAATTTTATAAAATAAATAAACATAATTACAAAAAAATTAAAGCACCCCCCCCCCCATCTGTACACACCCCCAATAAAAAGCTTAGTATAGAGCAAAGGGCTTTTCAATAAAAGTGGTCTGGGTGGCCCAATTACTTTTATGGGGCTCTCAAAAGTGCACCCCTTGATCGCCCCCTTGTTATAGCAATAAAGTTAAATTAAAAAAAAAATTAAAAAGTATAAAAAGAATAAGAATGATAAAAAATAAAGAAAAATTAATATATATTTTTTTAAAGCACCCCCATTACCCCTGTACACACCTCATATAAAACTGAACACATTAAAAAGTGTAAAAAAAAAACAAATTGTATAAAATAAATAAAAATAATTACAAAAAATTAAAGCACACCCACCCCATCTGTACACACCCCCAATAAAAAGCTCAGTATAGGGCAACGGGTTTTTCAATAAAAGTGGTCTGGGTGGCCCAATTACTTTTATGGGGCTCTCAAAAGTGCACCCCTTGATTGCCCCCTTGTGATAACAATAAAGTTAAATTTAAAAAAAGTTAAGAAGTATAAAAAGAAAAAGAATTATAAAAAATAAAGAAAAAAATATATATTTTTTTAAAGCACCCCCATTACCCCTGTACACACCTCATATATAACTGAACACATTAAAAAGTGTAAAAAAATAAATAAAAATAATTATAAAAAATTAAAGCACCCCCCCTGTACACACCTCATATGAAAAGCTCAGCATAGGGCAAAGGGCTTTTCAATAAAAGCGATCTGGGTGGCCTGATGGGGCTCTCAAAGTGTGCCCCTTTGTGATAGCAATCAAGTTTAAAAGTGTAAAAAAAAAATATATATATAAAATAAATTAAAATAATAAAAACATTTTTAACGCACCCCCCCCCCCCCCCATAAACACCAGATATAAAAAGCTCAGCATAGGGCTAAGGGCTTTCCAATAAAAGTGATCTGGGTGGTCCGATCACTTTTTATGGGGCTCTCAAAGTGTGCCCCTTGTTAGAACCTTTGTGATAGCAGTGAAGATAAATAAAAAAAAAAAAGTTAAAAAGCATATATATATATATATATATATATATATATTACAATATATACTATATATTAATTTATGATAAGTGGTTTTGGATTTTGTGTTTTTTTTTTTTTTTTCTACTGTAGATTATTATTAGAGTATTACTGATGATATTTCACCTTTTTTTCAGTAAAAATAAAATAAAACTGACCCCAAAACGTTTCCATCATTACTATAGGACCGGGCGTCCAATCTTGGTTTTATTTTTCAGCTTGTTGTTACAATTTAGCAAAAAACAAATTGGCGATAATTTCTATGCAATGTGTGGAAAGGAGTCATTACTGGCAGCACTTTGGCCACGTCGATCGTAGCGGAGAGAGAACGTTTCTCCGGCCCACGATTCACGTGGAGGTGTTTCATTATTTTTGCAGGTTACGAGATTTATAGATTTATTAAAAAGTACAAGCGACTCCCCCATAATTTAGCCCCCACTAGGTTTCTGAAAGGGCTTTTTTTTTTCTTTTTCTTTTTTCTCTTTTGGCAAACCTGATGTCAAAGTGACCCCAAACTGAAAGAATTATATTAAGCAGCAAATTATCGATAAGCAGCCGGGGTCGTTCAGATGAATAACGTGAACATTCACAAAAAGGTCTGATTACCGGGGACAAGGGGGATGATTATCTCAAATATAAAGCTGCATGAATAGCATTGCAGCACTCTCACCCATAGATTCACATGAGTTAAAGGACGCCGGACTTAACCACTCGTCCACCGGGGAAATGTTTTCATTTTTCTTTGCACACATGTTTAAATCTGCATCTTTTGCTAGAAAATAATGTAAAGCACCCCCCCTCCCAAAAAAACAAAAAAAAAAACAAAATGTATATTCTGAAAGCAGAGACCCTGGAGAATAAAATGGTGGTAGATGCAATTTTTATGTCATTCATATATATATATATATATATATATATATATATATATATATATATATATATATATATATATATATATATATATATATAGAGAGAGAGAGAGAGAGAGAGAGAGAGAGAGATATCTATATATCTCTATATATATCTACATATATAGATATATATAGAGATATATATATATCTATCTATATATATATATATATATATATTTATATTTATATATTTTTTTTGTAGATTTGCACAGTTATTTATCAAACACATACAAACACATATTTATTTTACTGAAAGGGTAGTTGATGCTTGAAATAAACTACCAGCAGAGGTAGTGAGACAGTCAACAGTAAATGGCTTCAAACATGCTTGGGATAAACATAGATCTATAGTCAGACAACAAAGTTAACGGAAAAAAAAAAAAAAAAAACATTAAAAAAAGAAAAAACACCCCCCCAAAACAAAAAACAAAACAATAAGAAGCAAAGAAAAGAAAATGGAGGATAGTTTCTTAACCACGGACAAAACCACTGGAGTTAGCACCACATCCCTGAATTCAGAAAGTATTGGCGTAGGTGTGGGATTTTTAAGGTACATATATTAGGAAATATGGTAACCGCTTCAGCCCTGGAAAAATGTACCCCCTTTCTGACCAGAGCACTTTTTTGCGATTCGGCACTGCGCCGCTTTAACTGACAATTGCGCGGTCGTGCTGCGTGGCTCCCAAACAAAATTCATGTCCTTTTTTTCCCACAAGTAGAGCTTTCTTTTGGTGGTATTTGATCGCCTCTGCGGTTTTTATTTTTTGCGCTGTAAACAAAAAAATTGCGTCAATTTTGAAAAAAAAACGCATTATTTTTTACTTTTTGCTATAATAAATATCCCCAAAAAATATTTAAAAAAACATTTTTTCCCTCAGTTTAGGCCTATACATATTCTTCTACATATTTTTGGTAAAAAAAAAAAATTGCAATAAGCGTTTATTGATTGGTTTGCGCAAAAGTTATAGCATTTACAAAATAGGGGATAGTTTCATGGCATTTTATAAATATTTTTTTTTTTTACTAGTAATGGCGGCGATCAGCGATTATTATCATGACTGCGACATTATGGCGGACACATCGGACACGTTTGACACATTTTTGGGACCATTGTCATTTATAAAGCAATCAGTGCTATAAAAATGCCCTAAATCCCGTGTAAACGACACGGGCAGTGAAGGGGTTAACCACTAGGTGGCGCTGTAGGGGTTAAGTATGTCCTGGGGAATGTTTCTAACTGTGGGGGGGGGGCGTGGCTATGTGTGACGCGTCACTGATCTCTGCTCCCGATCACAGGCTCCCCGGCTCGGCTTCTTCCCGCAGGCAAGACAGCACAGGACCATCCCTGGATCGGTAGGCCCCAAGACTTTCGGGCCTACCTTCAGCAACGACGCCTCAGGCCAGCCAGCGCCCCGAGACAATTTGGCGGCAGCGACACACCTTAGGCCAGGAGGGCCAACAGGTCGGAACTACTCCGTGTCACGGGGTCTGCCCCTTAAGTACCCTCCTCCCAGTATGCACAGCAGGCAGACCACACCCACCGACTGTTTCTGGGCAAGGAGGCACTCAATACACCCAGCTTGTTGCAATTTCCAACCTTGGCCGAAATAATAGGTCGCCATCCCTAGGGGAAAAACCACGCAACCAGCCAAGCTGAAACAGAACCAGAATTTACAATAATTGCAGTCTGAGCTAAACTACAGCCTCAGACAACTAAATTTTTACTTATAGCGTCTGTATTAAAAATACCAGCGCTCAGTGGCATCGCTAGAGGGTGGCTATTGGGGCTATAGCCCAGAATCTGGGGCCTAAAACCCAGAGTCTCTGCAGGTGTCCCCAAGGGGAGGGGAGGCCCTCTGGGGACCCTGATGCAAGGAGGAGGCTCTCTGTGGACCCTGATTTTAAGGGGGAGGCTCTCTGGGGACCCTAATGTAAGTGGGGGGCTCTCTGGGAACCCTGATGTAAGTGGGAGGCTCTCTGGGGATATATAGAAACACACATATATTACTGTATATACATGTGTATGCCCACCCAATTATGGGGCCCCCCGGGCAATAGGAGAAGATTATGGGGCCCCCGGGCAATAGGAGATTATGGGGCCCCCAGGCAATAGGAGAAGATTATGGGGCCCCCCCGGGCAATAAGAGATTATGGGGCCCCCAGGCAATAGGAGAAGAATACTGGATCTACTGATTACCAACAATACAGACCTGATCACAGATGTGGAAATACGGGGCAATTTAGGTAACAGCGATCACAGGTCAATTTGTTTCAGTATAAATTACACAAATAGGAAACATGAAGGGAACACAAAGACACTGAATTTCAAAAGAGCCAACTTCCCTAAACTACAAACCTTGCTAAAAGGCATAAATTGGGATAAATATTAGGAACAAAGAATACGGAGGAGAGATGGGTTTGCTTTAAGAGCATATTAAATAAGGGCATTAGCCAATGTATCCCATTGGGTAATAAATTTAAAAGAGCGAACAAAAATCCTGGATGGCTTAACTCCAATGTAAAAATGCATATAAAAGCAAAGGAGAAGGCCTTCAAAAAATACATGGTTGAGGGATCATCCTCAGCATTCAGACTTTATAAAGAATGCAATAAGAAATGTAAGGGTGCAATTAGGACAGCTAAGATAGAACATGAAAGACACATAGCGGAGGAGAGCAAAAAAAATCCCAAGAAATTCTTTAAGTATGTAAACAGTAAAAAAGGGAGGACAGACCATATTGGCCCCATAAAGAATGAGGAAGGACATCTGGTTACAAAGGATGGGGAGATGGCAGAGGTATTGAATTTATTCTTCTCCTCAGTATTCACGACTGAATCGGGGGGCTTCAGTAACCAAAACTGCAGTGTTTATCCTCATGGCACAACACAGGAAGCACCTACATGGTTAACAGAGGACGGAATTAAAATTAGACTTGAGAAACTTAACATTAATAAATCACGGGGACCAGATGGCTTGCATCCGAGGGTACTTAGGGAACTCAGTCAGGTGATTGCCAGACCGTTGTTCCTAATTTTTACAGACAGTCTATTGACTGGAATGGTACCAGCTGATTGGAGAAAAGCCAATGTAGCACCAATATTTAAAAAGGGCCCAAAAAACATCCCTGGGAATTACAGACCAGTTAGCCTAACATCAATAGTATGTAAACTCTTGGAGGGGATGATAAGGGACTATATACAAGATTTTAGTAATAAGAATGATATCATTAGCAGTAATCAGCATGGATTCATGAAGAATCGTTCTTGCCAAACCAATCTATTAACCTTCTATGAGGAAGTGAGTTGCCATCTAGATAAAGGAAGGCCCGTAGACGTGGTGTATCTCGATTTTGCAAAAGCATTTGATACAGTTCCCCATAAACGTTTACTGTACAAAATAAGGTGCGTTGGCATGGACCATAGGGTGAGTACATGGATTGAAAACTGGCTACAAGGGCGTGTTCAGAGGGTGGTGATAAATGGGGAGTACTCAGAATGATCAGGGGTGGGTAGTGGGTCCCCCAGGGTTCTGTGCTGGGACCAATCCTATTTAATTTATTCATAAACGATCTGGAGGATGGGATAAACAGTTCCATCTCTGTATTTGCAGACGATACTAAGCTAAGCAGGGCAATAATTTCTCCGCAGGATGTGGAAATCTTGCAAAAAGACCTGAACAAATTAATGGGGTGGGCGACTACATGGCAAATGAGGTTCAATGTAGAAAAATGTAAAATAATGCATTTGGGTGGCAAAAATATGAATGCAATCTATACACTGGGGGGAGAACCTCTGGGGGAATCTAGGATGGAAAAGGACTTGGGGGTCCTAGTAGATGATAGGCTCAGCAATGGCATGCAATGCCAAGCTGCTGCTAATAAAGCAAACAGAATATTGGCATGAATTAAAAGGGGGATCAACTCCAGAGATAAAACGATAATTCTCCCGCTCTACAAGACTCTGGTTCGGCCTTACCTGGAGTATGCTGTCCAGTTCTGGGCACCAGCCCCCGGGCAATAGGAGATTATGGGGCCCCCAGGCAATAGATTATGGGGCCACACAGTATACACACACACATACAGTATACATACACAGACACACAGTATACACACACAGACACACAATATACACACACAGAATACACATACACACACTGAAAAGGTCCTGGAGAGGCGGGGCAGCTATAATCTTGGGTTTTTTTTCAAAAAAAACACAGATTTTTACATACTGTCCCTGGTTTTATTGAGGCTGGCAACCCTGATGAGGCCCCTTAGTGGCATGGGGCCCTCGGGCAGTGCCCAAGGGCCCGATTGGTCAGTCCACCCCTGCGTTTCAGTGACATTGGATACATCGTGCAGCCTAAAATTGGGTATTTGCAGTCACACAAAGCTGGTTTTGTTTTTTTGGGGGTTTTTTTGCATGCATTTTTACTGGAGATATTTTCTCTTTTTCTATTGGTGGTCCCAGCAGAACAGAGATGAGGACAGCGGCAGTTATGTCAGCCCATCATCCAAGCGCAGGAGACTGGAAGAGATCTTTGTGTCCCGTACAGAATATTCTGCATCAGACAAGATCAGAGAGAATCACATGATGGAAGAGATGGCAAAATTCTGCCTCTAAAGTGGTTGTAAACCTCAGACATGAAATCTGAACAAAGAATATCCCTCTGTAGTGTGCACTCGTCTGGCTCCAGATCAATGAATGTAATTTCTTTCTGCTGCCTCCTTCCTCTGCTATCAGCATGAACACGGGGGGTGCACAGCCTATTGCATTAGGGTGTGCACCTCAAAGCTCAAATACACATGGGTGCATGCATGCGTATACTGATGGTGTCAGTAGGGCAATAGATGGTGTCAGTAGTTTTTTTATTTGTATTATTATTTTTTACAATTTTTTTAGGAGCCCGGTTAGGGGGCCTTGGTAAAATATTAGGGGTTTAAACAGGAGGAATCTGCACCACACTGGGTGATTAGGGTGGGCCCAGGCACACCTGACACACCCTGTGGGCACGCCTATATGCATGAGTCACTTCTGACCGCTTTTCCTGAGACCAAGAGAAAAATGGTGACAGGGGAGGGGATATTTCCAGCACACAGCCTGTGATTGACAGGCCTTAGCTCTGTTCCTGTGTGAGCAGGGGTGTGCCCCTTCCTTCCAATCAGCAATCAGAGCTCTCCTCACTGAAACGTCAGCTCCCCGCCCCCTGCTTTCTGAAAGCTCAGACAAGCTGTATACATTTTGGACTTCACTGGGTATGCGGAAGGGTTTACAACCACTTTAAGGGGCTGAGATCCTGGCATGCTGGGATTTGTAGTTCCTCGTCAGCCAAGGCTTCTGTACAGTAGAGGAACTGTGCTTTGTGCTTCATATATAGAAACATGGAAATGTGCAGTCAGGTCTTTATTTATCATACAGTATGTATTGTATATCAAACTGAAACAATAGCATGCGCGGTCATTGACTGCAATACATGCAGAGATTGGCCACTAGACAAGTAGTAACGATCCGAACATATCTGGAACATTACCAAAGTTTGGGTGCCAAGTTTGAACCCAATTGAAGGTAATAGAGGCTGAATGATCATTTTCTAGACCAGGGGTCTCCAAACTTTCTAAACAAGGGGCCAGTTTATTGTCCTTCAGACATTAGGCGGGCCGAACTGTGGCCAACAGAAATAGAATATGCCACATCTTTGGTGGGAGGAATAATGCCCCATCATTGGTGTCAGTGGGTGGAATAGTGCCCCATCATTGGTGTCAGTGGGTGGAATAGTGCCCCATCATTGGTGTCAGTGGGAGGAATAATGCCCCATCATTGGTGTCAGTGGGTGGAATAGTGCCCCACCCATCATTGGAGCACAGGTGTGTCAGGAGGAGGCTGTCTCTCTGGAGCTGCTGCAGATCCGTGTGAGAGGGGACTGGTGAGGAAATCTATCCCAGCTCTCCTGGCCCCTTTCTGGGGAAGCCATGGAGGCCAGCAGGGCCTCTCCTGCTGGAAGCTCACAGCCATCTCCTGGGCCGTCGGGTGACATGCCTGCCCCTGTACAAGCTGATCTCTCTACCCCTGGTGGGGATGAAGGTTCCGAAGCCATTCGGGAGCGAGTGGTGGCCGGGATTAAGGTCCTAAATAGGGAGAGGGATAAGCTTTACAAGCTACGAGCGGAGCTGAAGCGTCTGCGAAGGCAGCGGGAGGGCTTACACAGCCAGAAGCGTGGATCCATGGATCCGGAGATCCAGTTGGCCAAAGTCCGTGTGGACCATCAGGAGACCATTGTGGCCATGATGGAAGGCAGAGATGGGCCATTTAAGGAGAAGTTTGGAAATGACAGGAGGTTTGGAAGAATGACAAAGATGGAGGTGGAGGAGGAGACCCCCAGTTCTGACCCCCTGCCCCCTCAGGGAGAGGTAAGCAGCCCCATGCCTTCCCAGGACTCAGGAGGCATGCTCAGGGCCATCCAGGTAATGGAGTCTCCTATGCGGAGGAATCAGTTAATGTTTAATGAAGAGGACATTACTGATGATGTACCTGATAAGGTAAAGACTGCCAAGTCCCATGTTGTGGATAAGACTGTTTTTGTGCCTTTCAACACTGACAATGTGCCTAATGACAATCAGGCTGCTGATCCTGTGTGCAGCAAAGTTGTGTCTGCTGATGCTGCAATGCAGCAAGAGTTACTTTTAAAAAATGTAATTTCTGTAGAAGAACCACAGGTGTCAGCAGAGCCCATTAACCCTTCTTTAGGTGAGTCCAAAGCTGTTTGCCCCACTGCTGCTGAGGACTCTACAGCGCAGCATCAGGAGACAGCTGGTATTGCAGCAGAAACTGTGACCTTTCCTGATGGGAAATTGAATATTGCTGTGACTGATAACAATCACCCCAGTATCAGTGTGATGGACAATCGTCCTGCTATGGATTCTGCCAGTTCAGTTCAGACAGTTGATAATGATGTACAGACTAATGTGACTTCAGTGTGGGGCCTTGGCCCTGATAAACCTACCTTTGCTCAGGTGGTACGCTCTGCTCCTGGTAGCTCTGCTCCCAAGCGGGGTTTTCCCCTACAGGCTACCACTTTGAGCACCCCAGGATCTGGTCTTGGGTCTCTGGCTTCTGCTGGGGGTCCCAGACGTAATGTTGTTATTCTGAAATGGGAAGGTGGTGCGATCCCTCCAGCACGGCGTGCAGTGGTGGATTTGATTTTGGAGATGGGTTTTGGAGCAAATGATCTGTATGCCTTTATACATGTAGCTGGGACACGGGATTATACAGTTAGCTTCACCAGGCCAGAGGGTCTTGACCTGTTCTGGGAGAGATATGAGGCTCGGTGCAGGTCAAGACCTGAATGGGAAGGTCTGGCCCCAGTTGCAGTTTCTCAGAGGTCTACAGTAAAAAAAATCACAATTATCCTCACTAATGAGAGTGTCCCTGCCCGGGATCTAGAGGTTTGGTTAAGGAACTATGGGGAGGTTTTGACCAAGCCCAATAAAATCCTTGATGAGCGTAACATCTGGACTGGGGGTTGGTCAGTTACAGTCAGGTTGGCCAGGGATGGGAATGTTGTCCGTCACCTGCCCTCCTCAGCTTTTATAGGGAGGGATAGGATGACTGTTTTTTACCCTGGTCAGCCGAAGCTGTGTCACCGATGTGGAGAAAAGGGGCATTTGAGTTCCTCCTGTTCAGCCTTGATATGTTCAGTGTGTCGGGGTCAGGGTCATATGGCTAAGGACTGCACCGAAATGATCAGGTGCAACCTGTGCCTGCGCCTTGGCCACCCCTACAGCAGATGTCCTGAAGCCTGGCACAATATGGAGAAGGAGGTAATTGATGACATGTCAAGGCTGGACAGGATGGAGGGTGAGGCCCCTGGTGTACCATCCTCCTCTGCGGTGACCGACTCCCCTGGTCCTGCTCAGGATCCCTCTCCAGTTCCTGTGGCCACCCCTCATGTGTCTGTAAGTATTCCTTCTGTATCTGTATCTGTCTCCCCCCAGCCTACTGTACCCTCTCCTCTTGTGTCAGAACCTTCCAAGTCTGTGCCCCCTGAGTCAGTTACCCCCCAGGAGTCTACCCCTCCTAAGTCTGATTCAAAGGGAGCACCCCCCCCACCAGCAGTGGTAGTGGGTACTAAAAAGGTTATTTCTTCCTCTGTAAAGAAGTCTTCTGTAAAGACTTCACAGAAAAAAGTAAGAGATGAGGGCATCTCTGAAGCTGACCTGCAGTACCTGGAGGAGAGAAGGAAGGTTGGGAAGCGGAAGAAGCAGGTGGTGAGGACAGAACAGGCTCCAGTGCCTGTCTCCAACCGGTATAGGTCCTCTAATTGGGATATCTCTTCATCTGGAGCTTCTTCGGAGCGAAGTTCTGATTCCGAAATGGAGTTTGAGGCGGCCTCAAGAAAGAGAGAGGCTTCTGGTGATGAGCAGCAGAGGGGAGCTAAGAAGCAAACCACCCAATAACCCAAATGGCGGTTCCCCCTCCGTTAAAAGTGGTGACAATAAATGTCGCCAGCATTAAGTCAGTAAGAGCTCGTTCTATGGCCTTCTTTTTGTTCAGCCAATTAGATGCTGAAATTTTATTTTTGCAAGAGACTAGGCTCACCTCCTTGGCAGATATTCATATGGCCAAGAGAGAGTGGAGGTATGGTCCATCTTACTGGTCTCTTGCGGCCGAGCCTTACGGCGGTGTGGCGGTGTTGTTTAAAACCGGCATGGTAACTGTCCGGCGGGTTATTGAGATGGAGATTGGGAGATGTATGGTCTTAGACGTCCTTGTGGGAGGGCAGGACCTGCGCCTAATTAATGTTTATGGACCGCACACAAAGTGGGACAGGAAATGCCTTTTTACAAGGATCAAGCCATTTCTTTTTACATCCCGGCAAGTGGTCTTTGGAGGTGACTTTAATACAGTAACTAGGCCCAAGGACAGGAAGGACTTCAAGGACAGGCTGGGATATGATAGCGTTTTTTTAAATAGTATGGTTAGGGATGTTGGTCTTGTGGATGTGCACATTAAGCACCTCCCGGATGACACCGGGTTCACCTTTCATCGAGGTAATAGTCAGAGTAGAATAGATAGGTTTTTTTTGAAGGAGACCTCTGCTTTCTCACCCCCAGTGGTGCAGGCAGTAGAGTTCTCTGATCACTGTATGCTATCTGTGGTCCTGAATGCTTCAGACGCCCCTCAGAGGGGTAAGGGCATCTGGAGATTGAATTCGACTCTACTCAAGGAAGAACATGTTAGACAATCCTTTGAGGAATTCTTTCAGGCACAGGTGACCATCCTGGACTTTTGTAGCAGCAAGGCTGAGTGGTGGGAGCTGACCAAAAAGAGGATTGCTGGATTCTTCAGGGGCCTAGCTAATAGAAAGCAGTTTAATAAATACATGACCTACCAACGTTTACGGAGGAAGCTGGATATTCTTGTCTCGAGAGGAGGAGATCCTGGGGCAATCTCCGAAGTGAAACTCCTTCTCAGGAAGTGTCAATATGACCGGCATGCCTCTTTGGTTCTGGAGAGGGACTATGGGAAGTACCACTCGCCTGACCCTTACCAGAACTGCAAACAAGGTGTAGCTGTTAAAACGGTCATTGGCCTTAAGGACAGTACAGGTTCCTTGACAAAGTCCAGGTCAGGGATTCTGGAGGTCGTGAGGTCCTTTTATGCTGACCTTCTTGGGAGGAAAGAGCTTGACCGTGACAAGATGGAAAGCTTTTTGGACTCTACTCCAGGTCTAAATGATGAAGATGTCCCATTGATGAATTTGACAGAGGAGATCACAGTTGAAGAGGTGATAAGGGCAATTGAACAGCTTGCCATCAAAAAGTCACCTGGACCGGATGGCTTGACGGCTGAGTTTTACAAAGCTTTTAAGTCTATTCTGGCCCCACATTTGGTAGAGGTTTTTAACAGTTGCCTTGCTGAGGGGGTACTTCCCTCTTCCATGAGGCACTCAGCTGTGATTCTTCTTTCAAAGGGTAAAGATCCTTCGATGATTGAGAATTGGCGCCCCATCAGCCTTCTTAATGTCGATAGAAAGATACTGGCAAAGATATTTTTCTGGCGCCTATCGTCAGTAGCAGAGTCTTTGCTTTCTCGCCATCAGCACTGTTCGGTCCAGGGTAGGTGCACCTTCACAGCAGTTTTAGCTGTCCGGGAGGCCTTGGAGCGGTGCAGGGCTGCAGGCTGGGGAAAGTATTTGCTGACATTGGATCAGGCAAAGGCTTTTGATCGTGTTAACCATGAGTTCCTGTGGTTGCTCCTTAGTAAGTACGGTCTGCCGGGTGGTTTTGTTGATTGGTTAAAAGTCTTGTATGAGGGGGCAGAGAGCTTTCCTCTTGTTAATGGTTGGGTTGGGCAGTCCTTTGAGGTTGGCTCCGGGGTGCGCCAGGGTTGTCCCCTGAGTCCCCTGCTCTATGTGTTTGCAATCGACCCCTTCATCAGGAGGCTAGAGAGCGGCATGTTGTGTGGGGTGCCAGTGGGGCTTCCGGGTGAGCCGCCTTTGAGGGTTGTTGCCTATGCGGACGTTGTGTCGGTGATTGTCACTGGGGCGGATGAAGCAGAGGAGGTGGTCTCTCTGACATCACGGTATTCTGAAGCATCAGGCTCCAAGATCAATCAGGAAAAGAGTGAAGTTTTCTGGATGGGAAAGGAAGGTGAGGGGTTTGATCTCCCGGACACCTTTCCAGTGCCCCAGGAAAGAATTAAGATCTTAGGCATTGAATTTGGACCTGGCGATTATGGCCTCAAAAACTGGGAAGGCAGACTGGAAATTGCCAATACTAAGGTGGTCAGCTGGAAGAGATGGAAGTTATCTATGAGGGAAAGGGTTGATCTGATTAAGACTTACCTGATTCCGATCTTCTTGTATGTCAGCTTTGTCTGCATCTTGCCAGTGTCTCTCTATGCTAGGGTCAGTAGTGTGTTCTTCCAGATGTTGTGGGGGAACAGACTGAACCCCATCAAGAGGAATGTCACCTATCTATCCAGGAGGGAGGGTGGCTTAGGTATGGTCAACCCAGTTCTTTCCTTTTCACTGCTTTTTCTCAAGTTTAATATTGGTATTATGCTTGCAGTGGAACCTCCTGGATGGGCAGGCATATTTAGATCTTGGTTTAGGCCTTTTCTACGACTTTGGGAAGAAGGTGGCCAAGTGAAGAATCTCAGGGGTCATCGTGGTCAGCTACCAGCCTATGTCGCTCCGTGCCTGAAGTTACTACGGCAGTGGCGATTGTCGGCTGAAGATCTCAGATCGGTTCCGAGGAAAGTCCTTATGAGTCGAGTCTTGAGCGAAGTCTTTCATGACCCACTGGCCTTAAGGGATTGCCCAGGCCCAGTTTTGAGGGCAGGGTTAAGACTTATTAATTTGGACAGAGTACTCCCTAAATTCAGGGATCTGGCCTGGTTGTGCTTCCATGGGAGACTCTATGTTAGGGGCAATTTGAAATTCCGCAGTGGGGTGGATCGTAGCTATCCTCGGGAGGAGTGTGCAGGTGAGGAGGAGACTATGGACCATTTTCTGCTTCATTGCCCTTTTAACATAGAGGTGTACAAACAGGTGGGACGGGCCCTCGGTGTCCCTTTCCTCTCCAGGCTGGGTTATGCTGAGTGGGTGTACGGAGCATTCAATACTGGTGGGGTTTTTTGTTTAGATACACTTTTTCTAGTTAGCCTAATAGTCCGTTATTTCACTTGGAACGCACGGTGTCAGGTCTGCATTCGGCGTAAAATCCTTCCTGTTCAGGTGGTGGTGTATGACATTTTGCATGAGGTGGAGAAGATTCGGGTGCTCGAGAGAGACAAGTGGAGTCAGGGGGCTTGGTTGAAGGCATGGAGGGGTTTCAAGCCTCCCTGACTGCCAGGAGTCTCTTTCCCGGGTGTGGCTGTCTGTCTCTTATCACCCTAGATTATTATTTTTTTGGATTAATTTTTGATAAATGGCTGCGTACATAGGTGATGGGTTGTGCCTCTTAGGCCCTCTCTGCTGCTTTATGTAAATAATTTTGGTAGTAGATTATGTATATATTGTATATATTCTGAACATGGATGTGTATTCCTTGGATTTCTGTTGAAGTTTTGTACTATGGTTTTGTTTTTTACTTTTGTATAAAATTGGTTGCTTGATTCTTTTAATAAAAGATCAATAGTGCCCCACCCATCATTGGAGCACAGGTGTGTCAGGAGGAGGCTGTCTCTCTGGAGCTGCTGCAGATCCGTGTGAGAGGGGAGTGGTGAGGAAATCTATCCCAGCTCTCCTGGCCCCTTTCTGGGGAAGCCATGGAGGCCAGCAGGGCCTCTCCTGCTGGAAGCTCACAGCCATCTCCTGGGCCGTCGGGTGACATGCCTGCCCCTGTACAAGCTGATCTCTCTACCCCTGGTGGGGATGAAGGTTCCGAAGCCTAAGGTCCTAAATAGGGAGAGGGATAAGCTTTACAAGCTACGAGCGGAGCTGAAGCGTCTGCGAAGGCAGCGGGAGGGCTTACACAGCCAGAAGCGTGGATGCATGGATCCGGAGATCCAGTTGGCCAAAGTCCGTGTGGACCATCAGGAGACCATTGTGGCCATGATGCAGAGATGGGCCATTTAAGGAGAAGTTTGGAAATGACAGGAGGTTTGGAAGGATGACAAAGATGGAGGAGGAGACCCCCAGTTCTGACCCCCTGCCCCCTCAGGGAGAGGTAAGCAGCCCCATGCCTTCCCAGGACTCAGGAGGCATTCTCAGGGCCATCCAGGTAATGGAGTCTCCTATGCGGAGGAATCAGTTAATGTTTAATGAAGAGGACATTACTGATGATGTACCTGATAAGGTAAAGACTGCCAAGTCCCATGTTGTGGATAAGACTGTTTTTGTGCCTTTCAACACTGACAATGTGCCTAATGACAATCAGGCTGCTGATCCTGTGTGCAGCAATGTTGTGCCTGCTGATGCTGCAATGCAGCAAGAGTTACTTTTAAAAAATGTCATTTCTGTAGAAGAACCACAGGTGTCAGCAGAGCCCATTAACCCTTCTTTAGGTGAGTCCAAAGCTGTTTGCCCCACTGCTGCTGAGGACTCTACAGCGCAGCATCAGGAGACAGCTGGTATTGCAGCAAAAACTGTGACCTTTCCTGATGGGAAATTGAATATTGCTGTGACTGATAACAATCACCCCAGTATCAGTGTGATGGACAATCGTCCTGCTATGGATTCTGCCAGTTCAGTTCAGAGAGTTGATAATGATGTACAGACTAATGTGACTTCAGTGTGGGGCCTTGGCCCTGATAAACCTACCTTTGCTCAGGTGGTACGCTCTGCTCCTGGTAGCTCTGCTCCCAAGCGGGGTTTTCCCCTACAGGCTACCACTTTGAGCACCCCAGGATCTGGTCTTGGGTCTCTGGCTTCTGCTGGGGGTCCCAGACGTAATGTTGTTATTCTGAAATGGGAAGGTGGTGCGATCCCTCCAGCACGGCGTGCAGTGGTGGATTTGATTTTGGAGATGGGTTTTGGGGCAAATGATCTGTATGCCTTTATACATGTAGCTGGGACACGGGATTATACAGTTAGCTTCACCAGGCCAGAGGGTCTTGACCTGTTCTGGGAGAGATATGAGGCTCGGTGCAGGTCAAGACCTGAATGGGAAGGTCTGGCCCCAGTTGCAGTTTCTCAGAGGTCTACAGTAAAAAAAATCACCTCACTAATGAGAGTGTCCCTGCCCGGGATCTAGAGGTTTGGTTAAGGAACTATGGGGAGGTTTTGACCAAGCCCAATAAAATCCTTGATGAGCGTAACATCTGGACTGGGGGTTGGTCAGTTACAGTCAGGTTGGCCAGGGATGGGAATGTTGTCCGTCACCTGCCCTCCTCAGCTTTTATAGGGAGGGATAGGATGACTGTTTTTTACCCTGGTCAGCCGAAGCTGTGTCACCGCTGTGGAGAAAAGGGGCATTTGAGCTCCTCCTGTTCAGCCTTGATATGTTCAGTGTGTCGGGGTCAGGGTCATATGGCTAAGGACTGCACCGAAATGATCAGGTGCAACCTGTGCCTGCGCCTTGGCCACCCCTACAGCAGATGTCCTGAAGCCTGGCACAATATGGAGAAGGAGGTAATTGATGACATGTCAAGGCTGGACAGGATGGAGGGTGAGGCCCCTGGTGTACCATCCTCCTCTGCGGTGACCGACTCCCCTGGTCCTGCTCAGGATCCCTCTCCAGTTCCTGTGGCCACCCCTCATGTGTCTGTAAGTATTCCTTCTGTATCTGTATCTGTCTCCCCCCAGCCTACTGTATCCCCTCCTCTTGTGTCAGAACCTTCCAAGTCTGTGCCCCCTGAGTCAGGTACCCCCCAGGAGTCTACCCCTCCTAAGTCTGATTCAAAGGGAGCACCCCCCCCACCAGGAGTGGTAGTTGGTACTAAAAAGGTTGCTTCTTCCTCTGTAAAGAAGTCTTGTGGAAAGACTTCACAGAAAAAAGTAAGAGATGAGGGCATCTCTGAAGCTGACCTGCAGTACCTGGAGGAGAGAAGGAAGGTTGGGAAGCGGAAGAAGCAGGCGGTGTGGACGGAACAGGCTCCAGTGCCTGTCTCCAACCGTTATAGGTCCTCTAATTGGGATATTTCTTCATCTGGAGCTTCTTCGGAGCGAAGTTCTGATTCCGAAATGGAGTTTGAGGCGGCCTCAAGAAAGAGAGAGGCTTCTGGTGATGAGCAGCAGAGGGGAGCTAAGAAGCAAACCACCCAATAACCCAAATGGCGGTTCCCCCTCCGTTAAAAGTGGTGACAATAAATGTCGCCAGCATTAAGTCAGTAAGAGCTCGTTCTATGGCCTTCTTTTTGTTCAGCCAATTAGATGCTGAAATTTTATTTTTGCAAGAGACTAGGCTCACCTCCTTGGCAGATATTCATATGGCCAAGAGAGAGTGGAGGTATGGTCCATCTTACTGGTCTCTTGCGGCCGAGCCTTACGGCGGTGTGGCGGTGTTGTTTAAAACCGGCATGGTAACTGTCCGGTAGACATGTGCATTCGTTTTCGTCCGAATGCATTTTTGTCCGAATTTTAGGTATTTTCGTTATCGTTTTACCAAACGATAACGAAAGTGCAGAGTCCGAAAAACGAAAGATCCGACATAAACAAATGCTTTATTTTCGTTTTCGTTGCTACAACAGTTCGATATAGATAGGAGATTCGACATGATGATGACAATAACAATCTGTGTCCATCAAACCTGTGGTCGAATGTGCCTAACCTTAGCTCTATTAGTCCAAGATCATTCTACATAGAGAGAAAAGATTCGACGTAGGGGAGGAAAGATTCGACGTAGGGGAGGAAAGATTCGACGTAGGGGAGGAAAGATTCGATGCAGGGGAGAAAAGATAAATAAAAATAATGATGATGATGAATGTTATTGGCTGATTGTAACCAAAGAGGTGGAGCAGTAAAATAGCTAGAACTAAGTACACACGTACTTTGGCTTATGGTGTCTGTTGAAAGTTCTAAGAAGATTCGACGGAGCAGGTAAACTATACGGCATTGTGTACAGTTTAGCTGCTCCGTCGAATCTTCTTTGAACATTCGACAGACACCATAAGCCTTCAATGACAGATTCTACCTTAATTTGGATTTTCGGACGAATGCAATTTTTAACGAAAAACGAAATAAATAAAAACGAATTTCGGGAGTAACTAAATAAATTTATTTTTCAGACGAAAACGAAATTCCGAAACGAAATATTTCAGTGTGCACATGTCTACTGTCCGGCGGGTTATTGAGGTGGAGATTGGGAGATGTATGGTCTTAGACGTCCTTGTGGGAGGGCAGGACCTGCGCCTAATTAATGTATATGGACCGCACACAAAGTGGGACAGGAAATGCCTTTTTACAAGGATCAAGCCATTTCTTTTTACATCCCGGCAAGTAGTCTTTGGAGGTGACTTTAATACAGTAACTAGGCACAAGGACAGGAAGGACTTCAAGGACAGGCTGGGATATGATAGTGTTTTTGTATGGTTAGGGATGCTGGTCTTGTGGATGTGCACATTAAGCACCTCCCGGATGACACTGGGTTCACCTTTCATCGAGGTAATAGTCAGAGTAGAATAGATAGGTTTTTTTTGAAGGAGACCTCTGCTTTCTCGCTCCCAGTGGTGCAGGCAGTAGAGTTCTCCGATCACTGTATGCTATCTGTGGTCCTGAATGCTTCAGACGCCCCTCAGAGGGGCAAGGGCATCTGGAGATTGAATTCGACTCTACTCAAGGAAGAACATGTTAGACAATCCTTTGAGGAATTCTTTCAGGCACAGGTGACCATCCTGGACTTTTGTAGCAGCAAGGCTGAGTGGTGGGAGCTGACCAAAAAGAGGATTGCTGGATTCTTCAGGGGCCTAGCCAATAGAAAGCAGTTTAATAAATACATGACCTACCAACGTTTACGGAGGAAGCTGGATATTCTTGTCTCGAGAGGAGGAGATCCTGGGGCAATCTCCGAAGTGAAACTCCTTCTCAGGAAGTGTCAATATGACCGGCATGCCTCTTTGGTTCTGGAGAGGGACTATGGGAAGTACCACTCGCCTGACCCTTACCAGAACTGCAAACAAGGTGTAGCTGTTAAAATGGTCGTTGGCCTTAAGGACAGTACAGGTTCCTTGACAAAGTCCAGGTCAGGGGTTCTGGAGGTCGTGAGGTCCTTTTATGCTGACCTTCTTGGGAGGAAAGAGCTTGACCGTGACAAGATGGAAAGCTTTTTGGACTCTACTCCAGGTCTAAATGATGAAGATGTCCCATTGATGAATTTGACAGAGGAGATCACAGTTGAAGAGGTGATAAGGGCAATTGAACAGCTTGCCATCAAAAAGTCACCTGGACCGGATGGCTTGACGGCTGAGTTTTACAAAGCTTTTAAGTCTATTCTGGCCCCACATTTGGTAGAGGTTTTTAACAGTTGCCTTGCTGAGGGGGTACTTCCCTCTTCCATGAGGCACTCAGCTGTGATTCTTCTTTCAAAGGGTAAAGATCCTTCGATGGTTGAGAATTGGCGCCCCATCAGCCTTCTTAATGTCGATAGAAAGATACTGGCAAAGATCATTTTCTGGCGCCTATCGTCAGTAGCAGAGTCTTTGCTTTCTCGCCATCAGCACTGTTCGGTCCAGGGTAGGTGCACCTTCACAGCAGTTTTAGCTGTCCGGGAGGCCTTGGAGCGGTGCAGGGCTGCAGGCTGGGGAAAGTATTTGCTGACATTGGATCAGGCAAAGGCTTTTGATCGTGTTAACCATGAGTACCTGTGGTTGCTCCTTAGTAAGTACGGTCTGCCGGGTGGTTTTGTCGATTGGTTAAAAGTCTTGTATGAGGGGGCAGAGAGCTTTCCTCTTGTTAATGGTTGGGTTGGGCAGTCCTTTGAGGTTGGCTCCGGGGTGCGCCAGGGTTGTCCCCTGAGTCCCCTGCTCTATGTGTTTGCAATCGACCCCTTCATCAGGAGGCTAGAGAGCAGCATGTTGTGTGGGGTGCCAGTGGGGCTTCCGGGTGAGCCGCCTTTGAGGGTTGTTGCCTATGCGGACGATGTGTCAGTGATTGTCACCAGGGCGGATGAAGCAGAGGAGGTGGTCTCTCTGACATCACGGTATTCTGAAGCATCAGGCTCCAAGATCAATCAGGAAAAGAGTGAAGACTTCTGGATGGGAAAGGAAGGTGAGGGTTTTGATCTCCCGGACACCTTTCCAGTGCCCCAGGAAAGAATTAAGATTCTAGGCATTGAATTTGGACCCGGCGATTATGGCCTCAAAAACTGGGAAGGCAGACTGGAAATTGCCAATACTAAGGTGGTCAGCTGGAAGAAATGGAAGTTATCTATGAGGGAAAGGGTTGATCTGATTAAGACTTACCTGATTCCGATCTTTTTGTATGTCAGCTTTGTCTGCATCTTGCCAGTGTCTCTCTATGCTAGGGTCAGTAGTGTGTTCTTTCAGATGTTGTGGGGGAACAGACTGAACCCCATCAAGAGGAATGTCACCTATCTATCCAGAAGGGAGGGTGGCTTAGGTATGGTCAACCCAGTTCTTTTCTTTTCACTGCTTTTTCTCAAGTTTAATATCGGTAATATGCTTGCAGTGGAACCTCCTGGATGGGCAGGCATTTTTAGATCTTGGTTTAGGCCTTTTCTGCGACTTTGGGAAGAAGGTGGCCAAGTGAAGAATCTCAGGGGTCATCGTGGTCAGCTACCAGCCTATGTCGCTCCGTGCCTTATTACGGCAGTGGCGATTGTCGGCTGAAGATCTCAGATCGGTTCCGAGGAAAGTCCTTATGAGTCGAGTCTTGAGCGAAGTCTTTCATGACCCACTGGCCTTAAGGGATTGCCCAGGCCCAGTTTTGAGGGCAGGGTTAAGACTTATTAATTTGGACAGAGTACCTCCTAAATTCAGGGATCTGGCCTGGATGTGCTTCCATGGGAGGCTCTATGTTAGGGGCAATTTGAAATTCCGCAGTGGGGTGGATCATAGCTGTCCTCGGGAGGAGTGTGCAGGTGAGGAGGAGACTATGGACCATTTTCTGCTTCATTGCCCTTTTAACATAGAGGTGTACAAACAGGTGGGGCGGGCCCTCGGTGTTCCTTTCCTCTCCAGGCTGGGTTATGCTGAGTGGGTGTATGGAGCATTCAATACTGGTGGGGTTTTTTGTTTAGATACACTTTTTCTAGTTAGCCTAGTAGTCCGTTATTTCACTTGGAACGCACGGTGTCAGGTCAGCATTCGGCGTAAAATCCTTCCTGTTCAGGTGGTGGTGTATGACATTCTGCATGAGGTGGAGAAGATTCGGGTACTTGAGAGAGACAAGCGGAGTCAGGGGGCTTGGTTGAAGGCGTGGAGGGGTTTCAAGCCTCCCTGACTGCCAGGAGTCTCTTTCCCGGGTGTGGCTGTCTGTCTCTTATCACCCTAGATTATTATTTTTTGGATTAATTTTTGATAAATGGCTGCGTACATAGGTGATGGGTTGTGCCTCTTAGGCCCTCTCTGCTGCTTTATGTAAATAGTTTTGGTAGTGGATTATGTATATATTGTATATATTCGGAACATGGATGTGTATTCCTTGGATTTCTGTTGAAGTTTTGTACTATGGTTTTGTTTTTTACTTTTGTATAAAATTGGTTGCTTGATTCTTTTAATAAAAGATCAATAGTGCCCCACCCATCATTGGAGCACAGGTGTGTCAGGAGGAGGCTGTCTCTCTGGAGCTGCTGCAGATCCGTGTGAGAGGGGAGTGGTGAGGAAATCTATCCCAGCTCTCCTGGCCCCTTTCTGGGGAAGCCATGGAGGCCAGCAGGGCCTCTCCTGCTGGAAGCTCACAGCCATCTCCTGGGCCGTCGGGTGACATGCCTGCCCCTGTACAAGCTGATCTCTCTACCCCTGGTGGGGATGAAGGTTCCGAAGCCTAAGGTCCTAAATAGGGAGAGGGATAAGCTTTACAAGCTACGAGCGGAGCTGAAGCGTCTGCGAAGGCAGCGGGAGGGCTTATACACCAAGAAGCGTGGATCCATGGATCCGGAGATACAGTTGGCCAAAGTCCGTGTGGACCATCAGGGGACCATTGTGGCCATGATGGAAGGCAGAGATGGGCCATTTAAGGAGAAGTTTGGAAATGACAGGAGGTTTGGAAGGATGACAAAGATGGAGGTGGAGGAGGAGACCCCCAGTTCTGACCCCCTGCCCCCTCAGGGAGAGGTAAGCAGCCCCATGCCTTCCCAGGACTCAGGAGGCATTCTCAGGGCCATCCAGGTAATGGAGTCTCCTATGCGGAGGAATCAGTTAATGTTTAATGAAGAGGACATTACTGATGATGTACCTGATAAGGTAAAGACTGCCAAGTCCCATGTTGTGGATAAGACTGTTTTTGTGCCTTTCAACACTGACAATGTGCCTAATGACAATCAGGCTGCTGATCCTGTGTGCAGCAATGTTGTGCCTGCTGATGCTGCAATGCAGCAAGAGTTACTTTTAAAAAATGTCATTTCTGTAGAAGAACCACAGGTGTCAGCAGAGCCCATTAACCCTTCTTTAGGTGAGTCCAAAGCTGTTTGCCCCACTGCTGCTGAGGACTCTACAGCGCAGCATCAGGAGACAGCTGGTATTGCAGCAGAAACTGTGACCTTTCCTGATGGGAAATTGAATATTGCTGTGACTGATAACAATCACCCCAGTATCAGTGTGATGGACAATCGTCCTGCTATGGATTCTGCCAGTTCAGTTCAGAGAGTTGATAATGATGTACAGACTAATGTGACTTCAGTGTGGGGCCTTGGCCCTGATAAACCTACCTTTGCTCAGGTGGTACGCTCTGCTCCTGGTAGCTCTGCTCCCAAGCGGGGTTTTCCCCTACAGGCTACCACTTTGAGCACCCCAGGATCTGGTCTTGGGTCTCTGGCTTCTGCTGGGGGTCCCAGACGTAATGTTGTTATTCTGAAATGGGAAGGTGGTGCGATCCCTCCAGCACGGCGTGCAGTGGTGGATTTGATTTTGGAGATGGGTTTTGGGGCAAATGATCTGTATGCCTTTATACATGTAGCTGGGACACGGGATTATACAGTTAGCTTCACCAGGCCAGAGGGTCTTGACCTGTTCTGGGAGAGATATGAGGCTCGGTGCAGGTCAAGACCTGAATGGGAAGGTCTGGCCCCAGTTGCAGTTTCTCAGAGGTCTACAGTAAAAAAAATCACCTCACTAATGAGAGTGTCCCTGCCCGGGATCTAGAGGTTTGGTTAAGGAACTATGGGGAGGTTTTGACCAAGCCCAATAAAATCCTTGATGAGCGTAACATCTGGACTGGGGGTTGGTCAGTTACAGTCAGGTTGGCCAGGGATGGGAATGTTGTCCATCACCTGCCCTCCTCAGCTTTTATAGGGTGGGATAGGATGACTGTTTTTTACCCTGGTCAGCCGAAGCTGTGTCACCGCTGTGGAGAAAAGGGGCATTTGAGTTCCTCCTGTTCAGCCTTGATATGTTCAGTGTGTCGGGGTCAGGGTCATATGGCTAAGGACTGCACCGAAATGATCAGGTGCAACCTGTGCCTGCGCCTTGGCCACCCCTACAGCAGATGTCCTGAAGCCTGGCACAATATGGAGAAGGAGGTAATTGATGACATGTCAAGGCTGGACAGGATGGAGGGTGAGGCCCCTGGTGTACCATCCTCCTCTGCGGTGACCGACTCCCCTGGTCCTGCTCAGGATCCCTCTCCAGTTCCTGTGGCCACCCCTCATGTGTCTGTAAGTATTCCTTCTGTATCTGTATCTGTCTCCCCCCAGCCTACTGTACCCTCTCCTCTTGTGTCAGAACCTTCCAAGTCTGTGCCCCCCGAGTCAGTTACCCCCCAGGAGTCTACCCCTCCTAAGTCTGATTCAAAGGGAGCACCCCCCCCCCCACCAGCAGTGGTAGTGGGTACTAAAAAGGTTGCTTCTTCCTCTGTAAAGAAGTCTTCTGTAAAGACTTCACAGAAAAAAGTAAGAGATGAGGGCATCTCTGAAGCTGACCTGCAGTACCTGGAGGAGAGAAGGAAGGTTGGGAAGCGGAAGAAGCAGGCGGTGAGGATGGAACAGGCTCCAGTGCCTGTCTCCAACCGGTATAGGTCCTCTAATTGGGATATCTCTTCATCTGGAGCTTCTTCGGAGCGAAGTTCTGATTCCGAAATGGAGTTTGAGGTGGCCTCAAGAAAGAGAGAGGCTTCTGGTGATGAGCAGCAGAGGGGAGCTAAGAAGCAAACCACCCAATAACCCAAATGGCGGTTCCCCCTCCGTTAAAAGTGGTGACAATAAATGTCGCCAGCATTAAGTCAGTAAGAGCTCGTTCTATGGCCTTCTTTTTGTTCAGCCAATTAGATGCTGAAATTTTATTTTTGCAAGAGACTAGGCTCACCTCCTTGGCAGATATTCATATGGCCAAGAGAGAGTGGAGGTATGGTCCATCTTACTGGTCTCTTACGGCCAAGCCTTTCGGCGGTGTGGCGGTGTTGTTTAAAACCGGCATGGTAACTGTCCGGCGGGTTATTGAGGTGGAGATTGGGAGATGTATGGTCTTAGACGTCCTTGTGGGAGGGCAGGACCTGCGCCTAATTAATGTTTATGGACCGCACACAAAGTGGGACAGGAAATGCCTTTTTACAAGGATCAAGCCATTTCTTTTTACATCCCGGCAAGTGGTCTTTGGAGGTGACTTTAGTACAGTAACTAGGCCCAGGGACAGGAAGGACTTCAAGGACAGGCTGGGATATGATAGCGTTTTTTTAAATAGTATGGTTAGGGATGCTGGTCTTGTGGATGTGCACATTAAGCACCTCCCAGGTGACACTGGGTTCACCTTTCATCGAGGTAATAGTCAGAGTAGAATAGATAGGTTTTTTTTTAAGGAGACCTCTGCTTTCTCACCCCCAGTGGTGCAGGCAGTAGAGTTCTCTGATCACTGTATGCTATCTGTGGTCCTGAATGCTTCAGACGCCCCTCAGAGGGGCAAGGGCATCTGGAGATTGAATTTGACTCTACTCAAGGAAGAACATGTTAGACAATCCTTTGAGGAATTCTTTCAGGCACAGGGGACCATCCTGGACTTTTGTAGCAGCAAGGCTGAGTGGTGGGAGCTGACCAAAAAGAGGATTGCTGGATTCTTCAGGGGCCTAGCCAATAGAAAGCAGTTTAATAAATACATGACCTACCAACGTTTACGGAGGAAGCTGGATATTCTTGTCTCGAGAGGAGGAGATCCTGGGGCAATCTCCGAAGTGAAACTCCTTCTCAGGAAGTGTCAATATGACCGGCATGCCTCTTTGGTTCTGGAGAGGGACTATGGGAAGTACCACTCGCCTGACCCTTACCAGAACTGCAAACAAGGTGTAGCTGTTAAAACGGTCGTTGGCCTTAAGGACAGTACAGGTTCCTTGACAAAGTCCAGGTCAGGGATTCTGGAGGTCGTGAGGTCCTTTTATGCTGACCTTCTTGGGAGGAAAGAGCTTGACCGTGACAAGATGGAAAGCTTTTTGGACTCTACTCCAGGTCTAAATGATGAAGATGTCCCATTGATGAATTTGACAGAGGAGATCACAGTTGAAGAGGTGATAAGGGCAATTGAACAGCTTGCCATCAAAAAGTCACCTGGACCGGATGGCTTGACGGCTGAGTTTTACAAAGCTTTTAAGTCTATTCTGGCTCCACATTTGGTAGAGGTTTTTAACAGTTGCCTTACTGAGGGGGTACTTCCCTCTTCCATGAGGCACTCAGCTGTGATTCTTCTTTCAAAGGGTAAAGATCCTTCGATGGTTGAGAATTGGCGCCCCATCAGCCTTCTTAATGTCGATAGAAAGATACTGGCAAAGATCATTTTCTGGCGCCTATCGTCAGTATCAGAGTCTTTGCTTTCTCGCCATCAGCACTGTTCGGTCCAGGGTAGGTGCACCTTCACAGCAGTTTTAGCTGTCCGGGAGGCCTTGGAGCGGTGCAGGGCTGCAGGCTGGGGAAAGTATTTGCTGACATTGGATCAGGCAAAGGCTTTTGATCGTGTTAACCATGAGTATCTGTGGTTGCTCCTTAGTAAGTACGGTCTGCCGGGTGGTTTTGTCGATTGGTTAAAAGTCTTGTATGAGGGGGCAGAGAGCTTTCCTCTTGTTAATGGTTGGGTTGGGCAGTCCTTTGAGGTTGGCTCCAGGGTGCGCCAGGGTTGTCCCCTGAGTCCCCTGCTCTATGTGTTTGCAATCGACCCCTTCATCAGGAGGCTAGAGAGCGGCATGTTGTGTGGGGTGCCAGTGGGGCTTCCGGGTGAGCCGCCTTTGAGGGTTGTTGCCTATGCGGACGATGTGTCGGTGATTGTCACTGGGGTGGATGAAGCAGAGGAGGTGGTCTCTCTGACATCACGGTATTCTGAAGCATCAGGCTCCAAGATCAATCAGGAAAAGAGTGAAGTTTTCTGGATGGGAAAGGAAGGTGAGGGGTTTGATCTCCCGGACACCTTTCCAGTGCCCCAGGAAAGAATTAAGATTTTAGGCATTGAATTTGGACCTGGCGATTATGGCCTCAAAAACTGGGAAGGCAGACTGGAAATTGCCAATACTAAGGTGGTCAGCTGGAAGAGATGGAAGTTATCTATGAGGGAAAGGGTTGATCTGATTAAGACTTACCTGATTCCGATCTTCTTGTATGTCAGCTTTGTCTGCATCTTGCCAGTGTCTCTCTATGCTAGGGTCAGTAGTGTGTTCTTCCAGATGTTGTGGGGGAACAGACTGAACCCCATCAAGAGGAATGTCACCTATCTATCCAGGAGGGAGGGTGGCTTAGGTATGGTCAACCCAGTTCTTTCCTTTTCACTGCTTTTTCTCAAGTTTAATATTGGTAATATGCTTGCAGTGGAACCTCCTGGATGGGCAGGCATATTTAGATCTTGGTTTAGGCCTTTTCTACGACTTTGGGAAGAAGGTGGCCAAGTGAAGAATCTCAGGGGTCATCGTGGTCAGCTACCAGCCTATGTCGCTCCGTGCCTGAAGTTACTACGGCAGTGGCGATTGTCGGCTGAAGATCTCAGATCGGTTCCGAGGAAAGTCCTTATGAGTCGAGTCTTGAGCGAAGTCTTTCATGACCCACTGGCCTTAAGGGATTGCCCAGGCCCAGTTTTGAGGGCAGGGTTAAGACTTATTAATTTGGACAGAGTACCCCCTAAATTCAGGGATCTGGCCTGGTTGTGCTTCCATGGGAGACTCTATGTTAGGGGCAATTTGAAATTCCGCAGTGGGGTGGATCGTAGCTGTCCTCGGGAGGAGTGTGCAGGTGAGGAGGAGACTATGGACCATTTTCTGCTTCATTGCCCTTTTAACATAGAGGTGTACAAACAGGTGGGGCGGGCCCTCGGTGTCCCTTTCCTCTCCAGGCTGGGTTATGCTGAGTGGGTGTACAGAGCATTCAATACTGGTGGGGTTTTTTGTTTAGATACACTTTTTCTAGTTAGCCTAGTAGTCCGTTATTTCACTTGGAACGCACGGTGTCAGGTCAGCATTCGGCGTAAAATCCTTCCTGTTCAGGTGGTGGTGTATGACATTTTGCATGAGGTGGAGAAGATTCGGGTGCTCGAGAGAGACAAGCGGAGTCAGTGGGCTTGGTTGAAGGCGTGGAGGGGTTTCAAGCCTCCCTGACTGCCAGGAGTCTCTTTCCCGGGTGTGGCTGTCTGTCTCTTATCACCCTAGATTATTATTTTTTTGGATTAATTTTTGATAAATGGCTGCGTACATAGGTGATGGGTTGTGCCTCTTAGGCCCTCTCTGCTGCTTTATGTAAATAATTTTGGTAGTGGATTATGTATATATTGTATATATTCTGAACATGGATGTGTATTCCTTGGATTTCTGTTGAAGTTTTGTACTATGGTTTTGTTTTTTACTTTTGTATAAAATTGGTTGCTTGATTCTTTTAATAAAAGATCAATAGTGCCCCATCATTGGTGTCAGTGGGAGGAATAGTGCCCCATCATTGGTATCAGTGGGAGGAATAGTGTCCCATCATTGGTGTCAGTGGGTGGAATAGTGCCCCATCATTGGTGTCAGTGGGTGGAATAGTGCCCCATCATTGGTGTCAGTGGGTGGAATAGTGCCCCATCATTGGTGTCAGTGGGTGGAATAATGTCCTCTCATTGGTATCAGTAGCGGGAATAGTGTCCCCATCACTGGTGTCAGTGGGAGGAATAGTGCCCCATTATTGGTATCAGTGGAAGGAATAGTGCCCAGTCATTGGTATCAGTAGAGGGAATAGTGCCCCATCATTGGTATCAGTGGGGGCAATAGTGTCCCATCATTGGTGTCAGTTGGAGGAATAGTGCCCCATCATTGGTGTCAGTTGGAGGAATAGTTCCCCATCATTGGTGTCAGTTGGAGGAATAGTGCCCCATCATTGGTGTTAGTGGGAGGAATAGTGCCCCATCATTGGTGTCAGTGGGAGGAATAGTGCCTCATCATTGGTGTCAGTTGGAGGAATAGTGCCCCATCATTGGTGTCAGTTGGAGGAAAAGTGCCCCATCATTGGTGTCAGTTTGAGGAATAGTGCCCCATCATTGGTGTCAGTGGAAGGAATAATGCCCTATCATTGGTGTCAGTTGGAGGAATAGTTCCCCATCATTGGTATCAGTGGGAGGAATAGTGCCCCATCATTGGTGTTAGTGGGAGGAATAGTGCCCCATCATTGGTGTCAGTGGGAGGAATAGTGGCCCATCATTGGTGTCAGTTTGAGGAATAGTGCCCCATCGTTGGTGTCAGTGTAAGGAATAGTGCCCCATCATTGGTGTCAGTGGGAAGAAAAGTGTTGGTGTCAGTGGTAAGAATTATGCCCCCATTGTTGGTATCAGTAGGAGGAATGGTGCCCCAAGGGCCAGATAAAAGCTAGCAAAGGGCTGCATCCGGCCCCCGGGTTGCAGTTTGGAGACCACTATTCTAGGCTAATAAACAAGAGATTGTCAAACAAAGGACACAGGGGGGGGGGGGGGCACTGTCCTGAGGGGGATGGACCAAAGGGAAAAATTAAAAAAATGTAAAAAAAAAAAGAAAAAAAAAAACAAACATTGAAGGGAGAGTTCTTTTAGGAATATCAATTTGCAGTGACACCATATGGCAAAAAAAAAAATCTGCTGCAAAAACAGGAAATAGGAGTGCAGAGCGAAGAGCACTCATGTGTTCTCCAGGAGAAGTTCAGCCAAATGAGCTTTCCCCCTACGTACTTCTCCTTTAGGGTTTTCTTCTGTCTGTATCTCATGGGGGGAGATTTCTTTCTACTTCCTGTTCCATAGACACAACAGGAAATGAGAGGAAATGAAATCCCCTCTAAGGCCCCTTTCACACTGGGGCGGTGGGGGCATCGGCGGTACAACAGCGCTATTTTTAGCGCTGCTGTACCGTCATTCTTGCAGCAGTATTCGGCCGCTAGCGGTGCGGTTTTAATCCCCCGCTGGCGGACGAAAAAGGGTTAAAAACCTCGTATAGCGCGGCTATAGCCGCGGTATTGCTGCGGTATAGCCGCGCTGTCCCATTGATTTCAATGGGCAGGAGCGGGGAAGGAGCGGTGAACACACCGCTCCTTCCCCGCTCCAAAGGAGCGGTTTGCAGGACCTTTTTCACCATCCTGTCAGCGCACCGCTTCAGTGTGAAAGCCCTCGGGCTTTCACACTGAACAAACAGCGGAGGCTGTTTAGGGGCGGTATTCAGGTGGTATTTTTAGCGCAATACCGCCTGAAAACCGCCCCAGTGTGAAAGGGGTCTTAGGCTCCATTCACACCTAATGTGTGTTGCTTTTGAGCATTTATGCGGTGCATTTTGCTGCGCTTTCCGTGTTTTCGGACATGCGTTTTTGATCCTTTTTTTTTGGTCAAATTTGTTGTTGGGCAGATTAAAGTGATACTAAAGTCTCATCTTTCTTTCTTTAAAAATGACAAACATGTCACACTTACCTTCTTTGTGCAGGGGATTTGCACAGAACAGCCCCCGATCCTCCTCTTCTCGGGTCCCTCTTTGGCGCTCTTGGCCCCTCCCTCCTGTTGAGTGCCCCCCCACAACAAGCAGCTTCCAATGAGGGGCACCCGAGCCGAGTCACACTCAGACACGGAGCCGCAGTTCGGCTCTGCCCCGCCCCCTCTCTCTCCTGATTGCCTAACTGACTTTGATTGACAGCAGCAGAAGCCAATGGCGCCACTGCTGTGCCTCAGCCAATCAGGAGGGAGAGTCTCGGGCGGCCGAGGCTCTCGTGCACATCGTTGGATAGAGAGGGGGGCTCAGGTAAGTATTAGGGGGGCTTCTGCACACAGAAGGCTTTTTATCTTAATGCACCTTCAGCCTTTACAACCACTTTATATAAAGGCACGTCAAAACGCGTAAAAAAAAAAAAAACGCATTACATGCTTTTCTGCAGCATCTCCATTGACACCTATTGAAACAAAAAAGTAAAAAAAAATAAAAAAATAAAACAGTGTTTTGCAATTTAAAAAAGTCCAAAAACGCAGAGGCACATAAATGCATTGATGTGTATGTGTTCCATAGGAACCCATGTTAACCACTTGCCGACCAGCCGTCATTACACTGCGGCAGGTTGGCTCCTTCCCACGAGTAGCTGTATATCGGCTCCTTTAAGAGCCATAGCAGGCGCCCGCTGTGTGGCGATGTCCGCTGGCCCCCCGCGATCGTGGGAAAGAGGCAGAACGGGGATCTGTCAATGTAAACAGACAGATCCCCGTTCTGACAGGGGAGGAGGGAAAGGTCTGCTGTTCCTAGTTATCAGGAACAGCGATATGTCTCCTCCTCCAGTCACTACACTCCCCCCCCCCACAGTTAGAAACACCTCCCTAGGGAACACATTAAACCCCTTTTTTTTTACCAAAAATATGTAGAAGAATACATATTGGTCTAAACTAATGAAGACAATTCGTTTTTTTTACCTATTTTTTTTTTTTGGATATTTATTATAGCAAAAAGTAAAAAATATTGTTTTTTTTTTTTTTTTCAAAACCGTCGCTCTTTTTTTGTTTATAACGCAAAAAATAAAAACCGCAGAGGTGATCAAATACCACCAAAAGAAAGCTCTATTTGTGGGGGAAAAAAAGGACGTCAATTTTGTTTGGGTACAACGTCGCACGATCGCGCAATTGTCAGTTAAAGTAACGCAGTGCCGTATCGCAAAAAAAAATGGCCCGGTCCTTAAAGAGGAGTTCCACCCAGGGGGGCCCATGAAAAAATAAAAATAAATAAAAGTCAGCAGCTACAAATACTGCAGCTGCTGACTTTTAATTGGACACTTACCTGTCCCAGGGTCCAGCGATGCGGGGGATCGAAGCCCCGCTCGTCTCCACCTCCGTTTAGCGGCGCCGGCATTGCAACTGTGGGCGCCGGGCTGTGGCTTCACAGCCTGGCACCCACTGCGCATGCGCGAGCGGCGCCGCGTGCCGTGATTGGCCGCTCAGTCACCTGGGACCTGTAATGGGTCCCAGATGATTGACAGGAGGAGAGGGAGCAGAGCTGAGCACTTCCTGTGCCGAGGGGGAAGTGATGTCACCAGCCCAGGCACTGGAAGGGGCAGACTACGAGGGACCCCCTAGCAACAGGCATTTAGAGGTAAGTTAAAAAAAAAAAATATCCAAATGTTTTTTTGTTTTGTTTTTTAGGATTTTTCATGTATTTTTGTTTTTTTGGGTGGAACCCCACTTTAAGGGGGAAAATCTTCCGTGTCTGTAAGTGCTTAAAAAAAAAAAATGTCCCGCTTTTCTGCAAAAAAAAAAGTAAAAAGCATGAAAAAAAAAAACATTGGTGTGAATGGAGACTTATGCCGCGTACACACAAATTTCCGTCGGAAAAATCTTGGATGGTTTTTCGGGCGGAATTCCCGCTCAAGCGGGCCTTGCATACACACGGTCACATGAAAGTTCTCTGAACTTTCGACCGTCAAGAACGCGGTGACGTACAACGCTACGACGAGCCGAGAAAAATGAAGTTTCAATGCTTCCGAGCGTGCGTCGAATTGTTTCCGAGCATGCGTGATTTTTTGCGTGAATTGCATGCAGACGAACGCATGTTCGGATAGGAACTTTTTTCCGACCGAAAAATAGAGAACACGCTTTCAATCTGTTGCTGGCTGGAATTCCGCCAGCAAAAGTCCGATGGAGCGCACACACGGTCGCATTTTCCGATCAAAACCTCTCATCGGAGTTTTGCTGGCGGCATTTCCGATCGTGTGTACGCGGCATTAGACAAGTATAGCTTGAACAAGTATTGCCATTGATGTGATAGACTTCCCTTCTATTATGGCAACACAAAAAATTTGGATCCCCGCCAGAAGAGGCGCAAACAACAATTAAAAGCTAACCAAGGTTATGGCCCTTCCCCCGCTCTATCCAAAAGCAATACAAACATATTTTGGCTTTAGATACACTTTACCAGCGGGGTGCATCACTTCCATCAACGCTGCCAGGAGCTCGGGCTGACCTGCAGCTAATTGGAGGGAAAAAGGAGAATTCATAATCTGTCAGCACACAGCTTGCAGGCAATCAGAGGGTTGGTACGATCGCAGCACATCTGCAAACCAAAGCGTAAAAAAAAAGTCAAACATTCCTCCAAATTAATCATTCTGAAATGAGCGTTAAACCCAGGATATGTAGCAGCAATATGGCTTGGCTGCAGTAACGGAGGTCACTATAGTCCTGGGCTGAAGAACCATCGGATTCTACTTCACCATTATCTTATTAAAGGGAGGAGGATCTGAGAGCAGCAATTATCTGACCCACTTAACACCAGAGCCCTGGAGATGAATGAACGGGCATGCCTATCTTCTGAATCCATCCTTCTCCGAGATTACATTGTCATTACTAAGCATCCATTTGTTGTTTAAAGCTGAAATCTAACCACTTCCCACCTGTAGAACATCATATGACATCCTTAGGTCGAAGTGGAGATACACTATATTACTAAAAGTATTGGGACGCCTGCCTTTACACGCACATGAACTTTAACGGCATCCCAGACTTAGTCCGTAGGGATCAATATTGAGTTGCCCACCCTTTGCAGCTATAACAGCTTCAACTCTTCTGGGAAGGCCGTCCACAAGGTTTAGGAGAATGTCTATGGGAATGTTTGACCATTCTTCCAGAAGAGCATTTGTGAGGTCGGGCACTGGATGTTCTATCGGGTTTAGGTCTGGACTCTGTGCAGGCCAGACGAGTTGCTCCAACCCAAACTCGCTCAATCATGGTTTTATGGACCTTGCTTTGGAACTGGTCTCATCTGCACATCACCCTGAACACACCATCCCTACCGTGAAACATGGTGGTGGCAACATCATGTTATATAGTTACATAGTAGGTGAGGTTGAAAAAAGACACAAGTCCATCAAGTCCAACCTATGCGTGTGATTATATGTCAGTATTACATTGTATATCCCTGTATGTTGCAGTCGTTCAGGTGCTTATCTAATAGTTTCTTGAAACTATCGATGCTCCCTGCTGAGACCACCATGTGTGGAAAGGAATTCCACATCCTTGCCGCTCTTACACTAAAAAACCCTCTATGCAGTTTAAGGTTAAACCTCTTTTCTTCTAAATTCTAATGAGGGGCCACGAGTCTTGTTAAACTCCCTTCTGCGAAAAAGTTTTATTCCTATTGTGGGGTCACCAGTGCGGTGACAAAGCGTCTGTTCTCCAGATAGAATAAGTTCAGTGCTCGCAACCTTTCCTCATAACTAAGATCCTCCAGACCCTTTATTAGCTTTGTTGCCCTTCTTTATACTCGCGCCATTTCCAGTACATCCTTCCTGAGGACTGGTGCCCAGAACTGGACAGCATACTCCAGGTGCGGCCGGACCAGAGTCTTGTAGAGCGGGAGAATTATCGTTTTATCTCTGGAGTTGATCCCCTTTTTAATGCCAATATTCTGTTTGCTTTGTTAGCAGCAGCTTGGCATTGTGTGCCATTGCTGAGCCTATCATATACTAGGACCCCCCAGGTCCTTTTCCATCCTAGATTCCCCCAGAGGTTCTCCCCCCAGTGAGTAGATTGCATTTATATTTTTGCCACCCAAATGCATTATTTTACATTTTTCTACATTGAACCTCATTTTCCATGTAGTTGCCCACCCCATTAATTTGTTCATCCTCCAGGTCGTTTAATAAATTAAATAGGATTGGTCCCAGCACAGAACCCTGGGGGACCCCACTACCCACCCCTGACCATTCCGAGTACTCCCCATTTATCACCACCCTCTGAGCTCGCCCTTGTAGCCTTTTTTTCAATCCATGTACTCACCCTATGGTCCATGCCAACAGACCTTACTTTGT
The DNA here is from genome assembly GCA_037952835.1 of Lithobates septentrionalis. Taxonomy (NCBI): domain Eukaryota; kingdom Metazoa; phylum Chordata; class Amphibia; order Anura; family Ranidae; genus Lithobates; species Lithobates septentrionalis. The sequence goes on from JBBDGP010002012.1 coordinate 981,361, forward strand.
ACAGTAAACGTTTATGGGGAACTGTATCAAATGCTTTTGCAAAATCCAGATACACCACGTCTATGGGCCTTCCTTTATCTAGATGGTAACTCACCTCCTCATAGAAGGTTAATAGATTGGTTTGGCAAGAACGATTTTTCATGAATCCATGCTGATTACTGCTAATGATACCGCTTTCATTACTAAAATCTTGTATATAGTCCCTTATCATCCCCTCCAAGAGCTTGCATACTATTGATGTTAGGCTAACTGGTCTGTAATTCCCAGGGATGTATTTTGGCCCCTTCTTAAATATTGGTGCTAGATTGGCTTTTCCCCAATCAGCTGGTACCATTCCAGTCAGTAGACTGTCAGTAAAAATTAGAAACAATGGTCTGGCAATTACTTGACTGAGTTCCCTAAGGATCCTTGGGTGCAAGCTGTCTGGTCCCTGTAAATTATTAATGTTATGTTTTTCAAGTCTATTTCTAATTCTGTCCTCTGTTAACCATGGAGGTGCTTCCTGTGATGTGTTATGAGGACTAACACCGCAGATTTGGTTACTGAAGCCCCCCCCCCCCCCGATTCCCTTGTGAAGACTGAGGAGAAGAAATTCAATACCTTCGCCATCTCCCCATCCTTTGTAACCAGATTCCCTTCCTCATTCTTTATGGGGCCAATATGGACTGTCTTCCCTCTTTTACTGTTTATATACTTAAAGAATTTCTTGGGCTTTTTTTGCTCTCCTCCGCTATGTGTCTTTCGTGTTCTATCTTATCTGCTCTAATTGCACCCTTACATTTCTTGTTGCATTCTTTGTAAAGTCTGAATACTGATGATGATCCCTCAGTCTTGTATTTTTTGAAGGCCTTCTCCTTTGCTTTTATATGCATTTTTACATTGGAGTTAAGCCATCCAGGACTTTTGTTCGCTCTTTTAAATTTATTTCCGAATGGGCTGCATTGGCTAATGCCCTTATTTAATATGCTCTTAAAGCAAACCCATCTCTCCTCCGTGTTTTTTGTTCCTAAAATTTTATCCCGATTTATATCTTCTAGCAAGGTTTGTAGTTTAGGGGAGTTGGCTCTTTTGAAGTTCAGTATCTTTGTATTCCCCTTATGTTTCCTATTTGTGTGATTTATACTGAAACTAATTGACCTGTTATCACTGTTTCCTAAATTGTCCCTTATTTCCACATCCGTGATCAGGTCTGTATTGTTGTTAATCAGTAGATCTAGTAACGCTTTATATCTAGTTGGTGCATCTACCACCTGATTCATGAAATTGTCCTGCAAAACATTTAGGAACTGGCGGGTCTTAGACAAATGCGCGGTTCCTTCCGCCCAGTCTATGTCTGGATAATTAAAATCCCCCATTATGATAACACCTCCTATTCTGCTGCTAATCCAATTTGTTATAGGAGGTCCATCTCCCCTTCCTCCCTCAGGTTAGGGGGCCTATAGCATACTTCCAGTATTACTTTCCCCTGAGTTTCATCCCTATGGAGCTCTACCCATAAGGATTCCACCTCCTCCCTAGCTCCCTCAGTGATGTCATCTTTCACATTCACTTGCACATCATTTTTGATATGCAGGCATACCCCTCCCCCTTTTTTACCCTCTCTATCCCTGCCATTAAGGGAAAACCCTTGAATGGTTGCCAGTCAATCTTGAGAGCTATTAAACCAGGTCTCTGAAATTCCCACAAAATCTAAATCCTCGTACAACAGTAGCTCTAGTTCTCCCATCTTGTCCGCCAGGCTCCTGACATTGGTGAACATGCCACGTAGTTGCATACTGTCTTCGGAAGGCGTCCTCCGAAGAAGATGTGATGACGAAACGCGTTAGAGTGTGACCACACGGCTCTCTCAACTGTCAGTCTCAGAGCTGGTCATCCTGGGTCCCATCGCAGCCAATACCATCTCGGAGGCGGTGAGAGTGACTTGCACTGTGCCACGCAGACGTTTATTCCATATGCTGCTTTATTCAGAATCTTTTGTAAGCAGACAGTATTACGCTATGCCAGTTCCCCTTTTCTCTTGTATGATACATTTTATGAATTATCCCATGAAAAATTGATCTAATCCGGGGATAGGAGCCAGTTTCAAGTCTCAGATGATTACAGGCTCCAGTGCCTGTTTACATTTGCACCGTGCTTGGAGGATTGGAGCTTATCTTATCTTATAGAGCTTATCTTATATCTTATAGTGTGTGGAGATACAAGGCTCGTATATTAATCATGTCTGGTGAGTTTATCACCAACGGGGATTATCTGCGAGGTGTTGGTGATGGTATCCAGAAGAGGAACTGTATTTCTGGCTGCTAAGGGTTACGGAGCACTGTTCACACTACATAGATCTCATGTGAACTTTTTCTCTTTATCGCACATTGACTGACTTTTAAGTGGTTTTATATTACCATAACATGCACTGAATATTTTATTTTATTATTCTATTAGCGCTGTTAGTGCTGGGATGATTTTTTTTCGATTTTTATCTTTTGGTGCATTTTATTAATTTTGTATGTTTATAATAGCTGCTGTTGTGCATTGAACTGATTTTGTCCATTAGAGCGCTTGGATCAGTGACACCTGGTGCTACTGATATATATATATATATATATATATTTTTTTTAAATTCATTGTACCTGCTAATTTAATGAGGATTGGAGATTATACCCTGTCCAAAATTAACTAACAACTAGCTTCCTGACACTAATACTCAATACAGGCCACGTGCAGTCGCAGCACTCGTGTACTCAAAGTCCACGTGTACACACACACTACTCAGATACGCACAATACACAGGTACTCGTTAGACATGTGCAATTCGTTTCATTCCGAATTAGTTTTTTAAAGAATTTCGACAAATTCGTTAATTCGGAAAACCCATTGAACAAATTTTTCCAAATATTCGTAAATTCGAATATTTGAAAATTCATACATTTGTACATTCCTAAATTCGTACATTCGCACATTCGTAAATTCGTACATTCGTAAATAGTAAATTCGTAAGTTAGTAAATTAGTGAATTCATAAATTTGTAAATTCGGAAATCTGAAATAATAATTAACTAATAATAACTTAACTATTACTAACTATTAAATTATAGGTATTGTAATTTCCTTTCAAATTTGGCTGTTAGTGAACGTAACAAATACGAATTTTTCCGAAGTTACGAATTATTTGAAAAAACGAATGCCGTATCCAAACGAATGGAATGTAATGAATTAATAATAATAAATAACAATAATAAAAATAAAAACTTTTTATTATTATTTATTATTAATTTGTTCAGTTCCATTTATTTACATGCAGCATTCGTTATTTCGAATAATTCGTAACTTCGGAAAAATTCATATTTGTTACGTTCACTAACAGCCAAATTTGAAAGGAAATTACAATACCTATAATTTAGTTAGTTACTATTTCAGATTTTCAAATTTTTGGGTTTTTGGATTTTCAAATTTTGAATTTACAAATGTTCGAATTTTCTAATTTCCAAATGTACGAATTTATGAATTTCCGAATGTACGAATTTACGAATTTACGAATGTACGAATTTATGAATTTACGAATGTTTGAATGTGCGAATTTACGAATGTACGAATTTACGAATTGTGATCATAACGAATGACCCGAAAAATGAAAAACATAAAATAAACCAATGAAACCAAAACGAACAAATTATTTGGCACATGTCTAGTACTCACAATACACACACAATACTCAACAAAAACAGTTACTCCACAATACACAGGGTCCCACTAAACGCAGCCAGTCTTTTTTTTTTTTTATGTTAATTGGCTATGACTGCTCTGCTCAATCCCCCATACAATCTGACACTTGCAGGGCTTGTCAGTGTCTACGGTCACCCCTAGGGGTACAATAATAATATTACTAACAGGAAACTTCAGATGCTACTTACAGGTTTATTGACTCCTGTTATAAACTCCTGTTTCCAACTCTGGTTTTTAACTCACCACTTAGTCCAGTTCCACTTGGTCTAAGTCCCAGCAAGCAAAAAGGTGCCAAGCTCAAAGATGAGCAGGGAGGGGGGGCGTGGCCAGGACCGGCATGTGAGAGGAAGTGTTTCTCACAGCTCCACTTCAGCACATTGAACCAATCCTTTCCCAGCAGCGATCCGGTGACAAAAAACAGTGTTCCAGTTGGCTACCGACCCGCTCACCCTCCCGGACCATCCACCGGCCCTGTGTACAAGAGGGAAAGCAAAGAAAAAGGAGGAAAACATGACCTCCGAAATCCAAGATGGCGCCACCGCGGCCCTGGCACAGCGCACACCGAGGGGCAATGAAAAGAACAAAGATGCGGCTAGTAAGAAGGCACAGAAGCTACAGGGCAAGGAATACCCGAGAGATATGGTGTATTATGCCCAAAAGATGGGGGGATCCGTGCGCAAGAAGCAAGGGGGTCTGCATCATTGTCCCGGGCAGAGGCACATGAGATGGGAGAGTTGGACACAATATACACTGACATGCAGGGAGAGGTGGATGATACAGCAGAGCGGCCCACTCCTCTCTACACAGACACAGACAGTGAAGAGACTGAGCAGCCAACTTTAGCTGACATACTTAAAGCTGTGCATGTCTGCACTGCTTCTGTGAATACTCTCAAAGAGCAATTTGGAGGGCTGAGAGAGGATGTATCCTTGTTGAGACAAGACTTGCAGAAAATTAGAGAACGTACGACTGCAGTGGAAAGCAGAGTAAGTGATATTGAGGACAAACTCCCGCCAGTGGCTCGTGAGGCACATGCGGCCTATCAACTTGTTAAAGATACCAACAACAGAGCGGACGACATGGAAAATAGCTTAAGACGCAATAATATACGCATTGTAGGCCTGCCAGAGAAAACGGAGGGCAAGGATGCCACCACGTTTATAGAGTGCTGGCTGGCTGAGATATTTGGAAGAGAAGCCTTTTCCCTGTTTTTCACAGTAGAGAGGGCGCACCGAACTCCAGGTCGCCCGCCACAACCGGGAGCCCCCCCCAGACCTATCCTTGCCTGGCTTATGCACTACAGAGACAGAGAAGCGGTGCTGAGGAGTGCAAGAGAAAAAGCTAATGTCCAGGTTAATGGGGTCAGAGTGTCGTTCTACCCTGACTTCTCTGCAGAGGTACAAAAACGCAGGGCCAAGTTCTCTGATGTGAAGAGACGCCTACAGGCTCTGCAGCTTCCATATGCCATGCTGTACCCGGCTAAGCTGAGATTTACCGCCGACAGACAGGCTCATTTCTTTGAATCAGCCCAAGATGCTGCTATGTGGCTTGACCGTAATGAACAGGCCCTAAGACAACGAGACAGAGAGGATGAGGACAGACCTGCCTGACAAGCATAAATATGGAACTTTTCTGGAACCCCACCATATTGCAATACAGTGGAACTGTCAATAGCTCACTTATTCCCCTTTAGGGCTGATATTCTCCTTGGGATCCTGTAGTTTGTTATTATATATACTTTTTTTACTTTGGGGAATGTTTTTGCTTTATGCTGCTGGGAACTTTGATATAGTTACACGAACAGTGAGCTATCTTGTGAAGTATGCAAGAGAAAATGCGTTCTTTCTACGTGAGAGATAAAGCGAGCAAGCCATGTTGGCTTTGGTTTCAACTTCAATTGTATGGGCGTGTCCTGTTGACAGCCTGGTTTTGTGTTTTTTTTTTCTACGTTTTTTGCTTATACCAAAGAATACACTACCGAAGAATCCTTTGCTGGAAGTGCTGCATATTACCAATATTTGTCACCTATGTCACTGACTTGCGATCTAGGTCTGTTCTCTCTGACCGGAAACGGAAAGCGTTGTCCTGGGACACACCACATTCATGGGGAGAGGATCCCCCATTACCATTTTGCCCATCAGAATTAGATGTGATCAGGAACTTTGTGGTTATGATTCCTGTACTGCCTTACTCCTCAAGACCATACAACGATTTGCCCAATGGCTGAACTGCCAATAATTTCATGGAACGTTAGAGGCTTAGTTTCCCCTCTTAAGCGTATGATGATCTCCACATGTTTGAAAAAATATCACCCTATGATTTTGTGTATGCAGGAGACCCATTTAACAGCTGAAACTAAATGTTGTCTTAAGTATGCCTGGGTTGGGAAAGCATATTACTCCACCCACACCTCATATTCAAGGGGTGTGAGTGTAATGATACATGGTTCTATAGATTACCAAGAATTTGATATATGCATAGATACTGAAGGTAGATATGTTTTCTTGCATTGTAGGATTGGAATGCTAAACTGTATACTGGCATGTGTGTATGTGCCCCCGCCGTTTATGGTGACGGTACTACGGTTACTGCTGACTTATCTTGAGGGTAGACCGGATCTGCCGTTGCTGATTGTGGGGGACTTTAATTGCTGGCCTTCCGCGGACAGGCACCCTAGTTCTGGGGTTCCTGTCACGCCGAGGGACTCCCCATTGCTTAGACTGCTCAATGAGGTTGGTTGGGTAGACATATGGAGGCACAGACACCCGGGTGAAAAACAATTCTCCTTTTTCTCCAAAACTCATGGGACATTGTCCAGAATTGATTTAGCTGTGGGTAACCTGGCCATGCTCCCATCCGTCTCGGATGTGATATATAAGCCACGTAGTGTCTCAGATCATTCACATTTAGTGATTAACATGATTATATCCCCGAAGTCCGGGCTACCTAGAACCCCATGGAAATTTAATGCCTTCTGGCTAAAACTATTCTTATCACACAATGAGATGGAGCGGAGCATGGGAGAGTTGCCTAATGATCGGGAGTTCCTGCAGTCTCTGGGGGAACAATGGGATGTCTTTAAGGCCTATTTAAGAGGCTTACTCGTTTCGGAGATAGGTAGAGTGAAAAAGAACTCTTCAGAACATAAGGAGGAACTTGAGAGGCAGGTAGGGGTCTTGGAGGAGGCCTATATACACACACCGACAGACTCGGGTAGGGAGGCATGGCAGTCAGCTCAATCTGCGTATGAGCGGTTGCTGTCCTCCACGGCGGAGAAAAAACTGTTCTTCTCCAGGTTGGGGTTTTATGAGGAGGGAGAAAGTACTGGGCGTCTTCTGGCCAGGATAGCTAACTCTCAACAACGCTCCCCTGTAATAGGAGCCATTAAAACATCTGAGGGTAGGTTGGTGAGCTCCCCTGACCTTATACTGATGGAACTGGCCAAGTTTTACGAGAATCTGTATCTTCCAACGGGGCAATATACCTCAGAGGAATTGGCAGATTATTTTTGTGACATTGACTTTCCACAACTTACAAGGAGTCAAAAAAGAGGATCTGGATGCTCCTCTTACCTTGGACGAGTTACAAACCGCACTAGCGGCATTTCCCAACTGCAAGGCCCCTGGGGCGGATGGGATACCCATAGAGGTCTATAAGCAATACGCTGACATTCTTTTACCAAAGCTACTAATGGTTTTCAATGCTTCCAGGGAAAATAGACGTTTACCCCCCTCCATGACCACAGCCAACATAGTACTCATACTGAAGCCCGGAAAGGACCCGACAGATCCAGGTTCATACAGGCCCATATCCCTTTTACAAAGCGATATTAAGCTTCTAGCTAAGGTACTTGTGATGAGGTTGAATGAAGCCATTACGGCCATCATACACCCTGATCAGGCGGGGTTCATGCCTAATAAGTCTACGGCAGTAAACTTAAGACGGCTTTATTTGAATATGCAATCTGCGGCGGATAATCTGGGACAGAGAGCTCTACTCTCACTGGACGCTATGAAGGCTTTCGATAGCGTGGAGTGGGAATACCTGTGGGGAGTTCTTAGGCGCTTCGGATTTGGTGATGTTTTCATCTCATGGGTACGTCTGCTGTATCACAGCCCGCAGGCTGCCATTAGGGCATCGGGGGCTATGTCACACACTTTCAATTTGGGGAGAGGCACGAGGCAGGGGTGTCCCTAGTCACCCCTGCTTTTCGTGCTAGCTATAGAACCCCTAGCCATTAAAGTAAGAGCCAATGCTAATATTGTCGGATTTCGATACGGAGACAAGCAGGAGAAATTGATGTTATATGCCGACGATACCATGATCCTGCTTGGCGACGTAGACAAATCTCTCAATGCAGCTATGTCAACCATAGTGGAATTTGGAAGATACTCAGGACTCCAGATTAACTGGACCAAATCCTCTTTGATGCTCATTGATGAAGGGAGCACTCCTCCCGACAACAGTGTAGTACCTCTTACCACCTCGTTCAGATAATTAGGTATTCAGGTGACGCCTAGAATCAGAGATTACGGTAGACTAAACGTATCCCCATTGCTACAAAATTTTAGAGAAAGGATTAAAACATGGAATTCACTCTGTCTGTTGGTTGCATGCAGGGTGAATATGATTAAAATGATTCTTATGCCCCAACTGTTATATGTACTTCATAATACACCCATGGTAGTAACCCTTAAGACTTTCCGGATTATTAATTCCCTGTTCAGACTACTAATTTGGAGAGGGCGCTCTCCAAGGATTAAACTCGAGCACCTCCAACGCCCTAAGGACGAGGGAGGACTCGCCCTTCCCAATCCCTGGCTCTACTATATAGCTGCGCAGCTGCAGCAACTGATAGGTACAATGCACACTGGTGCAGAGAATGAGAGGCCTATAAGTAGCTCCTCAGAAATGGTAATGTTACATACAGTTAAAAAGGATTCGGTTCCGACAGCCTTGGAGGCCATGAACTTTGGCAAATCCAATAAGAAGTACCCGACCTATGACTTAATCCAAAAAATATGGTCCAAGACTAAATATATGCAGGGGGTGACAGGTTTCACAGACTACAGCCCTATATGGTTCAATGACACATACCCAGAATTAGCTAAGATGCAGAATGGGGCGATATGGAGAAGATATGGGGTGCTGTATATTAGGAAGATTTTCCAACATGGGAAACTGCACACATTTGAGACCTTACAGAGGTTATTTGCGCTACCACAGTCTATGCGGTTCTACTACTTGCAATTGAAACATGCAGTAGTGGCACAGAGTAAATCTACGGATTGGGTCTCTTCACCTACACCCGTGTTTAATGTGATTGCAGGAGCCAATAATACTAAAAGGTTTATTTCACAGTGTTATAGTATGTTACTACAAAGCTTTCTAAATAAACATCCTTTGGGAATGCTTGCCAAGTGGGAGAGAGATGTTGGCCCGTTGGATGGTGATCAGTGGGAAGAGGTGTTGCAGGCTGTGCCCACATGCTCCTTGAATGTTACACACAGACTGACACAACTGTATATCATATTACGAGTTTATTATACCCCTCACAGATTATATGCTATGGGTCTTAGACCCACCCCACTTTGTACTAGATGCAAAAGGGAACATGGAGACCTGATTCACCTGATATGGAGGTGCCCAAAGCTTCACCCCTATTGGAAAGGGGTGGTGGACACTGTCAATGGGGTATTTCAGGTACAGTTGCCTACAAATCCCAAGCACTGCTTGCTCAATGTGTTAGACGAGCTGGGATGGGAGGAATATACTAAAGTGGCAATTACCAAAGTTGTATTCTTGGCACGTAAACTACTTATGAAACACTGGATTTCAGAAGAGCCTCCTGCTCTTAAAGAATGGATTAATGCTGTTGGGGAAATGTTAAGAAAAGACAAGGTAATTTACCAACATAGAGGCTACCCGCAGAAGTTTGAGAAACTCTGGGGACCATGGCTGAATGTTCCGGGGCTTGCCCCGGTGGATTTGGTCGTGGGCAGACTGCTGGGGTTAGGGACATGAGACCTTAAATGTTAGATCGTATAGGCTACCTTTACTAGGTATAGTTCCTTATGTGGTTTAATTATTTCCTTTGTTTATGATAAGGTTGGAGTCCTCAGTTGGTCTATAATATGCTGTTGTAACAAATAAACTGATATTAATTGGTTAGGTTGGTGATTTAGGACAGGTTAGGTAAATAATGCAGCCAGTTGGACATACAAATGTGAAATGATTGGTGGAAATATGTATTTCTGAATGTAAATGTGAAGTCGGTATGTGTATGTTTTTATATGTTTTTCTTAATAAAATATTTTTCTGGATAAAAAAAAAAAGATGAGCAGGGAGCAGATGTTGCGGGGAAGCCTTTCTTCCACAGGGACAGGGAAGCTGGTCAGAGTTGATGGGAAGATGGATGGAGACAAATACAGGGCAATCTTAGAAGAAAACCTGTTAGAGTCTACAAAAGACTTGAGACTGGGGCGGAGGTTCACCTTCCAGAAGGACAACGACCCGAAACATACATCCAGAGCTACAATAGAATGGTTTAGATCAGCCATTCTCAACCAGGGTTCTGTGGAACCCTAGGGTTCCTCCAGAGGTGGCTAGGGGTTCCTTGAGCTGTGGCCATAGGCGTGCGCAGCCTATTACATTAGGGTGTGCACCGAAAGCTCAAGCACACATATGTGTGTGTATATATATATATATATATATATATATATATATATATATATATATATAGTCAAAAGTATTGGGACGCCTGCCTTTACACACACATGACCTTTAATGACATCCCAGTCTTAGTCCGTAGGGTTCAATATTGAGTTTGCCCTTCTGGGAAGGCCGTCCACAAGGTTTAGGAGTGTGTCTATGGGAATGTTTGACCATTCTTCCAGAAGGGCATTTTTTGAGGTCAGGACTCTGTGCAGGCCAGTCAAGTTCCTCTACCCCAAACTCGCTCATCCATGTCTTTACGGATCTTGCTTTGTGCACTGGTCCAAATCATTTGGTGGAGGGGGGATTGTGATGTGGGGGTTGTTATTCAGGGGTTGGGCTTGGCCCCTTAGTTCCAGTAAAGGGAACTCTTCTGTCGTCAGCATACCAAGACACTTTGGACAATTTCATGCTCCCAACTTTGTGAGAACAGTTTGGGGATCTCCCCTTCCTGTTCCAACATGACTGCCCACCAGTGCACAAACAAGGTCCATAAAGACATGGACTTAGCAGGGGTGGTGGGAAATTAACTTCAAGTGCAATCATTCACATTATAACCGTAACTAAAACATATACAATTAAGTGTAACACTCTAAAAAATAAAAATTCCAAAGTCCTATAATGGTGGGAACCTCCCAACTAAAAAGTTGTTGCACTTTAAGGTAATTTGTATTGCAATTATCTGTAGAGGGGTTTCCACCATCTCTGCTAAGGCAGCACTGCTGGGCACTGATAGGCAGCACTGATGGGCACTAATAGGCTGCACTGATTGGCAGCATTGATGGGCACTGATAGGTGGCAATGATAGGAAGCACTGATAGGTGGCACTGATGGGCGGCAATGATGGGCTCTTATTGTCAGCACTGATTGGCACTGATGGGCACTGATTGGTAGCACTTATGGGCACTGATAGGTTCTGATTCGCTGCACTGATAGGCAGCATTGGTTGGCACTGATTGACAGCATTGGTTGGCACTGATTTACAGCATTGGTTGGCACTGATAGGGTGCACTGACTGGGACTGGTTGCCACTGATAGGCAGCATTGGTTGGCACTAATAGGCAGCATTGGTTGGCACTGATAAGCAGCATTGGTTGGCACTGGTTGGCACTGATAGGCAGAATTGGTTGGCACTGATAAGCAGCTCTGGCACGGATAGGCAGCACTGGTTGGCACGGATAGGCAGCATTGGTTGGCACTGATAAGCAGCACTGGCACTGATAGGCAGCATTGGTTGGCACTGGCACTGATAAGCAACACTGGCACTAATAGGCAGCATTGGTCGGCACTAATAATCAGCACTGATTTGCACTGATAGGCAGCACTGGTTTGCACTGGTTGGCACTGAAAGGCAGAATGAATTGGCACTGATAAGCAGCACTGGCATGGATAGGCAGTACTGGTTGGCACTGATTGGCAGTACTGGTTGGCACTGATTGGCAGCATTGGTTGTCACTGATTGGCAGCATTGGTTGGCACTGATTGGCAGCATTGGTTGGCACTGATAGGCAGCACTGGTTGGCACTGATAGGCAGAATTAGTTGGCACTGATAAGCAGCACTGGCATGGATAGGCAGTACTGGTTGGCACTGATAGGCACCATTGGTTGGCACTGAGGATCAGCACTGGCACTGATAGGCAGCATTGGTTGGCGTGGATAAGCAGCACTAGTTTGCACTGGTTGGCACTGATAGGCAGAATTTGTTGGCACTGATAAGCAGCACTGGCACGGATAGGCAGTACTGGTTGGCACTGATTGGCAGCATTGGTTGGCACTGATAGGGGAGAGGGGGAGTTTCACATTCAGGAGATGGTGAGAATTGCCAGAGCTGTTCAGTGTATGAAACTGTCAGATGATGACACTGCATGCAGGGAGAGATACCAGCTGTTAAAAGTCAGCGGTGATGTTGGTGGTGGGCGGGACTGAACAGTTACCAAACAGCAGCCAATAGGATGGGTCTGGGCGGGCCGCTACATTTATCTGGCTCTCTCTCTGAAGCAGCCCAATCATTGGCTGGTGTTGGCGCTTAGTCCCGCCCACCCCCGACATCACGGCTGAGTTGTGATTACTTACAACTGAGCCGCGATGTCGGGGGTGGGCGGGACCAAGTGCTATAAACACCAGCCAATGTTTGAGCTGCTTTAGAGAGGGGGCGGGGCCACATAAATGTAGCGGCCCGCCCAGACCCCATCCCATTGGCTTGTGTTTGATGGCCATTCAGTCCCGCCCACCCCCGACATCACCCTGACATTAAGACAGCTGGTCTCACTTCCTGCATGCAGTGTCATTATCTGACACTTTCATACACTGATCAGCTCTGGCAATTCTCACGATCTGCTGCCTGTGAAACTGTTTCACAGGCAGCGCGGGCCACACACTATCTTGGATGCAGCATTTTGGGGCAAATCTCTGGAGACAGCACGGGGTGATTAGGGTGTGCCCAGGCACACCCGGCACACCCCGTGCACACGCCTATGGCTGTGGCTGATGTACCTCCTGTTTGATGGGGCCTACATAGTTCTGAGCCAATGCCACTTGGAAGAGCCAGTGGTATGACACCAATGATCTTTATAGCTCTCTTTAAGGGGGCTATTCTTACACTGACCACCAAAGTAAGGGGCATTGTTCCCACTGACCCCCCATGGATGGGTTTTATCAGGGGTTCCCTGAGACCTGAAAATAATTTTAAGGGTTCCCCTGAGCTAAAAAGGTTGAGAAAGGCTGGTTTAGATCAAAGCATATTCATGTGTTAGAATGGCCCAGTCAAAGTCCAGACCTAAATCCCATTGAGAATCTGTGGCAAGACTTGAAAATTGCTGTTGACAGACGTTCTCCATCCAATCTGACAGAGCTTGAGATATTTTGCAAAGAAGAAGAATGGGCAAAAATGTCTCTCTCTAGATGTGTAAAGCTGGTAGAGACATCCCCAAAAAGACTTGCAGCTGTAATTGCAGAGAAAGGAGGTTCTACAAAGCAGAGGTCTCAAACTGGTGGCCCTCCAGCTGTTGCAAAACTACAAGTCCCATGAGGCATTGCAAGGCTGACAGTTATAAGCAGGACTCCCACAGGCAGAGACATGATGGGATTTGTAGTTTCACAACAGCTGGAGGGCCACCAGTTTGAGACCCCTGCTACAAAGTATTGACTCAGAGGGGCGCTATACAAATGTATCCCCCACACTTTTCACAGATTTATTTGTAAAAAATTCT